>CM036242.1:43232661-43697487 GCA_020698575.1 Bostrychus sinensis
TTATTATTATTATTAAACCTGCTTTATTCCTAATTTAGCCCTTTTTTTTGACCTGATTTTTACCTGGTTTAGTCCCCATTTCCTCTTGGCAGTAAGATGTTCATTCAAAAGTCATATTATGAGCAATATTTAGTCAAATGTTATATAGTCAATGTTAGTTAATGTACAACAACAATGCACACTTTTTCCAACAGACGTTACTGAAGTAGGGCAACACATTTTAAGTTCTTTCTCTGAGGACCACATGAACGCAGAATTATGCCTATTTTTTAGGTTTCTTCTTCTAACACACTTTTTCTTTCTCCTCCAAGGTCCCTCCAGAGGTTCCTTTACAAAGCAGCTCGCCATTTTCCAGCGAGGACAATATGGCGTCCAACCACAACATGGTAACAACAACCAACAGAACAACAAATACAGCGTTCAATCTCAGCTTAGAGAGGACCCCGACCTCCAGCCCAACACACGGCAGCACCACAGAATCTGCCCAATCACCAACAACTTCGAGGACTTTCAAAACCACACCTATTGTTAGCCAAAAGATAGCTCCTTCGAGAGGTGGAACCACACCTTCTGTTGGCTTTACAAGCTCGACGATGTCTTCTACTCAATCAGAAACTTCTAAAACAGCAAACACAAGCAGTAAACCATCGAATCGACCATTTACAACGTCCAGAGAAGAAATATTGGGCCAATCAGAAACAAGAAAACATCCCGAAGCCCGAATAGCAACAATATCAATGCAAGAAAACCCATTGAAAATGTCATCTGTCAGGTCTACAAGGGACTCTAGCCAACTGGAATCAACTGCAACTATGCCTACTCATCCCACGCCAGAAATCAAACCTTCAACCACTAAAAGACAATCTATAGAAGTCAACGGGAGCACAAAAACATCTGGAGAAGCAACAGAAACCCGGTTAGCTACAAATACAATAGGATTTACCCATTCTGCATCCTCTACAGTGGCTGAAAATGGGTCTTCAAGCTCAGAGAGTGCTATAACCTCAAAACCTGTTCAATCGCTAACTTCAAAAATCAATTCAAGTCGAACTACAACTTTGATGAAGCCAAACACTGCAAAGACATCTTTTAGCACTGCATCTTCTTCAAACTTAGATAACCAAGTGGAAGGAACTACAAGTCCCAAGTCAGTTCACTCCTCCACTTCTAAAACAACAGTGACAATGCTGGAAACCCATTTAGGAAGCTCAACAGTGTCATATAGTGGAGCTACAAATTCCGAAACCACCAAAACGCAAAGCACAACTAAGCAATCTAACCATTTTGCAAGTCCTACAGTGGCGTCTACTCAGTTTAAAGGCAGTAGCCAACCAGAACTGTACACTCGGTCAGGTACAAGCTCTGACAACCAATCAGAAGGTAGTACAAGACCGGAGAACCAATCAAACAAAAGGACAACACTGTCTATCCAGTCTACAATGACAAAACTACCAGAAAACATTGTGAAAGGAAATGCAAAGCCTTCAGGGAACCAATCAGAAAGCAGCACAACTCCAAAGAACCAATCAGAAAACAGGACAAACTCATCAACTCTAATTAAGAAAACTATAAATTCAGAAAACTACTCAGGGAGCAACCAAAGGCGTGGAAATAATACGAGAGAAACTTCAACAAAAGGCCCAAAGCCAATGAGCCAATCAGGAGTCAGCACTGGAAAGGATTCTGGGCTGTTGCTAGGCAGAACAACAACTCCAGTCAATCAGCAATCATATAATTCAAACCTTTTTACGAACAGAACTGAACATTTTAGCCAATCAGAAGTGAAAGCAGAAGAATCAGCTGACCAATCACACGAAAGAACATATAACCAATCAGAACACACCACACAGGGTCCAGCGACAGCCGGTCAGTCAGTGTTACATCATCATTCATGGAACCAATCAGGCGTCTTTGAGGAGGAGGAAGGCGGGGCTAACTCTTCGGTTCTGAGGCGTCAGTTTAAAGAAGCTCTCAGGACCAACTCCAGGAGAAACCCACGTGAGTCTGGAACTTACTGCTACTTCACACACTATTGATACTACTGGTACTACAGGATTTCTGTGGGGTCTAAAAAAGTCTTAAATTTAGAAATCAAATTTTAAGGTCTTAAAAAGTCTTAAATTTGTCAAGATGTGGAGTATTAAGTCTTAAAAGCATTTAAACAGGTCTTTAAATATGTCACATACATTTGATGAAACTACCTTTGTTCAAAGCTTATTCTAAAATATCCACTTTAATAATCAAAGGCCCATATTGTTGCTGATATGAGAGCACAGTGGTCTTAAAAATGTCTAAAAAAAGTCTTAAATTGAACTTGTTGAACCCTGCAGAAACCCTGCGCCAGAAATTACTACAACTATGGCTACTACAGCTACTCTTTCTACTACTTCTAATACACCCCTTGCCAACAAGAAAAAATACATGTCATTTTTATTAAATTACTTGAGTAAAAGTAAAGGTACCTTTCAGAAAATTTACAGAAAATATTTTCATCTAGCCAACATTTCTGAGCTTTTAACCCTAAAGCTTTAACCTAAAGTGGTCTCCTCCTCATTTATCTATCTGTTAGCCTCATGTAGCTAACATCTATGCTAAAGAGTATAATTTATGTTAAACATGCGACTAAGTGTTATTCTTGGTGTACCCCGCCCCATGCCCAAAGTAGCTGGTATAGACTCTATCCTTTTATTTACTAAATATCTAGTGATTTTTTTTTTTCTCTGCTTAAGGGCAGTAGCTAATCAGAAGACAGTACAAGATCATAGAGCCAATCAAACACAGCACTGTCTACAACTATGGAAGAATTACCCAGATGATAATCAGTGAAATAATATTAAATAAAACTAAATAAGTGACTAAAACACAGAGAGAACCGAGAGTAAACCTGTGGGCGTAATGCTTCAGAGCCTGGTGTAGTGTGTCTCAGCTGAGCGACAGGTGTGCTACCTGTCCAGGTAAGAGGGGAGTAAGGGGGAGGAGCCTGTGTGCCATGCCTTGCTGAGCCCAGACCCTCCCCAGATCCAAGAGCAGGTCCAGAGCAGGTCCAGAGCAGGTCCTGGGCAGCTCCAGGGTTCGATGGAGCAGATAAAGCCGTGCTGCATTCACTGACTGTGACACTAATCTGGGTTTACTGACAGCTGTGGGACAGAGGTAAACCTGACCCCTTCAGGAGACCACCAGCAGTTAGGGACAGGGGTGGAAGTCAGGGGAGAGACTCTTCACAGTGGAGGGACCTGACGTCACAAGACCTGTGTAAGCCATAAAGTAGTTTAGTTTCTAATCTAGTATTTATTTAATATCTCTAAGGATAGTTTTTCATAGACAGTCTTAAAGCAACAGATAAACATCATGCTACCTGCTAATGTTCTCTTCCCACAAACTGATGAACACACTCATTCTGAACCTCATTTATGCTTCGTTTAGTATTTGCCTTCAGTACATTTTTTTTACTTAACAATGGCTGAAGTTAGGACGTTCCTGGGTAATCTTGGAGGCAGTCATAATTTTTATACTTTTACTTCTACCTAGTCTCTGTCAGAGGAGTAACTTTTGTAGCTCTGATTACTCACTGGCCCTGTCCCAGTACCCGCACCAGTCACCGACCTTTTGTCCAAGTGTGCGTAAAGTGTGTGAGAGCGCAGGGCTCCACTCCACTCTTCACACACAGATTACTCACATTATGATCGACACAAGGTTAACAGGTTTGATAGCTCGAACACAGAGCTGTGTTTGCTAAACTGAACTGTGAGAGAACAACAGCTGATCGTTTGATCTTTTTGGTCAGACGTGTATAATGTTTATACAGTGTTGTTACCTGGACAATAGACAGATTCATTCAGTTCATTTTAGCTGTTAATGCATTTTTACATCTCTCAGTTTTTGTAAGTAAGTAATCACTCGCTGCTAAAGAAACAAACTAGGGCTTCAACTAACGATTATATTGACAATCAATTAATCTGTTGATTATTGTTTTGATTCATCAGATAATGAAGTGTGCGTGGTTAAAGTGGTTAAAAACCTGTGGTGTTTGATAGTTCCTGTTTAAAAAAAAAAAAAAAATCTACCAAAAATCACTACGAAGCTATGACTATGTCACTGGAGGACGTTTGGACAGGGCATACACACACAAAGATATTTTTAATCAAAAACACAAAATATACATTGTTTCTAACAGTTTTTGTTGCTTTACTGCCCTGTGTTGGTAATAAACCTCCTCAGCTCATGCCATGTTTCAGAGTCTGTGAATACTCCGGTTAATGATTAAATGATTATTAAATTAGTTGACAATTATTTAATATTCACTTATAATCATTTAATCTGATTAGCTGTTGCAGCCCTAAAACAAACAACATTATCCCCTGTCTGGATGAATCCTTACAGAGTGAACTATGATCCTATAGATGGGCTAATGGACTAACTCCTGACACATGTTGCCTGTCCGTCCTGGGAGAGGACCTCTCCTTCAATATGGGCTCAATAAGGTTTCTGCTTTTTTTCCCACAGCTGGGTTTTTTTAGGAGTTTTTCCTTACTGAGAAAAAGGGTCTAAGGACAGGAGTGTCCTGGGTCTGTAGTTATTGTTTGTGTTGATTGTGTGTTAAGTCTGATTGTGTGTTTATGTTTGATTAACAACTTTTGTTGTGATTCTGGGACCTACAAATAAAACTGAATTGAATATTGTTCGAACACGTCACCGTGAAATGCATTGTGGGTAATAAACAGCGAGGTCCGCTCTGATCCACACTGACTGGGAGAGAGGTTCAGAACACTGCAGAGAATTGTGGCACAATGCTCTTGGGCCCCTCAGTTTGAACTCAAATTCAAAGTGTAGAATTTGAAGAGTACTGGGACAGGGCCAGTGTTAATGCTGTAGTAGTTTTGCAGAATAATTTTAATACATTTTTGAAGTAATTTCACTGAAGGCCCAACTCTGACGACCGGCCAGGACAAGGACAGCTGGAGTTATAGAATACAAGAATATAAAATGTGACAATATGAGAAATCCAAAATGGCTCCACTATTGTTCATTTTTGTTTTGTGACCAATGACACCGCTCCTAAAGAGAGGGGGGCGGGGCTTCAAGCCTGTACCCTGAGGCTGTGTGAGTGACAGCTGCCAGGTGCATTCTGGTAAACAGAGGAGACATTCAGGTCCACACTGAGAGATCTCAGCACAGTTTAACTTGAAATTATAAAGTGAGACTGAATTTTGGAGAAATTTTAAATGAACCTCGTTTTTTCCACTGAACGGCCCTGAGGCTGTGAGTGACTGCTGCCAGGTGCACTGTGGGGAACAGAGGAGACTTTGAGCTATGGAAAGCTCAGTAAAGTTAGATTTTCAGCTAAAGAGACTAGAAAAGTAAACTGAACTATTTTATTTATTCTCATGTTATAAATAAACAACAGGAAGCAGAAGTGAAGCAGACCATAGCCAGGACTCAAACCAAACATTATCCCACTGAGAACATGAAATATCCACGACCAAGTCCAGCTTAGAGAAGGAGATTAGGGCTACACAATATATCACAAAATTATTATCGCAATTTCAGCAAATGCAATATTTTATTTATTTTTTATTGAACCATTCTTTAACCAGGAAAGTCCCATTGAGATTCACTGATCTCTTTTCCAAGGGAGTCCTGGCCAAGATGCATCAACAACTCAATCCATGTTTCATACACAATACAATAAAAAAGAAAAATAGGAGTTAAAGACAATGAGATGAAAGACACATTAAGAAGCAGTGGCTTGTAAATTATTGCATTTCCAGGTCTTTCAAAAGAGACTCAAAATGATCCAAAGGGATAAGATTTTGTAGTTTTAGGGTCCTCTGTAAACCGTTCCAGTCTGTAGGAGCACGATACTGAAAAGAAAATTTTCCGCTCTCTGTCCTGACTCTGGACAGTCAGAGTGTGGACGTCCTTAGAGTGTAATGCAAAAGGTCCATCAGGCTGCTGCTGAAGATACACACTCAGGTACAGAGGGAGCAGACCAAGAAGTCAATAGCAAACACAATATCCGCATCGCACACTGCAAAAAATCAGTATCTACATTAGTTAAAATGACTTGAATTTAGATTATTATTCTTGATTAGAGTCATTTTCACTAGATTAGATTTATTTACTCATTAGGTTACTTATTAATAGATTATTTGACTTGTTTAAAGTTATTTTTTTTCCTGTTTTAAGAATTTTTTTTTACATATTTAAAGCAAAATTAGCTGTCCATGAGATAATTGGAATTTTCTTACCCCATGGACAGATAATTTAGCTTGAAATAAATAAAAACAGCTTGAAACAGGAAAGAAATAACCTTAGTTTAGTTTAGTTAAGTTTAGCCTCTATTTGAAGGGACAATGTACAGAGACATTAAGCTCATAAAAACAGAGATGTTCCGGATCAGATTATAGCTAAATAGCTAGTTTCCATCTGCAGTCCCTGATTTACATGAATAAAAATACAATGCAATTACAATCAAACAATCACAGTAAAAGCAGTAGTTCATAGACTCACTCTCTCCCCAAAGCTCATTCACACACAGACCTAACCTCATCTCAGTCAACATTATTTACAGGAACATTCATCTTATAAAAGGCGCATTACCAAGCTCAATTTAAACAACTACAAATAACAATAAGTATTCCTGTGGAGAAGGAATTACATTGGTTAAAGTCCACAATCTACATTTATATATTACATGGAAGCAGAAACAAGAAGGTGCAGTATTGGACTTAAATAGTTCAGTGTAGGCAGGTCTGACTATTCCATAGCCATTTTTTAAGTTCTACAGTGAACATTGTATAGTTTGTTTGTTGTTTCAGTTCAGTTGGAAGATTATTCCATTCCTTTATTGCATTATAAGAGAAGGCTGTTTGTGCAAATGAGGTCTTTAGGCAGAACACAATGGCCCCTGGAGGACGCTCGTGTGACTCTGGATGTCACCTCTGATGTAAACTGGACAAAGTGCTTAAGTGGTGCAGGTGCGGAGTTATTCAGAATTCTGTGAACCATTCCAATTGCACCTTAAGTCAAATAATCTAGTAATAAGTAACTTAATAAGTAAATAAATCCAGTCCAATCCAATGAGAATTACTTGAATCAAGATTAATAATCTGAATTCAAGTCATTTTAACTAATGTAGATACTGATGTTTTTGCAGTGCAAGAATCTAAATATATCAAAATAACACTGTGGTCTCCATCTGACACAGATTTACTCTGAAGAATCATTTTCCACCAGAGCCTTAAAAAAATGTGCTGTGGCTAAATAAAAAAGTTTAAAAAGTCCAGTTTTAGAGACAATGTCCTTAATTTCTTCTAGTTTTATTTCTGGTTTAGTCTGAGTTAAGTTTTAAGTCTTGTGAATACAGGGACTTACATTTAACATGGTTCATACAGTCATGGAAAACCTGGAAAAGTTGTGGAATTTTAAAATGCAGTTTCCAGGCTCTAGAAAAGTTTTGGAATTGTATATTTTGCTGTAATGTTTTGGAAAAGTTTTGGGACTTTACAGTGTGATAATTTTTTTTATCTGTGTCCTTTTTTCTTCAAGCGACCCATTTCCAATTGAACAAAATTGCTCCAAAAGTGTGTTTCTAATGTGCTGCGTTGGATATTTTGAATATTATTTATTAATGTGTAAGTCATTGATTGGGTCTTGGCATTGTAGTCAAAAGTTTTGGAAAATTAATGGAAAATTCTTTGTAAAAAAAAAAAAGGTGTGTCAAAAAACTAGGCCCTGTTTTAAAATATTGCAAAAATATTGTTAATGCAGTTTTCAGCATAGTTATGGAATATCGCATGTTTTTCCCTCATCGTGCAGCCCTAAAGGAGAATTAGATGAAAAGCCAAATTAAGCCTGGGTTGTGTGTTCTAATAACAAAGAGAAGAATGTACTTAACCTCTGGAGAAAGGTCACTGTGCTCTGTGTCACAACTTTGTCATTATTATTTTTTTATTTGACCTGAATTGAATTTGACTGAAACCAGACCAGAGTTAACTCAGAGTCTGGATCAAACAGAGCCCAGCTGTTGTCCTGAGTTAGTCACTACATTCATACAAAGGTCAGAGACTGTGACGATACTTCCACCAATACTGGCTTTGTCCTGTCAGGTTCATTTATTTCTCTGAGGTCACAGTTTCTAGTCGTTACTGAAAAAAATCCTCAAATTCAGTAAAAGATCTCATTTCTTTTCAACTCTGTCGTGTGCAGTGATTCACATTCATACATTGCGTTTGGGATAGGTTTTAACCCAAGATGTTCTTTCTGGCTCAACAGTCTTTATTTATCGGGGCTTGGGACCATCACTGGCTTTGTCCTCCTGTGGGTGGAATCTGTATTATGCCATATTATATCATACGGTGTTCATCTTAGAAGTAAAAAATCTTGTTTATCCACAAAATGACTCTCCACAGTTCATTTAATGAATTAATTTTTTTCTCCGTTTCTGCTAGAGGTCGACCGATGTGGGTTTTTCTGTGGCCAATGCCGATGGCCGATAAACACAGATGATTTTTTGGGGACTGATATGTGGCAGAGTTCCTTTATTTTATTAAAGAAATTAATACAAAATAGCCATTTGTTTTAGTGATGCTTATTTTAATGAGCACTAAAACAAATAACCAAACCAATGAGTTAGACTGTGACAGAGTTAAAGATGACTTGAGTCCATCTCAGTCAGATTCTGTGCAGGTAGAGCTAGGGACAGTTTGTTCTACGAGCCTCTTTTCCAGAGAAATGACAAAAATCTTTTTATTCAGGCTGAGCTAAAGAGATTTTGGATGTTTCCTTTGAACTGCAGAGTAAGAGCCCAAACTGAGACAAGATGGGGCCCTTCAGTCACATGGAGCCCTGACGTGAGCCTGAGCAAAAATCTGCATAAAAGGTGCAAGAATTGCCGATTGCTGATTGAATAAAAAAAAGGCAAAAATCGTCCCGATGTATCGGTCGCCCTCTAGTTTCCGCTCTCACACATAGCGAGTGTGTGAGTCTCAGTCAGTTTTCTCCAGATGGTACGCATTTCTTGCCTTGTTTTTGTAGTGTAATAAACATACTATAGTCATCACAGCATTCTGTAGGCCTGTGATGTAAACCATTCCAGCAATGACATGTTTAAAAAAGTTGTGCATGCAGCCTGGTACCGACATGAACGTTCTTTCCCATTCATTTGTTCAAGGGAGCAAAATAAAAATATTAATTTAGACATTTCTGGTGTGCAGGAACAATAGGTTGTAGTTTATATATTTATTAAAAATGACTCTGAGTCAGTATAATCCAGATCTGAGTCAGTACCAGTTGCTAAAGTTACCTTATAAAAGTAGGATTTGTGGTGATTGATGAATTCAATCTGAGTGAACAGAGTCAAACTACTGTGGTCCAACACATTTCTGTTTCTAGTTGTCCTGCGTAACATTGAAATTAAGAAATGTAAATTATGTAGCCATTAGTTTATATGCTTATTATAGATGCTAATTGCATTACATTAAACGGCTAAACCTCCACACATCTGCTAATGTTCTCTGCCCAGGCTCTGACATTACTCACATGTGGCAGAGTGGTTGTCAGTTCAGTCTTGATTATTCCTAATTTGCAATGTTTGGTGGATAGCTCTAATTCTTTCATTAACCCTCTGGGCTCTATGGTGGCCATTTGTGGCCACTTCACTTTATTTTTTTTTTAACCATTTGAGTTGTGTTAATGATAATGGCATGAAACTTCCCAGGGGTCTGGACTTTTATAAGACCTTTTAATTTTCAACTTCAGCTCTGTAAAAATATCAATAATAAACTGTGTACACAAAAAAGTCACACTGAGCTCTATTGTGGCCATTTGTGGCCTATTGACTCCCATTATAACTACCTTTTTTGATCCCTTGCACTTAACAGTATAAAATCAAATAATTCATGTAAAATGGCTTTCATTGTAAACTCAAGACATGAAAATATGTGTTTTGAGGTTTTTTGGCATTTCATGTCTTTTTTGTCAAGGGAGCAATTTTAGGTAATATTTTAATTTTCCTATAGTGGAGAATAATGGCTCACTGCTCTCCAGTGAAGCAAATTAATGAGTCAGTTCTAATATAAGTGTGCTCTGGGGGTCTGATATTTTGTGTTTGTGCATTTGAAAAAAAAAAAAGAATGGGGGGTGGTATTGGGGGGATAAAGTGTCAAAGTACAGGGGCAGCTTTGAATCAAAGCTGTAGCAGCAGGTAAACAAAAACAAAAACTGGCAGTGTTTATAAATTTGTCCTGGAATTTATTCAGGTGCAGCTACTATCAACGCTCTAAGTGAATCCTAATCTAAGAAAGTAAGTCACTCTTGCTCCCAGATCATTTGTATGCTTTGTATGCTCATTGCTTGAATACAGCAGATTCTGTGGTGTGCTCTGAGAGTGAACTGAGGGAGCTAACAGGGGGTAACATGCTTTGTAGCAGTGTTTGTTCATGCTCAAAATAAGTAATATTACAATAAAAACAAATTTTTGTTACTGTTATGGATACTGTACTGCCATGAGGATTAGAACATATTAGGGTCCATCCATTATAGGGAGTAATGACATCTCCCTCAGACAAGAGCAACACTGCAGTTCCTGGTGGTGGAACACTGGAGCAGCTCTGTACTCTCCGCAGGGTGCTTGAGGGTTCATGGGAGTTTGACCTGTCTACAGGCGTTTGACCGTGTCCGTCATGGATCCCTTAGGGGGTGCTCTGGGAATATGGGGTCTGGGGCCCTCTGCTAAGGGCTGTATGACCGAAGCAGGAGATTGGTTCATGGCAGTAAGTCAGACTGTTGTAATAAAGAAGGAGCTGAGTTGAAAGGCAAAGCTCTCAATTTACTGTCGATCTCTGTTCCTACTCTCTTCTGTCATGAGCTTCGGTTAAGACCATAAAGACAAAATCTCAGAAACAAGCAGGCAAAACAGCTTTCCTCTGCAGGGTATCTGGGCGCTCCCTTAGGTTGTTTTCACACATGTTGGTGTGCTCCTCGGTGTGGCCTCAGGGCGCACTAGATGCAGTTGTGCTTACTTTTCTGTTAGTTTGGTTCCTGCTCACGCGTTGTTTACCATTAGCCTCAAACACCGCACCATAAATCACGTGATAACCGTCAGCTGACTGACAAACTTGTTTCCATGACAATGGGCCTCAAGCACTACATTTCAAAGTGTTCCGAAGCGCACCATCACGAGCCATCACGAGCCATCACACGACTAATGTGTGGCTTCCCCTCTCTGAGGTCTGTCAAACTTTTATGAGGATACATGCAGAGGCTGTAGGCTCTCAAACAGCACTCTCAAGAAAAGAAGAGTTTAGCTCTGTGTGTTATGCCGTGGAACTCAGTACAGGATGTGGAAAGATTCTCCTACTATGCGCCACAAGGCACGGACTGCTCAGGGGATACTACTTCATACACATTGTGTTTTTGGCTGGCACTTCTTTTTATGCACGCTGAGAGGAATCGCTTACTGGACAGCAGCCTACTAAACCAGGTGGGTTTGCTCTTGCAAATGACTGACAGTAATTATCTCTAGCGAAACCACTGGTGGGTCGGCTCGAAGTCAGCAGCTTTTACCCCACAGACACCACTCCAGGGAGCAGCAAGAGTTGGTGGTCCTGCTCCGAGACCTCCTGTTTAGAGCGGTCTGAGAGCGGTCTGAGAACGGCCGTTTAGTGCACACCTGAGTGTGGCTGCTGTGTTCACACTAACCCAAGCGCACCGCACTCAGGTCAAAAGCTCTTTTGCGCCAACCTAACCAGTGTCAGTGTGAAATTGCTCTCAGAGACCGGCTGAGGAGCTTGATCACCTGAGAGGAGCTCGTACAAGAGCCGCTGCTCCTCCACATCACGAGGAGCCAGCAGAGGCTTGAGCACTGAATGCCTCCTGGATGCCTCCATGAGGAGGAGGCCCCGGGGAAGACCTAGGACAGGCTGGAGGGACTATTTTATTTATTTTATTTATTTTATTTATTTTATTTATTTTATTTATTTTATTTATTTTATTTATTTATTTATTTATATTTAAATAGGGACAAAACACATTAATGAACATATACAAGATATGTAAATATGTTATCAGATTGTAGCCCAGGGCTAATTTCCATCTGCTGTCCCTAGACATATTGATGTAATCATAAAACAAATACACACAGTAAAAACAATACACCTAGACAGACAATACAATAATACAAACAGTGACATAAAGAGATGGTCAGTTGCAAGATCACAGACTCAGGCCAAGTAAAGTATTAATAAATAATTGATTAATAAATAGTATATTGCACATTGCCCATTGCACATTATAAACTATTGTACATGATCACATACCTGTGTTGACCCGAGCCATGTCTTTAAATGGCCTTGGAATGCCTTGGGATTGGAGGAAGCGGAGAGGGAAGTGTCCAGGGAGAGGGAGGTCCAGATTTAGTCTGTTGCCCTCTGTGACCTGTCCCTGGATAAAGCGGTAAAAGATGGATGGACTGTATGGATAATGACTTCTCTCTATTGTGAAATATTGACGTTTGTCTTTTATGGCCTGAAACATATAATTATATATAATGGTCAACATATTAGTGGTAATATGTAAGGCATCTGGTATTTAGAGGGTTAAATTATAGAAAATTATATCAAATTTGGGTTTTATTATTAGGATTTATGCAAATTAAACAAAATTAAGCAATGAAGGTAGCAAATATGTTCAGTATGTTGTGTTTGCACAGTATTTCAGTAATGTAAACAAGCGCTGGAAACCACGTATATGACATGAAATTGCTCTCTTGTTCAAAAATAGACAAAAGATATGATTTGGCAAAAAACCTGAAAAACTCATATTTTCATGTCTTGAGTTTACATTGAAAGCCATTTTACATAAATCATTTGATTTTAAAAAGTCCATTAGGAGGAATCAAAAAACTGTAGTTATAATGGGAGTCAATGGACCACAAATGGCCACGATAGAGCTGAGTATGATTTTTTAAGTTTTTTTGCCCCTGCACTCAAAACTAATAATGCAGAAAAAATATTGATACTGTTTTTTTATTGGCATACACTTACCTCAAATGCTGAATATAAAATAATTTAATTGACATCAATTATTTGATAAAAAATAGTGATTTTATTTTTTTGGCCCTTTTACTTTCACTTTTTGGGCAGTGTGTGGTTTAACAGGCAATAAAAGGGTTAATTTTTTTAATTTGAATGAAATTTAATTTTTTATGACAAGAACAGATATAAATTGGACAAATCAAGTCGTTGAAAGTGGAAAAATATTTGAATATACATTATTTTTATAGCATTTTTAGAATGTAAACAAAGGGTGGCCACAAATGGCCATGATAGAGCTGAGTGTGAGTTTTTTATGTTTTGCCTTCCCAGCTCAAAAATTAAAAAAATGATTTTAAAAAGTGGCGTTGGTAATTAGTTAAATATGCTAGGCTGTACTATTTGCTTTATAAGTAAAATGACTGGCAATGCAATTACATACTGTACTCATTTCTGAGTTTTCTTGACAAACAGTGCAATGCGCAAACAAACTGGCATTTAAAGGGTTACATTTTTTTAAAGAAAAATATATTTTATATTTAAGACAAGAAGAGATGTTACTTTAACACATTATGCAGTAAAAGTAGCAAAAAATAAAAAAAAATCTTAAAATTTATGGACAAATGGCCACAATAGAGATGAGTGTATAGTAAAAAGGAACAAGCCCAGAGGGTTAAAATGTATTATGGTCTTTGCTAACTTCCGGTCCCAGTCTCTGGAACACAGACGTTCTGTTTACAAACACAAGAAGAGTAGTAGTAGTGTGATATTGGACCTTGTCATTGATACAAATGACAGGTCCAACATTTATGAAATTTATGTATGTATAAAGTTGTATTTTTGTCTCCACAGCGGGTCTGTGCCGTTTCCCCTGTCTGAATGGAGGGCAGTGTGTCCACTCAGAGTCCTGTGACTGCAGTCTGTACCAGGCCACGGGGCACAGGTGTCAGACAGGTAACGCTTAGGCCCTGCCCATGCAAAATCTTACCTTTTATTAATTCATGTTTAACAGATTCAAGAAGCATTATCACATTTGTATTACACAGAATATTACTTTATAGATCATATACTGAATGGGAGTCAGTGGTTGGGTCTGTGGTTGCCTGTAGATGCTCATCTTCAGTACTCTGAGCTGAAACAAACGTGTCTGTGCTGCTCCTGTCCCAGTGCCGAACCAGGGCTTTGAGAGAGAGATGACCTGCAGGAGCTGGGGGCAGTTCAACTTCGAGACCTTCGACGGACTGTACTTTCACTTCCCCGGACGCTGCACATACACGCTCCTGAGAGACTGTGAGGAGGACTCTGGACTCACTGTACAGGTACTGTCCTTAGACCTGGTTTAGACTAGAGTTTCTCAACTGGTGGGTCTCCACCCAAAAGTGGGACCGGTTTTGGTGGGTCGTGGGCCTTTGCCTCAACAAAAAAAAAAAGGTTTGTGCCATGGGTTGTCCCTGAGGACTGATGCTCTCGAACAGCAGGGAGTGAGGTGTGTGCAACACTAATCATCACTGTTGCTTTTTCCTGTCCCTGCTTCAGTTAAAGTCATCTCTCTTCCACTACTTTCACGCTCAGCTCTCCTCTCTGATAAAAGCTGTAGGGACTGGGGAGGTGAGGTGAGGTTCGTGGCTAATTTCTGTAAACCTGTCGCGTCCTAGTGCATCTGTTCACCCTCTGCTGAATCCTGAGGAGCCCCGCAAAGCTGCGGGCCCTCTGCGGAGCTGTGGCCGGGCTCATGGCTCAGCGGCTTCTGGTCTGGAGCTCTAACCGCAGCGTCCTTGTGCGTCTGAGCCCCGCCTTTCGCTTGAAAAGAGCGGGCCCTCAAAGCTGAGGCCAAGCTGAGGGGCGCAGAGGGCGGCATGGGCTCATGGAGCAACCGCCTCCATCCTAGAGGTGAGAGGAGGCCCAGGCTCTCAGTGTCTGGCCGCTTAGTTCATTAAAGTTGCTATGGTTACTGAGCAGCAGATATGGGACAGGGACAGTGATTTAACAGCTGTAGGACCCATGTGCAGTGTCACCATGATTCTGGAGACGCCATCAGTGCTGGAATAAGTGACTTGTTTTAACACGACATTTTTATGTATTCAGCTGAAGCTACAAACAGTGCTTTGAAGTTTTTTAAGTCTTTGAAACTACTTCTCAGTTGTTTTTAGTTTGTGTTTGTGCAGTGTTGTATGTGATTTTAACATGATCAAATATATAATGAAATATAATGAAATATAATGAAATGTATCTAATCATGTGACCAGGATCTGACCCAGAACTCAAGACGCCACAACAAGTGCAAGGGAACAATCTGTGCGGGCGATGCGGCCTTCAGGGGAGAGCAGAAACGATAACAACCCCTCCTTTACAACTCGCACTGCTCTGCCTGAGAACTGGTTCAGATCCTGGACTATGCCCATATCTGGAGTGGGTGGTATGAAGTTGAGCCTGGGTATATATTCAGTGTGATAGGGACGGTCGTTGTTGGACGCCCAGCGTAAGCCCTGAGTAAGACGTAGGCGGTAGGGACAGATCCAACCCAGAGCTCTGTAATTTGGCTTATGCGAATAAAAAAGACAAAAGATAAAAGAAACTGATTGGAGTCTTTATTGATTAGAAAAAGAACACGTCAGCAGGAAAGAACCATTCAGCCTGTTAAAAAGGCTGAAGTTACTTAAGTGAAGAGTTACGTTTTTAATAGTAATGGGACTCGATTAAAAAAATTTAAATTAATCGCAATTAATCGCATTTTTATCAAATAGCAATATTTAAATGGCAGAAATAAAATGTAGGAGCTAATTTTTATGTTCTGGCATATTTTAACTTGATTTCAAACTAACACCGCATTCAAACAGGGCAGGATTCAGCGTTTGTGCATCGACCACTGCCTCTGAGCATGGAGTAACACGCGGCGTGCCTCTCTCCTCCTGTGCTCCTCCTGTGACCTCTTCGTGGACCTGTCCCCTCTCCTTCGCATCAGAACCTTCAGACCGCTGTCTCCTGTGTCATCAGTCAGCTGTGAGAACGATCGGAGAGATGATGAGTGGCACCTCGAAGCAGCGCGTTTGAAAGTGAAAGAAATGTGACGCCATGTGCTGGATGCGCGGTGGTGGCCTCTGCCCTGCAGTTCCCTGTGGTTCTCTCTGTAGGCTCATTATCCAACTGTTTATTATCCAACTGTTGGTGTTTTTTTGTCAGTGTGGATGTCCAGCCCTGGTTACTGTGCGCCAGAAACTAGGTCACTGAGAAAAGTTCTTGTTGTCATAGACAAGTGCGATTTGCGTACATTTTTTTTAAAGCATTAATTTCTCTGTAATTAATTAATCGTGAACGATTAACGCGTTCAAGTCCCAGCCCAGGTTTTTCAATTAAAATGCAGCTTTTGGGTGTTCCCTCTGTAACACTGGCACTTGGTTTGCCTTTAAAAGTGTTCTGTTTAGTGTTGACTGTGATATTCTGATATTATTCTGTCTTCTGTTCAAACTGCACAATGCTTTATTAAATTAATTTGAGAAGTTAAAATATATTTTTTATTTGGGTCACGGCTTGACATAAAAGGGTTTAGACCTGATTTAGACCTGGTTTAGACCTGGTTTATACGCTCCTGAGAGACTGTGAGGAGGACTCTGGACTCACTGTACAGGTACTGTCCTTAGACCTGGTTTAGACCTGGTTTAGATCTTGGTATAGTCTACTGTGAGGGCTCTGGACTTACTTTACAGGTACTCTCCACTTAGACTGGGTTAGACCAGCCTTAGACCTGGTTTATACTGATTCAGACCTTGTTTTGACTTGAAATTGACTTTCTCATTGGGATTTTTGGAACTGTACAGTAAAATCTAGTACTACTATTACTGTCCTCAACCTGGCTCCAGTGCCCAGTGATAGCCGCTCTAGTCAGTAAAGTAAAGGTTTCAAAAGTTAGATGAAATGATTTACTGACAGTGACCATGGGCCATGATCAGCAGAGTATCTTAGCCGAGCAGTCACTAAAGCAGAAGTAGAGGCCGTTAGCTGATCTGCTCTGAGATTAGTCCACTTTCTGAGATTAGAGTCAATTACAGTAAACTCACGCGAATCCTCTGAAGACCGGACCAGCAGAGCAGAACCAGGCACCTGGACCTGGACCAAGACCAGACTCTCAGGGACTTAGGTTTGTTTTCCTGCTGCAGTAATGCACTGACCCCGGACCAATGATGTGTGTCCTCAGATAAACTCAGCCTGGGCCTTACATAACGCCTCATAAACACCCAAAGGTCATGTCTCTGTGTCTTTACCATTGTGAGATAGGGTCAGTGCCTTGGCGGAGGTCTGCTTCTGGTCCTAACGTTTATTTGTGTTGTTGTTTTCAGATCCACAACGACCCGGAATGTGGCTCCACCCCCTACAGCTGCCGTCGCTCCGTCAGTCTGTTCATGAACTGGGATGGGGAGATCCGCCTCAGTGCCCACAGCGTCACATTTAAAGGACAACAGTGAGTCTCAGCAGGAATGAAAGGAAAGGTGAACTAGACAGAGGTGAGAGTGGAGGTGTTGTACACGTTAGAGACAGTGGCTTGGAGGAACAGACAGGAGAAGAGCTGAAGATGTGTGCGTTGTTTTTGTTCATTACAAGGATGGACAGAATAGGTTCATGAGTCGGTCAGAGGGACAGCTCATGTGAGAGGTTGTGGAGATAAAGTCTGAGAGGTCAAATTGAGATGGTTGGACACTTATTTTGAAAGATATGAAATGTCAGTTCAAGAAGGCAAGGTTTGGCCAATGACATAAACTTCTTTTATACTTCATTATTTTAGTCTCTCTCTGTACCTCTGTGTGTCCAGGTTGGAGCTGCCTCACAACATCCATGACCTGATGTTGGAGCGAATCGCAGATTACATTTTGGCGACGCAGCACGGCTTCACTTTGGCCTGGGACGGCCTCCGGGGCTCGGTCTACATCAAACTGAGTCCAGACTTCGTGGGTCGGACTTGTGGTTTATGTGGGAACTTTAATGCGGACGTACAGGACGACCTGCGCACCAGCTACGGTAACTTCCACCTGATTTATTCAGCCATGTTTTAGGAAGGTACTCGTATTCATAAAAGCACTGTCACATGACATTTACCTCTCAGATGAGAAGTGAGAAGCATAGCTGCATTTTAAACAGGGTTCCTGCGAACTCCCAAAAAGTCTAAAAAAGTCTTGCATTTTAAAGTCTGAATTTAAGGCCATAAAAAATCTTAAATTTGCCAATTGGCAAATTGGCGGCACGGTGGCTTAGTGGTTAGCACTTTCGCCTCACAGCAAGAAGGTCCTGGGTTTGATTCCCGGACCATGTGGGGACTTTCTGTGTGGAGTTTGGTTCTCCCCATGTCTGGGTGGGTTTGCTCCAGTTTCCCCCATCAACCTCAAAACATGCACAATAGGCTAAAACCTCCAGCCAGATCCTCCTGACCAGGATCCTGGCTCAAGAGAAGGGTCCCCGGGCACTGTACTGCAGCAGCCCAGTGCTCCTGACAGGTCGCCCCAGCGGCATTGAGGGATGGGTCAAATGCAGAGAAAGAATTTCCCCTACGGGGATCAATAAAGTATTATTAATAATTAAAGATGACCACTATTAGGTCTTAAATACATTTAAACAGGTCACGTAGCCTACATTTGCTGCAGCTATCTAAAATGCCCACTTTTAATGCTCAAAGGCGTATTGCCAGTACAAGAGCTTAGACCTCTTGTTACCAAGACCCAAGACCAAAAAAATTTGAGGTGTAACAATACAGTAACTATATTGATGTATTGATTTTTTATTCCTATGATACAACTATATCAATTCACATCACCTTGTATCAAACTGTATCATTTTCTAGGAAATGTGTACATGGAATATCGCTCGATAATATCGGAAATACTGAAATTAGAAATGTGCTTATGGTAAAATAAAACCAGATGCGTCTTTTTCAATGTCTTTTTTGTGTTTTTAATGAAATAAATTGTTATACTCAACTTGGCGTCGCTCTCTGTCTGCTGGACACAATCAACCCTGGCCACAATGCTGGATTTAAAGTAAACTTTTGTGATTTTTGGCAAAAAGTTGCTGTATCGATTATCGATATGAAGATGTTGAATCATATTGAATTGTATTGTTCTAAATTAGCCAATATTGTTCTTGAATCGTATTGAAACAGTTCTAATCAATATGTATTGTATCATTGCAAAAATGGATTGTTACACCCCTAAAAAAATGCTCTTTGGCGCTTCCTGTCACAAATGGTCTCAGCTTTTTGTACGCTGCGTTCTTATGAAAAAGGTATTCATTTTCTCAAATGGTCAAAAAGTCTAAAAAAGTATAGATATTGACTTTGATTTATTTTTTGTCTTAATTTTTTTGAGCAGTATATGAAGGTAATTACGTTATATTTTATTTATTTTATTTATTTATTGGATCCACATTTAGCTCCAGCAATGCTGCCGCTATTCTTACAGTGGTCCACACAGTACATCATTTACATCAACAAGATATCTTGACCAAATGATTCTTGGCAACAAAAAAGAAAAGAAACATTTGAACAACAGATCGTACATGTAAAAAAATAAATAAATAAAGTAAGATACAAATTCTGTAAGATAATAAAGTAAGATAAAAATATATATATTGTTACCTCATCCCTTGTGTATCACTCATTAATCATATCACCATCTAAGGGATTTTACAACATCTCACATTTCATAAAGTACTGTGTTAACAATCTTTTAAAAACAATTTTACTTTCCTTATAAATAATATCTTTAGGCAATGAATTCCACAGTTGCATGGCACGGTACAACACTGTTCTTTTCTGTATATTAGTTCTAGATTTTGGCAGTGTACATCCCCCTTTTACGGCGTGTCTGGTAAAATAGAAATGTCTATTTTGGCTGAAAGCCAACCAAAACATTTGGTTTTCCAGTATAAACAATATTTCTGATAAATACTATTAAAGAATAATTCAATCTGTCTTTAACCAATAGCCATCCCAACATTTTGTGCATTTTTTGAGTTTATTTATATTTTCAGTTGTTCCACTGGACCAAACCATTGGGCAATAATCCAGATTAGATAGTATTAAAGATTGAATTATTTTCCTGACTGCATTTGGTGAGAGTAGTTCTGTACATCTTCTAATTATTGATAAACCTTTCCCATTTTAGAAATGATATTGTTTATATGTTTATTCCATGATAATGTGTTATCTAATGTGAGACCTAGCAGTTTTATCTCTTTAACCTGGAGCACCACTGACTGTAAATTTTAACACTGGATTAGCTTTTATATGAAATTTTGAGCCAAACACGACACTCTTTGTTTTAACCACATCTAAAACTAACTTATTTGAATTGATCTACTGCACCACTGACTTTAACTCCTTTATACTTAAGTCCTCTGCTGTTGTTGCTGACATGTACACTGTGGAATCATCAGGGTACATAGCAATTTTTGCTGCATTCAGCATTTTGCTGCTTTATAAGTACTCCTATCGGTACTTGGAATCGGCAAGTACCAAAATTGAAGTACTTGTACTCGTATTGGTTTCAGAAAATGTGGTACTGGTATCGGCAGTCTTACCTCTGTCCTGTGTTCTGTCTCATCATGAACACAGAGACAGAAATGTCCTCAGCTCTGCTCCTGTCCTGTGTAGATTATTGTTGATGTAGTACGACCTGATCTGTTTTTGTCCAGGAGTGTTCACAGAGGAAATAGAGATGTTTGGGAACAGTTGGCAGGAGGCAGAGCCAAACGAGTCCAGGTGTCCCATAGTTCCACCGGGATTCACCTCGCCGTGCTCCGGAGTCCAGGACCATGTGCTGCAGGTGGGTTCTGCTGTACTTAGGAGGCCCTGAATAACCCTGTGTAAATGCAAATGTGTGTTTTTTGTCCAGAATAACCCTGTGTGAATGTAATTGTGTGTTTTTTTGTGCAGAATAACCCTGTATAAATGTAAATGTGTGTGTTTTTGTGCAGAGTAACCCTGTGTAAATGTAAATGTGTATTTTTTATGCAGAATAACCCTGTGTAAATGTAATTGTGTGTGTTTTTGTGCATAGTAACCCAGTGTAAATGTAAATGTGTGTGTTTTTGTGCAGAAGGTGCAGGAGGTGTGCTCTCTGCTGCTGGAGCTTCCGTTCCAGAGCTGCCATGAGTTTGTCAGTCCTCTGTCCTTCATGGCCTCCTGCACCAACGACCTGTGTCTGTGAGAGACGTTTTAAACTCCTACTGAATATTAATGAGGTTTTTATCAACCCTGTATGGTGGCCCTGAAGGACAAGTCACACCAACAAATACAGATACATACGCACAAATACGGAAACATACACACAAACTCAGCAGCTGAGCAAAGTCTTTTGGGTCTTGGCCTTTCTGTAATCTCATCTCTGTGGGGTTCCGAATTTCTGTACGTGTTTTCAAATTTTTATGTGTATTTTCAGATTTGTGTTTGTGTTTCAGATTTTGTTTGTGTGTTTCAGCTTGTGTAGGTATGACTTGTCCTTCAGGGCCACCGTAGCCCTGCAGCTGGCAGATATAGAGATGGGCTCCAGCTGCCTGTGACTTCTAATGGGAATAAATAGAAGAGATGTCTAAGATGAATGAAATAAATGAATGTGTTTGTGTTTATCTGTATGTGCCGCTTGTGTTAGGTCTGGTCCTGTGGATGAGATGCTGTGTGTGGTGCTGAGTGAGTATGCTCGAGCCTGTGCCCACGCAGACCACCCTCTGCACCAGTGGAGACGCGCCTTTCATCTGTGCGGTAACTACATCTACTTATATAATCATGATCCTATACAAATATTTAAACATGCATATACATTCTTTATGGGTCAAGGAATGTAACTATGTTAACCTACCCAGTCCAGCCAGACCCTCCTCCTTTCAGCAGAGTCTGGTTCCTCAGCCACACACAGCCGTTTCCAGTGGACTCTCTGGATCCAGACCTGTCCCAGCCGTTTCTCTGCAGCTCTGCGTCTCACAGAAGCAGACGATAATCTCCTCTCAGAAATATCCAAGATGGCTGTGGCTTATACAGAGTCACTGTAATAACTTCTCTCTGATTAACAGCGTTTAGTTCTTTCCTGAAGTCCTTTCCATTCCATTGTTGTTCAGTCCTCTGCGACTACTACTCTACTACTACTACTACTCTGGTACTACGCATTTAAATACAAAAAAAAAAAAAGCATTTCAAACATGCAAAGAC
This sequence comes from Bostrychus sinensis, assembly GCA_020698575.1. Taxonomy (NCBI): domain Eukaryota; kingdom Metazoa; phylum Chordata; class Actinopteri; order Gobiiformes; family Eleotridae; genus Bostrychus; species Bostrychus sinensis. The sequence goes on from CM036242.1 coordinate 43,254,880, forward strand.
AGCAACAACTGCAGCAACAGTGCAAAAAGAGGAGCTAAGCTAATGTGAGCATTTGTTGTGCTGCACAAAAATGGCAGTCCATCCAATCGTTTTACAGCGCAATTAAACCATAGGACAAACAGGCAAAACTATTCTTATATATGTCACCCATTCTTACCCCGCGGAAACGCCGCCAGAGCTCTGGAAACGGGGCGCACATGCTGCGTTTTGCAGTAAAGGAGCGCACAGCTGCAGTGCATCGCAGTCTTGTCACTTGAAAAAGCTTTGTGATCAGCGTGGAGTTTCAAACAGGTGATTTTACTGTTAATAGTTTGACAAATGAGAGAACTAGGTCCAGGCTGAGAGAGGCCAGCTCTGTAGAAGCAGGCAGGAGTTTTCCTGCTCTCATCACTGGAGCTGCAGTGAACTGGACGTTTTCAGTTGTTTAAAACTTAGAACAAATTAGCAGCTTGCCTCTTTTTTTGGTTTAAATTATTACAGTTATTATTGAATAAAAAAATTAACCCTTGCAATGAAAGATTTGACATTAAATCCCTCACTGTCTAATTACATTAAAATCTAAATCTAACGATGAATCACAGCCATGATTATCAGTTTTTAATTGTAAACATAAAATTGAATTAAAAAAATCGAGATCAACCAATATGGGGAAAAAAAAATTGTGTGAAAAAAATGTGATTACATTTTTTGCCATATCACCCAGCCCTAGCTGTTTATTATAATTTTTAACCTTAAATTTATACCGCAATATATACCGTTACCTTGAAGGGATTCGATTTATACCGTGATATTAAATTTAGGTCATACCGCCCAGCCCTAGACCAGACTCACTTCTGTGTAGAGAACAGGAAAAGGTTGGACAGGCTAATGTTGACCCTTGCTCTGTCTATTTTGATGTCTCTTGTAACAAAAATACAATTTAATGCAAATATTTATAGTTATATACAGTAATATAATGTAAAATATAGAAAATAAAACAAGAACGTGTTTGAATACTGAGTCTCCTCCTCCTTGCTTACAGAGACTCAGTGTGAGTCTGGTCTGGAGTTCAGAGAGTGCATCAGCTGCTGCCCACAAACCTGCTCACAAGAGAAGACCTGCATCGACAGCAAACTGGCCTGTGTGGACGGCTGCTACTGCCCCGAAGGTAGTCCTGGTTTAGACCTGGTTTAGATCTGGTTTATTCCTGTATTTAGCCCTGGTTTAGACCTGTTTTTGCTCTTGTTTCTCCAGGCCTGGTTCTTGAGTCCGGAGGCTGTGTCCTCCCCTCTGAGTGTCCCTGTGAACTCCACGGTCTGCTGTATCCTTCAGGACAGACTCTGGATGACCGCTGTAACACCTGGTGAGTGTAAAACTGTTTTCCCCACAGCTAAGGTAGAGCTAAAGCTCAGACGTCTGCAGGTAACCCCTATGGTGGCCCAGAAGGACATGCTGTTGTGAATCAGCAACAGGTGGAACGGCAGTGACAGATGTTTTTTCTCACCTTTTCTCTCCTTAAATAACCCACATATTTTACCTCAGCCTGAGCCGAGGCTGTGTTTTTTAGAGTGTAATCAGTGTGATCTGAGCCGCTGCCTTCATTATCCCCTCACACCTGTAAATACCTGTGCTGTGTTGCAGTACCTGTGTGGGCGGAGCCTGGAACTGTACTGACTACACCTGTCCAGGTGAGTCCCTCTGGACTGAAGTCACTGCCAAAGTTTGTCCTGCTCTTTAGAGCTGGGCCTGAGTGGTCTGGCTTTGTGTTGGATCTGTCGTGGTCCTAAACTGGACTTCAGACATTAGTGATGATAAAATAATACTATAGACTTTATTTAGGATTGGCGGTCACTAATACAACAGAAAGATAAATGTATTTTTGTTCCTGTTCCAGGATCTAGCTACTTCCCATTAAAAATAGTTGGCAACACTGCTCTGCTCTGTCCTGTGTATTCTGACTTCTCTCTCTCAGAACCAGCAGTAACTCCTGCAGCAGTCTGAGCTCCAGTAGCTCGTCTGTAGGATGGGCCTCAGCCTTCACTCCCCACCTGCATCACCTGTCTCTGGTTTACCTCTGTTCCTTCTTTGGACCACTTCTGACAGATCCTGACCACTGCAGACCAGGAACACAACACAAGAGCTGCAGACCCTGCTCTGACCCAGTCTTCTGGAGCCCTCACAGTCTGGTCCTTGAGTCAGACTTGTTCAGATCCTTAAACATTTGTCCTGCTTCTAACTCATGGACTCTGAGGACAGAATGTTCACCTGCTGCTGATATCTCCCACACTAACATGAGCCATGATGAAGTCAGAGTCTGTGTTATTCTCTTCATTGTCATTGCTCAGACTATCGCTCTGCCTGATCGGTGTATCTGAGTACTTCCTCCACCTTGTTGTAATAAAATGCATTTCTTTCTTTCCTCTCTGTCTGCAGCTGAGTGCTCGGTGACAGGGGACATGTTTTTCCACTCGTTCGATGGCAGAGTCTTCACCTTCACCGCGACCTGTCAGTATGTTCTGTCCAAGAGCCAGAACTCGGGGAAGTTCACCGTCACCATCCAGAATGCGCCCTGTGGAACCGTGAGGCAACTTTAAGTTATAATGTTTAGTTATGTATAAGTTATAGCACTGTCAAACTAAATGTGACCAGCTGCCTGTCAGGATGTGTTTGGTTTCGCTTTAATCAAACTCTGGTGCGTTTCATGTTGTGGTGTGGACCAAACGAGTAAACTCTGGTCCAACTGATCCTGTTGTGGTCTAACTGGTTGCGTTCATTTGATGTCGGAATCCTAAAGAGCCTGTAGTTTTAAACTGAGCTGGAGTCAGAACTCTGAGGTAGAATCTGCTGCTGAAGATTCAAATGCATATGTGTTGGTATGGTTTATGGCTATTAACTCTGTGAGTACTGAGCTCATCCACATGAAACGCAAACTGACACAAAGTTGGAAGTCTTCTCTGTCAGCACGGATGATCTAAAGTGAAGTTATTTCTTCACTGTAATGTCAAAATGTCATGATATTATTCAAACACACAGGCCTGAGTGCTGTCGGTAGACTTTGCATTAAGCCACAGGATTATTATGGTGAGGTTGTCGAGCCAGGAGCTAACAAAAACTGATCAGGTTCAATATTTGTGGATTTTCTGTTTGGATATTTCCTGTAAAAACAGTCCCTCACCTGTGCATTTGTACAGGCCCCTGCTCCATCTGAGGTTCAGACTTCATCAAACTCTAGAACATGAATGCAACCTTTTGAGGTGAGAATGTAGTGAGACAAAACTAAACTAAAGGCAGGAAATGAACTGAAGCGCAAGGCCAAAAAACAAACAAACACCAAACAAGCTTCTACAGCGATCCACAAAATGTAGACCCTCTGTAAATAGAATACAGTGTTCCCCTGCCACGCCTGAATTTTAATTTGAATGTATAATCACTGCTATATGATGATTTATATTACATAATAGCTAATAATTATTATAATCAATAATTACTATAAACATTTAACTTCACCTTTATCACCGTCACACCAAGCCTCTAGGGCCACCAGAGACACTGGAATATATATGAAAACTGTTTCACAGTTTCACAACATTAAAAATTCATATTAATTAGTGAAGAATTTTCCATGATTATTTTTGTCCAAAGCTCCTCTAAACTTTGATAATATTTATGAATTTCTCTTCAGTAAATATTGACACACTGCCCACTACAGACTAACTGTGTAACTGTGAGTAACTATTATAGGTATGTCATTTTCTATTCATTCATTGTGGCTGAAAAATTTCAGGATAAAAGGCTAAATTTGGCTGATACTCACCAGAAGTTGGTGCAGAAAGGTGTGGCCGTGTGGTGCGGTGATCTGAGGACAGTGCACATGAATCAGGTCTTTCATGAACTCAGCTCCATCCCCAAACATGTCCAAAAAGCCCCCAAACGGCACAAAGCACTGATAGAAAAGTGGGCAGATGACACCCAATACCTGCCCGAAAGACTCATGGGAAAATACTCTCGAACAAACTGTCTTTTATCAGCTCATCTCCAGGAATACACCCAGGGAAATGGGTTTGAAGTTTGGTAAATACTGAAAACTTTAAATTGAGTTAAATAGAGACCACACAATGGAAGCTAATTGGCTCCAAATAAAGAATAAAGTTAAACTCATGATTAATCCTTGGATGAAAGGAAAAAGTGTTGAATGAAAAATTGATTTAAGAAACAGCAAAATCTGCTACTACCACTATTACTACTACTATCATTACTACTACTATAATTACTACTACTACTGCTACTGCCATTCAGAGCTGGTAAGAGACAGAGTTGCGCTGCCAGAAGTGGAAAGTCTGGACCAGCGGTGGGCAATTATTTTTTAGTAAGGGCCACATTTGGACCTAGGTCTGTTGCAGAGGACCAGGCCAACACTAAACTCACTGTGCTCACACCTGTGTAGGGTTCATACATTAATAAATGTAAGGCAAAGTTAAAAAGAACTCAGGACATTTCTGTTTTTACCACAACAGCATTAACAAAAACCTTTACTGAGGAGCTTAATTCTGCTGCTGCTGGTTCTGAGCTGGTCTCTGGTCTCTGAGCTGGTCTCTGGTCTCTGAGCTGGTCTCTGAGCTGGTCTCTGGTCTCTGAGCTGGTCTCTGGTCTCTGAGCTGGTCTCTGGTCTCTGAGCTGGTCTCTGGTCTCTGAGCTGGTCTCTGGTCTCTGAGCTGGTCTCTGGTCTCTGAGCTGGTCTCTGAGCTGGTCTCTGGTCTCTGAGCTGGTCTCTGAGCTGGTCTCTGAGCTTGTCTCTGGTCTCTGAGCTGGTCTCTGAGCTGGTCTCTGGTCTCTGAGCTGGTCTCTGAGCTGGTCTCTGGTCTCTGAGCTGGTCTCTGAGCTGGTCTCTGAGCTTGTCTCTGGTCTCTGAGCTGGTCTCTGGTCTCTGAGCTGGTCTCTGAGCTGGTCTCTGGTCTCTGAGCTGGTCTCTGAGCTGGTCTCTGGTCTCTGAGCTGGTCTCTGAGCTGGTCTCTGAGCTGGTCTCTGGTCTCTGAGCTGGTCTCTGAGCTGGTCTCTGGTCTCTGAGCTGGTCTCTGAGCTGGTCTCTGGTCTCTGAGCTGGTCTCTGAGCTGGTCTCTGAGCTTGTCTCTGGTCTCTGAGCTGGTCTCTGGTCTCTGAGCTGGTCTCCACACAGTCTGGAGTCTGGAGTGAGTCAGAGAAGAACAGACTCTCTCTCTCCTCTCTCTCTCTCTCTGTCTCTCTCTCTCCCCCTCTCTGTCTCTCTCTCCTTTGTCTATCTCCCCCTCTCTGTCTCTCTCTCCTTTGTCTCTCTCTCTCTCTCTCTGTCTCTCTCTCTCTCTCTGTCCTGCCAGGTGTGGCCTGTGGGCTGTAAAACGCCCAGGTCTGGTGTAGATGGTTGTTAGATTCATGTGACCCTCTAACGTGCATCTGTGGCTATGTGCATTTGATTTACATTTGGTTTGTTTGTTGGGCCAGTGTTTGTGCATACTGCAGGCGCCCCTGATGTGACCATGTTTTGTTGGTGCAGCAGTGGAGTCAGACCCCTGTCCCGGTGCCTCCCATGTCCCATAATGGAGCCTCTTTAAGTAGGGACGGCTTATATATCTGTCTGCGGGACGCTGATGGGAGAAAGGGGTAGAGTTTTAGAAGGAAAAGGGGCGCTCTTTTGTGTGTTTTCTATGGGCCCGTCCTGAATTCGTTTTGGCGTCTGAATGAAGTGCGGAGATTATGGAGCGTTTACATCACGATACGATCGACATGACGGTACAAATTACTGTAAGACGAGACGCAGAGGGGCCCCAGCCATTATGGTCCTGTCCCGCTCCCTCAGACTGCGCTGGACAGACAGAGACATAACTGCATGGACACGGCGAGGGAGAATACGTTCCATGGGATAAAATTTGTAAAAAGTTTACTGTAAGCGCCCACAATGACCTGAGTGCACTTTGAACAACATTGCACTGTACAGTAACTCACGTAGCAGTTGTGTGATTAATTTACTTTCTTTAGCCTTCCAGAGTCTCCACTGATTCCATTGTTTCCCATTAATTCAAAAGGTTACAGCGCCCGCCATAGTCTAAAAATAATCTTTAAAAAAAAAAAATCCCAATAAATACATACAGTAGAACTCATAAACCGAATTCTTGAAATGTTGGGACGTTTTTTTTTTAATTTGACTAAAATTAAAACTAAAAGACTTTCAAACCACATGAGCCAATATTTTATTCCCAATAGAACATAGTTAACATAACAAATGTTAACTCTGAGAAATGTGACACTTTTATCACAAAATTAGCTCATTTCAAATGTGCTGCCTACAGATCTCAGTTGGGACAGGGGCAGGTTTACCCTCAGGTCTCAGTTGGGACAGGGGCAGGTTTACCCTCAGGTCTCAGTTGGGACAGGGGCAGGTTTACCCTCAGGTCTCAGTTGGGACAGGGGCAGGTTTACCCTCAGGTCTCAGTTGGGACAGGGGCAGGTTTACCCTCAGGTCTCAGTCGGGACAGGGGCAGGTTTACCCTCAGGTCTCAGTTGGGACAGGGGCAGGTTTACCCTCAGGTCTCAGTTGGGACAGGGGCAGGTTTACCCTTAGGTCTCAGTCGGGACATGGGCAGGTGTACCCTCTGGTCTCAGTTGGAACAGGGGCAGGTTAACCACGGAGCAGCATCTCCTCTTCTTTTCAGAACAGTTTGAAGTAGAGCTGGAAACAGACCTTAGTCAGTCAGACCCAACATGGCCCGAGCCCGACAGAGTTCGACCCAAGCCTGACAAGTATTCTAAGACATTTTGATTGACAGCTTTGTTAAAGCCTGAACCCGTTTGCTGCCCGACCTTATTCAAATGTGCGCACAGGCACCCAACTCTTCCTCCTCCTTCCTCATTATTTTCATTGTGCACATGGTCAAAATTCTTCCACACCTCAGACCTTGCTTTCGTTGCCGGCTCAACCAAAACGTAGTCACCACAGAGTCGCCTCCGCTTCACCTCCTCAGCATCCATTATGACATCTTTTTTTGCGCTGATCGAAATGCATCACATGCCGCGAAAGTCCAGCCCGGGCCTGGGTAAAATTATAGAAATTATTCCCAAACTTGCCCAAACCTGTCGGGACCCAACGGGAGCCGGCGGGTTCGGGCGAGTTCGAGTTTTGGGCAAAGATTTCCAGCTCTAGTTTGAAGATGTCTGGACATCGAGGTTATGAGTTTCTGGAGATTTGTGTTGAGTTTGGTCCCATTCTTGCCTGGAATAGGTTTCCAGCTGAAGAGCAACTGGATTTTAGAGCAGATGTTTCTCTAAAACCTTTATAAACCTTTCAGCGTTCATAGTTTCTTCCAAAACACACAGCGGCCCATCCCATCTGCACCTATGCCCGCGTCTGATCAGAGATGCTGCTTTTTAACCGCTGAGAACTCGTTGGAAGGTCTCTTCCTCTTTAGCCCGGAGGACACGGCGTCCCTGATTTCCTAAAAGAATGCCAGATTTGGACAGGTCTGAGCATACAACACTGTCCCACTTTGAAACAGTCCATTTTAAATGAGCCTTGTCCTGGTACACAACGGCACTTCTGGACCATGTATGGCTTCCTTTTTGCAGGATAGAGCTTTGGTTTAGCACAGCGATTAAAGCTGCACTACCTGATTTTGTGACTGTAAAAGTGATGTTTCTAAAAAAGTTTAGAGTTTGAATGATACACTCCTCTTTCCTAATTCGTCTCCTTGACGACGCTCTATCACAGTCTCACACAAACCTGGAAGTATGTACACAAGCCAGGAGCTATCACAATAACACAGCAGAGATCTGGCGTTTGCTTTTAATTCTTTAAAATAAAAAATAAAAATACTGTGAATAAGCTATGAATTTTGAAATAAAACAACAGCTCCTTCACATTATTCCTGATTCCTGACCAATCAGAGTGCTCCTGTCCTATGAAAGCATGCTATTGGTTAAACTGTTCCTTCCCTCGCTCTAAAACAAAAACCCTTATAATACAGCCCACAGGTGACCTCAAAGTCTCATTTTTTCTCAGATGGCTTCTGTTATGCTGCACTAATAACTAAATAATTATCATTACCAAAATACAAGGAAAAAAAATAGACTAAAGGATATCTGGGGGATTTAACAGAGTCTTACCTGAACAAGTGACTTTACATATGCAAATATGGCTGTAAAATATATTATCTAAATATACATTATTTTATCTTGAATAAAGTGGAAAATAAAAGGTATCAGTCAATAGATTGATTGATTTGAACAAAAAGTTCATGCAACAAATTGACCAATTTTGACCAAAATTGACTAAACCAAAATTTTTGTTGACCAAGACCTCAGTGACAGATTAACTGCCTCAGTGAAAGACGAGGCCTTAACCACTTTACTAAGAATGAGCCTTAATATCAAACTCGGTAACGTTTATCGTTTCTTCTCCTCTTTGCCTCATGTTCCTCTCTGGGGCGCCCCCTACATTTGAGAGTAAAGCACTGTCGTAAACACTCACAAGTCCAGGTGACTCTTTTGTGATCTCTCGCTCATCTTTACTTCTCCTCATATTTGTACAAAGTTTTTGTTTTTTTTTCCTTTTGGCTGCTCTGTCGTGACAAACATCGAGAAATAAATCCATCTGTATCTTGTTTGGCTCTAACTGCGATGTGCTGCTTTCTTGCGAGACTTCTGTGACTCCAGGTCGGCGGCGCTCAGATTTGTCCAAGTGTCTTTTTCAGCCCAGAGACAGCAGGGGGTGTAGCAGGACGCTTTATTCTCCCCACAACAACTCATTTATCCATCACACAGACTCACAAACTGTTTTTTTTTTTTTTTTTTTTTTTTAAAGGTTCGTGCGTTTGTCAGAAAATCATTGCAAAAATTACTTTCTGTTCTGTAAAAACAATAACATGCTGAGGGACAATACAAATTTAAGCTGTGAAGTGCGGCTACATAATATGGAAAAAACACACGATATTTGATAACTATGTTGAATATTGTGATAATGATATTTTTGTGATATTTTAATATAGGGACTTTTCTGACACAGTAAGTTAAATTCACTTAAAACAAAAATGTAAGTCCCTGTATTCACAAGTCAGAATTTAACACAGAACTAAAATAAAGGGATAAATTAAGGAATTTATCTCTAAAACTGAACTTTTTAAACTTTATTTAGTCACATCACATTTTTTATAAGGCTCTGGTGGAAAATAATTCTTCAGTGTAAATCTCTGTCAGATGGAAGACCGCAGCGTTATTGCGATATATTTAGATTCTTGCGTTTGCTGAGATTGCGATAACAATAATTTTGCGATATATTGTGCAGCCCTTTACTGTGAAGTCTATAAGAAGAGTCCATTAAACTTGTGCACATCACAGAGAGTGGGTTAGTTCTGGACAGTCCCCTCCTCTCCTCTGATTGGTCGGTTCATTGTCTTTTCCTGCTCAGAACCTGGACGGGGCATGTCTCCAGTCGGTGAGTCTGGTGGTAGACGAGGACCCCAGGACAGAGCTGACCCTGAGCCACGTGGGGGAGGTGTTCCTGTCCGGACAGTACCGCATCTCCCTGCCTTACTCTGACGGTAAACACACCAACAACTCAGACCTCCACCAAGGCACTGTCCCTGTCTTGCAATGGTAACGATACAGAGTCCAGACCTCGACTCAAATCAGGGATTGTCTAGTTCAGGGGTAAATGCTCTAAATACTGTATAAATGTCACACTGGTAAAGGGTCCACTAAAACTAATTATTTCTTCCTTTACTGACCTCTTTAGCCCTGGTTTAGACCTGGTTTAGTCCTGGTTTAGACCTGGTTTAGTCCTGGTTTAAACCTGGTTTAGTCCTGGTTTAGTCCTGGTTTAGTCCTGGTTTAGACCCGGTTTAGTCCTGGTTTAGACCTGGTTTAGTCCTGGTTTAGTCCTGGTTTAGACCCGGTTTAGTCCTGGTTTAGACCTGGTTTAGTTCTGGTTTAGTCCTGGTTTAGACCTGGTTTAGTCCTGGTGTAGCCCTGGTTTAGACCTGGTTTAGTCCTGGTTTGGTCTCGTTTTAGTCCTGGTTTAGTCCCGGTTTAGTCCTGCTTTAGTCCTGGTTTAGTCCTGCTTTAGTCCTGGTTTAGTCCTGGTTTAGACCTGGTTTAGACCTGATTTAGACCTGGTTTAGTCCTGGTTTAGTCCTGGTTTAGTCCTGCTTTAGTCCTGGTTTAGTCCTGGTTTAGACCTGGTAGCAGAAGCTCTGCCATTCACAATGGTACTTGATTACTAATTGGTACTAATGATTATTTTTTTAAAAATCCTGATCCAAACTGTTCCACATGTTCCTGGTCTGTTTATGACCATGGTTTTTGGATTGTCCTTCTGACCCTCTGTCCCTCTGTCTCTCTGTCCCTCTGTCTCTCTGACCCTCTGTCTCTCTGACCCTCTGTCTCTCTGTCCCTCTGTCTCTCTGTCCCTCTGTCTCTCTGACCCTCTGTCTCTCTGACCCTCTGTCTCTCTGTCCCTCTGTCTCTCTGTCCCTCTGTCTCTCTGACCCTCTGTCTCGCTGTCCCTCTGTCTCTCTGACCCTCTGTCTCTCTGACCCTCTGTCTCTCTGTCCCTCTGTCTCTCTGTCCCTCTGTCTCTCTGACCCTCTGTCTCGCTGTCCCTCTGTCTCTCTGTCCCTCTGTCTCTCTGTCCCTCTGTCTCTCTGTCCCTCTGTCTCTCTGTCCCTCTGTCTCTCTGTCCCTCTGTCTCTCTGTCCCTCTGTCTCTCTGTCCCTCTGTCCTTCTGACCCTCTGTCCCTCTGTCTCTCTGACCCTCTGTCTCTCTGACCCTCTGTCTCTCTGTCCCTCTGTCTCTCTGTCCCTCTGTCTCTCTGTCCCTCTGTCTTTCTGACCCTCTGTCTCGCTGTCCCTCTGTCTCTCTGTCCCTCTGTCTCTCTGTCCCTCTGTCTCTCTGTCCCTCTGTCTTTCTGACCCTCTGTCTCGCTGTCCCTCTGTCTTGCTGTCCCTCTATCTCTCTGTCCCTCTGTCTTTCTGACCCTCTGTCTCTCTGTCTCGCTGTCCCTCTGTCCCTCAGACGTGCTGGAGGTCCAGGAGCTGTCCTCCATGTTCATCCAGGTGAAGACAGTCTTTGGTCTCAGGCTGCAGTACACCTGGTCTGAGTCTAGACTCTACCTGCAGCTGGACCAGCGCTGGCTCCAGGACACGGTGGGACTCTGTGGGACCTTCAACGGGAACAGCCAGGACGATTTCCTGTAAGTCTGCTTTAGAGCAGCTCCAACTGGTGCAAATAAAAAACCTGAGGTCGCACTGACCAGCCGACTGAGGAAAAAAAAGTCTCCATGACTCAAGTCTTCCTCCTCCTTTACAAACAGCGCCTCTGATCTTCTCTTGAGCTGTGCATACAGACTACAGGAGTAAGTCAGGAGGATGTCAGGAGTAAGTCAGGAGGATGTCAGGAGTAAGTCAGGAGGATGTCAGGAGTAAGTCAGGAGGATGTCAGGAGGATGTCAGGAGTAAGTCAGGAGTAAGTCAGGAGGATGTCAGGAGTAAGTCAGGGGTAAGTCAGGAGTAAGTCAGGAGGATGTCAGGAGTAAGTCAGGAGTAAGTCAGGAGTAAGTCAGGAGGATGTCAGGAGTAAGTCAGGAGGATGTCAGGAGTAAGTCGGGAGGATGTCAGGAGTAAGTCAGGAGGATGTCAGGAGGATGTCAGGAGTAAGTCAGGAGTAAGTCAGGAGGATGTCAGGAGTAAGTCAGGGGTAAGTCAGGAGTAAGTCAGGAGGATGTCAGGAGTAAGTCAGGAGTAAGTCAGGAGTAAGTCAGGAGGATGTCAGGAGTAAGTCAGGAGGATGTCAGGAGTAAGTCAGGAGGATGTCAGGAGTAAGTCAGGAGGATGTCAGGAGGATGTCAGGAGTAAGTCAGGAGAATGTCAGGAGGATGTCAGGAGTAAGTCAGGAGTAAGTCAGGAGGATGTCAGGAGGATGTCAGGAGGATGTCAGGAGTAAGTCAGGAGTAAGTCAGGAGGATGTCAGGAGTAAGTCAGGAGGATGTCAGGAGTAAGTCAGGAGGATGTCAGGAGGATGTCAGGAGTAAGTCAGGAGGATGTCAGGAGGATGTCAGGAGTAAGTCAGGAGTAAGTCAGGAGGATGTCAGGAGGATGTCAGGAGGATGTCAGGAGTAAGTCAGGAGGATGTCAGGAGGATGTCAGGAGTAAGTCAGGAGTAAGTCAGGAGGATGTCAGGAGGATGTCAGGAGTAAGTCAGGAGGATGTCAGGAGGATGTCAGGAGTAAGTCAGGAGTAAGTCAGGAGGATGTCAGGAGGATGTCAGGAGGATGTCAGGAGTAAGTCAGGAGGATGTCAGGAGTAAGTCAGGAGGATGTCAGGAGTAAGTTAGGAGGATGTCAGGAGTAAGTCAGGAGGATGTCAGGAGGATGTCAGGAGTAAGTCAGGAGGATGTCAGGAGTAAGTCAGGAGGATGTCAGGAGTAAGTCAGGAGGATGTCAGGAGTAAGTTAGGAGGATGTCAGGAGTAAGTCAGGAGTAAGTCAGGAGGATGTCAGGAGGATGTCAGGAGTAAGTCAGGAGGATGTCAGGAGTAAGTCAGGAGGATGTCAGGAGTAAGTCAGGAGGATGTCAGGAGTAAGTCAGGAGGATGTCAGGAGTAAGTCAGGAGGATTGAATACACACCTGAGAGGAGAGAGTCCGGGTGCTGTGGGGAGCGGGTTCTGATGCCTAACTAACAACACAAAGCTAACAAATAAAAGAGCAATGATGGCGGTTTAAGCTCTGATGTTTTCACTACACTTACTAACACCAAACTTAACTATACGGAGAAGCACAAACAAGTTGTGGAGCGCATGATGATTTACGTGCAGCGCATCCACAGACGCACAGCATCCACGTCATCAGCCACCGGACCATCTACTGCTGCATACAAACAGCTGATCGATCTGGACGCAGCACTAGGGGCCCCCCAAGGGTCACCTCTGGGTGTGCGCACAAACAACAAGGCCCTGCTGAAGATTTCAGGAGAGGGTCCAGGTGATGGTGCGTGTTTGTAAAGGGCAACTGAGGGTTCTCTGCACAGAAGAGGATCAAATCAAACACAGAGCATCCTTTCATTCAGACACAGTGGAAGATCTGATAAGAATCAGTGTAGATGGGGCCAAGTCTGGAAGATTTTGATGCTAGAGAGTAGGGCTGGGCGGTATGACGTAAATTTCATATCACGGTATAAATCAAATCCCTTCATAGTAACGGTATATATCGCGGTATAAATTTAAGGTTAAAAATTATAATAAAAAGCTAGGGCTGGGCGATACGGCAAAACATTTTATCACATTTTTTTTCCCCATATTGGTCGATCTTGATTTTTTTATTCAGTTTTATGTTTACAATTAAAAACTGATAATCATGGCTGTGTTTCATCCTTAGATTTAGATTTGTAATGTAATAAGACAGCGAGGGATTTAATGTAAAATCTTTCATTGCAAGGGTAATTTTTTTTATACATTAATTAATAATGTAATAATTTAAACAAATAAAAGAGGCAAGCTGCTAATTTTTTCTAAGTTTTAAACAACTGAAAACGTCCAGTTCACTGCAGCTCCAGTGATGAGAGCAGGAAAACTCCTGCCTGTTTCTACAGAGCTGACCTGTCTCTCCTCACACAGCCTGGACCTAGTTCTCTCATTTGTCAAACTATTAACAGTAAAATCACCTGTTTGAAACTCCACGCTGATCACAAAGCATTTTCAAGTGACAAGACTGCGATGCACTGCAGCTATGCGCTCCTTTACTGCAAAACGCAGCATGTGCGCCCCGTTTCCAGAGCTCTGGCGGCGTTTCCGCGGGGTAAGAATGGGTGAAATATATATGAATAGTTTTGCCCGTTTGTCCTATGGTTTAATTGCGCTGTAAAACGATTGGATGGACTGCCGTTTTTGTGCAGCACAGCAAATGCTAACATTAGCTTAGCTCCTCTTTTAGCACTGTTGCTGCAGTTGTTGCTGTCTTTGCATGTTTTAAATGCTTTTTTTTATTTATTTATTTATTTAAATGCGTAGTACCTTTTAGGTGGTTGTTAGGGTTAGGGTTAGGGTTAGGGCTAAACTCCACGGTTGTTCTCTGTCGCTCAGGCTGTAACAGGTGGGCAGTGTGCCCCTCAGCTGCTCCGTAATCTGCTTCTGGAGACGAGATCGACCCTATTCTTTATCCAATTTAAGTTTTAAATTCAATTTTTTGGCACAGCCCTATGCTCAGCTGTCTCTGTGTTTGCAGCCATGTTGAGGCAGGTGCGATAACGTCACCGCTGATAGGATGGCAGAGCGCAAATCTCTACCGTAGGCCAAATTTATATAATTTCTACCTCTACTGTATATACCGCGCAGCCCTACTAGAGAGTTTGGTTTAGTGCTGGTTCAGTTAAGGCCAAAGATCAAGAAGGCCAAACTACAGGAGTTGGCCCTCCAAGGGGCATGTGACTGCAATGGAGGATAGTCCAAGACACTGAGCCATGAGGTGTTCAGTTTGAAGCCCTTAATCTAATCTAATTTAGATTTTCTTTTTATTTTAATATGTTTTAAGCACCAACACTTTTTCAGTAAGATGCCTTTCTTGTATAATTGTGCTTCTAATAAAGAACTTTAGGTCGACCAGATTGTTAGTTAATCATTTACAAGTCAATATTGCCCATAAAGATAGTGATTTAAAAAAAAAAAAAAGTTAACCTGTGAAACTGCAGTGTTAAATGCGATGCCGTCAAAAATTTGGGTGGTGCACTTTTGTGGTGGTGCACATACAAAAAAAAAAAAGTTAGGTGCACCAGTGCAAAAAGTTAGTCAAGAAACCTGGAGCATAAGCTCTTTTTTGCCTTTACATAAGATGCAGCAAGCACAAGCCCATTGATTTGTACATGTCAGACAGAAGCTGAAGTTAAAAAAATTACTACTTGGTTACAGCACACTGACGTAAGCTCAGCGTCCAACCACAGCCTGAAAGGTCCGCTCAGACAGCTAACAGCTTGGTAACACCATCAGCTGTAGCTAGTGATGCTAACAGCAGGTGTTGTGATGAACTGCGTCAGTGATCCGAGCGTAGTCCTGGTTTAGTCCTGGTTTAGTCCTGGTTTAGACTTGGTTTAGACCTGGTTTAGTCCTGGTTTAGACCTGGTTTAGACCTGGTTTAGACCTGGTTTAGACCTGGTTTAGTCCTAGTTTAGACCTGGTTTAGTCCTGGTTCAGACCTGGATTAGACCTGGTTTAGTCCCTCCTCTCACTCTGAAGGCCTTTTCTTTGAAGCCTGATCCAGTTTCGTGACTGAACGCTTGGAGGGCCTAGGGTAATGCACACTGTGGTCAGGGCTTTAGCAGGGGCCACGGCGGCTCAACAAGGACCGGCCTGTTCCCGAGAACCAGATCTGGACCGGTCCTAATGGGATCAGAGAGGACGGATGTGTCCGACAGCAGTAATGGATCCAGAGAGAGGCAGAGAGATGAGCACAGAGTCTGTCTAACCTTATCTTACATTCAAATAAATCAGGCTTTTTCATAAATCCACATTTCAGTTAATCCTGATTTTAGATTATTGGTTGGATTTGACTAATATTTTTTTTTGGCAGGCTCAGTAAAAAGGCCAAAGAAAGAAAAGGTCTGGATTCTTTACCATTGCAAGATGGGGCCAGTTACCTTGTCAGCAAAGTACATCTGTTCTTGTCGTTAAAGGTCAACCAAAGTTTTTCTGTGGCCGATGCCGATAGTAATATTTTTGGACCGTTATGCAGGGCAGATTTTTTTTTTAATAAAAAAAATGTGTTTAATATATCCATTAGTTTTAGTACATCTTATTAAAACCAAAGCAAAGAGTTAGACTATGACAGAGAGAAGAGTTCAAGATGAGTTGAGTCCATCTCAGTCAGACTCTGTGCAGGTAGAGCTTGGGAGAGTTTGTTCTACAAGCTTCTGTTCCAGAGAAATGACAACAATCTTTTTATTCAGGCTGAGAGATTTTAGATGTTTCCTATGAACTGCAGAGTAAGGCCCAAACGCAGACAAGATGGGGTCCTCAGTCACATGGGGCCCCGACATAAGCCTGACCAAATACTGCATAAAAGTGCAAAAATCATTTGACTGCCAATAAATCAACCTCTTGTCATTGTGCTGCTTTTCAGATTTTAGCTTAAGGGATATTTCTAAGAGGCTCTTTAAGGCTGTTTGGACGAACATAGCATGCATATTTCTGTATCCTTTCCTCATGTTGGGAGCAGCTGTGAAACCATAACCTTAAGTGAATATGTTGGGGTAAAGTCCAATATTCTTCTTTCCTCAGTCTTTCTGAAACAGTGTTGACTCCTATGCATTAGTATTTTAGCTTTTATAACTTAAAATAATGTATCTGTGGAAAACCTCTTCTGTTGGGAGCTGTTACTGTGACTCTGCAGCAAATGCTTTGATTAGGAGTCTGTCGCCCCCTGCTGGCAACGCTGGGGACTGGACAGAGCATAAAATGGATATGTAGCACAGCTGTTAGCGACATGATGCTAACAGATAGATTTCTGAGCTGACTGCTTCATAGTGACAGAGGTTTATGGCTGAAATGATCAGAATGAGTCCGGTGGTGGTGTCTGGGCTTTAGAAACGCGCAGGAGCACTTCCTGGTTTCACGTGTCTATGTAGAGCTGTGAGACTGAGCGTTTTCAGTTCTGGAGAAGGGCAGTGCCTCAGCATACAGGATTACTCAAACGGAATACTACTGCAGGTCTGTTTCTGAGGAGAAGACCACATTAGAACAGGGTTAAAGAGTGGAAAAGTTGATTTAGCAGAATAATAAAGTGCTGTCTCCTCTTGTTTTCATGCAGTTCTCCCTCTGGGATGATCGAGAGCACCCCGCAGCTGTTTGGAAATGGCTGGAGAGTGTCGTCAGCCTGTGCCGTGAGCCTGAGCTCTCCTCAGATGGACCCCTGTGACGCTCACCAACAGGCCGGTAATATGTCCCGGACAATTACTGCATCTGTCACATCTCATTAATCTCTCCATTTCATTTTTCTGTGAGAGGAGCAGCATTTAGACTGCCCACTGCTCCTAAGTGTTTTTTTTTCACCTAATTTTCCAGTTTCACAGCAAACTCTTCTAACAGCTACTACGACTGAGCCCAAACCAGTATTGACCCACTTGTCCTAAAATGGCTAATCCATTCCCTCCTTGTGTCCTAGTGTCCTATGCGACAGAGAAATGCTCAGTGCTGACCCAGGACCTGTTCTCCTCCTGTCACGAGCACATCAGCCCCACTCCCTTCATCCTGCAGTGCCGCGCAGACGCGTGTAAGTGTGGGACGTCCTGCTTCTGCTCAGCCCTAGCCCACTACACTCGCCACTGTCGCCAGCATGGGGTCCTCATCGACTTCAGAGCACACATCCCCGAGTGTGGTGAGTCCCTCTCTCATACAGACTAACCTCATGTCCTCTTCTCTGTGCTGTCTAACGTTTATATCACAGTGACGTGTAACTGAACGTAAAAAACCAAAGCATTGTTACAAATAATCTGTTAAAGTTCATTTGGAGTCTGGGACAGTGTCATCTTATGGTAATGTGGCCAAAACGGCGATTATCACCATGATAAAAAATTGCCACGGACATTTAATCTTGACTGTTTTCATTGTGATGAGTGACATATTTGGATATAGTCTCACTTTTTTAGAATGCGCACAAAAAAAAAAGGTGTCATTCTTGGACTAAAAATCTCTGTGTTAAGTCTGGTGGAGTGGAGACAGCGCTCGTGTGTGCAGAGGCACACATTCAGTCACACTGTGCTATGATAACTTCCCCTGCTTTGTCTGCCACAACCAAATGTTTTCATGGCATTTCTGTGGAAATGCCAGCTAATGCTGCTGCATCCATCCATCACCTGGGGCTGGGTCACGGGGGCAGCAGTCTAAGCAGGGACGCCCGGACTTCCCTCTCCCTGGACACTTCTTCCAGCTCTCCCAAAGGGACCCAAGGCGTTCCCAGGCCGAGAGACATAGTCCCTCCAGTGTGTCCTAGGCCTTCCCTGGGGCCTCCTCCTGGTGGGACATGAACACCTCCCTAGAGAAGCGTCCAGGAGGCTCTGAAACAGATACCTGAGCCTCAGCTGCTCCTTTTGATGTAGAGGAGCAGCAACTCTACTCTTAGCTCCTCCTGAGTGACTGAGCTCCTCCCCCTATCTTGAAGGGAGCGTCCAGCCACCCTGCAGAGGAAACTCATTTCGGCTGCTTATATCCGGGATCTTGTCCTTTTGGTCATAGCCCAAAGCTCCTGACCATAGGTGACCTTTCGGCTCAGCTCCTTCTTCACCCCAACAGACCAATACATCGAGTGCATTACTGCAGACGCTGCACCAATCCTCCTGTCAATCTCGGCTCTATCCTTCCCTCACTGTGGACACGTCCGGAGATACTTAAACTTCTCCACTTGAGACAGGAGCTCTCCTCCAACCTGGAGAGGACGCCACACTTTTCCAGTCGAGAACCATGGCCTCAGAATTGGAGGTGTATAAAATTATAATTCAAAAGCTATGTACTCACAAGTGTATAAACAAGACAACAGCCGTTTAGTGCCGCTTCTAAACTTTTGTAAGCTTTCATTTGACTAATACCATATAGTGTAGAATAAGTCTTGTCTCTGTCCCATTACAGTGGTGACCTGCCCGTACTCCATGGTTTATGGGCCCTGCGTGTCGTCCTGCCTGAGGCGCTGCTCTGCTCTCTCCATGGCTCAGTCCTGTTCAGACGAATGTGAGGAGGGCTGTGTGTGTCCAGAGGGAACCTTCTACAACCACCGCACCCGCACCTGCGTCCACAGGTAAAATCCTGACTCATTAAGGCACCTTTTGTTTTTGATGCATGCTCACTTAACTCTGTGTTAAGAGCTGCCTTAAGAAGTGAATTTCTCTGCTGTGGGATTGATCAAGTTTAACCTTAATCTTTTTTCATACTCCCATTTCATACGTAATAGATTTTCTTGCTTGCAAACCAACAGTGGACTGCACTTTACTCATAGTTGTGGTGGCATTTTATTACACTTTTTGCATTTTTCACAATGACCAAGAAAAGTAACCACACTGGTGCCCTCTCCTCCTAAACTTAGGCCAACATATAGGATGGAAATATTCCTGAAAATCATTCAGGTGCTTCCGAGTTCTTCGACAGGTACAAGTGCAAGTGACATTAACAAATTTGACAAGTGCTGTTTAATTTAATTTAATTCTTGTTAGGGCTCTGACAAGATCTCACAGTCTCGTGATCTTGCAAGATTAAAATGTTAAAAGGTTCTTGGTCTTGCACTTTTTACAGAGGAGAAGTGAGTCATTAGAGTTTGTGGCAAAACATTTTTTTATTTAACCTTTATTTAGCCAACATTTATTTAGCAGTATAAATGTTCTGCTGTTGCATAATTCAAACAACAGAAGTAAATATCATTTGTTAAAAGTTGATTTTAAAAATACTCCTAAATAGTTTTGCATTTTGTGATTTTCAGGTGAATAAATAACAATTTTCATTTGTGTAAAGTACATATTTCAGTAGTGTAAAAATCTCATCTCGTTCCTGTTAACCCAGTCTTGTGTCTTGTCACATTTATTATAACATTTTTGCCAGCTCTACAGAAGCTTCTTTAGACCAAAAAGTACAATTCAGTTGGAAGTTGGGCCGAATCGAGGCTGGTTCTTATTCTCACCACAGACAAACGGCTCGGGAGTCCGTTTCAAAGCAGACTAAAGAAGAATCATACTGAGACCATGCCAAAAGGTGGGTCTTTGTAAAGTTCTTTAGTCCGCACCAAAGTTCACTGGATCAAACAAACCCCCAATGACGTATTCAGACAGGTTGCTTCCACACTTTGGAGACAAGAGTGGTGTTCATTCCATTTCATTTTTACAGGGAAGCAAAGTAAATACATACAATAAAAATAACAGGCACCCAGCACCTGTTTAACTAAATAATCCACTTATTAAAGTAGGATTTGTGGATTTATTTGAGCATCCAATGACAAACCATTGTGATCAGCCAGAGTTTGTTTGTGTGGAGTACTTGAGTCTTTTCTTTTTCTTACTGCTGCTCCTTTAATGGGTTGCCACTTGCCACAGAGAGGCCCTTCCTGTCGCAACCAGCCACATACTGTGACCGGAATAGGCAATGTGGGTGAAGTGTCTTGCTCAAGGACTTAACAACAGTATGCACTGGGTCAGAGCGGGAATCGATCTGCCAACTCTCTGGCCTGAAGGCAACAAGTGTCTGTCACTGGATCACAACAAAATGTTTTAAAAGAAGTCACCTGGACTTGTTTTTATTTTTAATCCAGATTCTTTTTAAACTTTTTTGCTGTTATACTTGAGTAATATTTTCTAATTAACACTACTTTAACTTGAGCACAGACTTACTTCCACCTCTGTCTGTTTTTTGGGCCCATTCTCTGTAAAAACCTTAGAGATGGTTGTGGGTGAAAATCCCAGTAGATCAGTCCCTTAAATCCTCTTTCTTCTCCATTCTGATGCTCGGGACTAAACCAGGACTAAACCAGGACTAAACCAGGACTAAACCAGGACTAAACCAGATCTGACCGCCCCAGTCTGCCCCCTGCTGACCCTCAATGGTACTACACCCCGCTGCAGAGATGAGCAGGTGTCTTGGCTCCCTCTTTGGGCCTTGCTCCAGAGCTGCTCCTCTCTGAGTGATACAGCTCTGTTTTAAATGGGCGGGTCAGGCTTTTAAAGTCTATTTGCTGCCCCGCGGAGCGTCCTAAATGTCCCCACTCTCTCTCTCTCTCTCTCACTCTCTCACGGCCCGATCCGGTTACCACAAAGAATTCACCGTGAAACCGGCCTTTATTCAGCGCCAGAGAAACCCGAGCAGCGCCCAGAGGAGAATGTGTGGCCAAAAAACGCTGAGAGGAGGACAGCAGCAGAGCCAGCCCCAAAACCTCTGTGTACACACTTAACCAACATTTAAAATACTGTTCCTTCCTCACTTAGAAAAAAATCAGCCAACGATAATGAATATAACTTTCTGAGCTAACACAGATCCAGATTGTACTACTGTAGAGCAGAGCTGGAAGAAGTACTCAAAACATGTACTCAAGTAAAAGAAAAATACTCAACGTAGTTTTGTAATTTCAAAGCAAAATATATTACTACCTGGTGGGCACGTTGTCAGATTGATGTGCATGTCCTCCCCATGTTACTGTGGGTTCTTTCTTCTTCACATGCATGTACAGGAGAACTGGAGACTGCAGGCAAAAGTGGCCCAGAACTGATTTTTTTGCACATATGTGACCCATATCTGACGGTTTCATTACAGCGTGGACAGCTCAATTTACATTTTTTCAAATGCGACCCAGGTCACTTTCATATGTGCTCCTAAACCAGATGCATATCCAATGTTTTGCTCTGCGACTTCAGTCTGAATGGCCATGTTGCATTTATCCGACATTTATGTCATTGAAAGGCAACAGACGTCACAGTTCTGCGTTGGAGGAGGCAGGAGTTGGCAAGAAAAAACAACAACAGGCATGGCCAACAGCGGCGACAGACGCGCTTGCCCACACACATGGTTCGCCGGAGATGACTGTTGTGCCGCAAAAGTATTAAGAAGAGCCACTCACAGATGTATTTAAACGTTCTCCTTGTCATCCTAAAATTATGAATGAAGTCAGTGTCAGTGAAGCCCCTCACATCACAGTCGCACCACTCCTGGCTCCGACTCTGCATCCACACGTTTCTCTGCACAGACATAGCAGCCTCTGCTCCACAAAAGGCCATAGTCAAAAACCTTGCTCCCTTCTTTTTTAATCTTTTTCTTATAATTACGTGGTTGTAATTATGTACACTCCAATTGCTCATTAACTTTAAAATTGCCACACACACTCTAAGGCGAGTTCCCTTCATCTTCACTTCCATAAACACAGTATGCTGCCTGTGACGATGCATATTCTCCTGTACACGCAGGTCACTTCAGGGCCGCATACGGTTCATACACAAAATGGAAGTCGCATTTAAATTACAACCATGCGAAAAAAAATTGGATTGACAAAAAAATCTAAATCCAGAGTGAATGAATGAGCATACTGCTGTTGCCTGTATGAATGTGACGGTGTGACTGTGTTTGGTGGTAGACACAGACTGGCAGCTACATCAAAGTGGCTACAAGTAGCTGTAGTATTAGTACTACTTGCACTAGTAGTAGTAGCAGTAAGTACTTTCTAATTAATAAGGGTGTAACAATACATTTTTGCAGCAATGCGAAAGCATATCGATTTGAACAGTTTTGAAATGATTCAAGAACAATATCAGCTAACTTGGAACGATACAATTCAATTTAAAACCTTCATACTGATTCTATCGATACACCAACTTTTTGCAAAAAATTATAGAAGTTTCTTTTAAATCCAGTACCACAGCCAGAGTTGATTATGTCCAGCAGACAGAGAGCGAAGAAAAGTATAACTATAACAAATATTATTTCAAGAAAAACACAACATTTTTGTCTAAAAAGACATCTGGTTTTATTTTAACATGCAAATTTCTAATATCACTATTTCTGATGTTATAATTTTTTTTCCATGTATACTGATATATACTCGACCTAGAAAACAATACAATTTAATGCAAGCTAATGCGTCTCGTAGGAATAAAAAAAGGATACATTGATTTAGCTACTGTATCGTTACATACTAATACAGTGCTGGTAGCGGGGATCAATCCTCCAACCTACCTGTTAGTGGGGGAACAGCTCTACCTACTGAGCTACTACTGGCTGACTGTAAAAGTATCCTTCAGAAAGTGTAGAAGTTTATTTCCATCACTTCTGTGGAGTCAGATCCAGCTCTGTTTAAACCAACACATATATTAGTATAGGAACACATAGTATTTAAGGATTCTTTCTGGACGTTAGATAAAAAACAATAAAACAGACTGCCCTGTCCCTCATTTATCTATGACTTATGTCTAATCCTGTTGTTATCTCAGCAGTTTCCTGTGTATTAATAAAGTTTATGTAATCTGTTTGTCTAACGTGTTGTTTTGTTGTTGTCCTGTTATTATTATTATTCTTGTGTGTCCTGCAGGACTGAGTGTCCGTGCAGTTTCCTGGGAGCAGACTACGAGCCTGGAGATTTGATCATGACCTCCGCAGGTGTTCAGTAAGACCTCACAGAGCCGCACAGCCTACACTCACACTTCTTTAGTTAAACACATACAGTATCTGTATATGAACCTGTATTTGTAAAGGCATTTCGTTAGAACCGCTTTAACCTGCACTGCCTTTTTACTTTTTATTGGGTTTGAGGAAAACTCTATAAATCATTTTTTAAAGAAAGATATCTCTGTCAAAATAATCTGTTTGCCTCTACACTCAACTCTCAAAAGATAGACATGGGCATGGAACTCTTCCCTAATGCATTACCTGTTAGCTTTACCTACAACCAATGCTTTAAAGAAATCTGTCTGATGTAGTGTCAGTGTCAGTATGGAATAATCTGCCTCTGTATATAACACAGATTAATAAAGAAGACTCTTTTAAAAATAAACCAAAATAGTAAAAGGAAAGGAAACTCTTGCACAATATTGATTGCTAATACATAAAAACATGGCACACAATGCTAAATAAAAAGTACATTTTAACAATGTGTGTGAATGGTTGAACTAACATTTTTACATTTGTTTGCGGACTCCAGGAAGAATCATTACTGCTGCAGTAATAACTAATGAAGGATCCTGAATAAAGAAAGAAATCTATAACAGAATAATATAATAATCTGTGAAGCTCTTAATTCACCGTACAGACTTTATGATGATTGATTTTAATACGAAACAAAAACATTTTTGTTAAAATCCCACTAGAATTGCAGTATAAAAACATTAATTGTTCAATGTCAGCATTTCATTTTGAAGAAAGATTGCGAAATTTGACATTTTCACTGGATATTATTAGCTTCAACATTTTTCCCCATTGTAGGCAGATGCATGAAATTCTTGTATTATCTTGTATTATGTTACAGAGCCATGTGATTACCAGGGAGGGCTACGATTGGAATATAGGTTGAATCTGATATAAAAAAATTAAAAAAAAGCCAAATTTTGCTATTTTTCTTCAAAATGAAATGCTGACATCTCAGATTGGGTGATGTGTGCCTGTGATGGCAGTGAGATTAAAAAATGTGTTTTCAATGGAAGTCAAGTCTCCTGAGAATCACATGGCTCCTTTATGTTCTGTAGGAAAATCGTTTTTGATTTAAAATTTTGAAAGAAAGTATCTGACACGACATAAAAAATATTAATGCAGTCAAATCAGTTTTGCTGCTCATCTTTGACACATTCAAGGACTCATCCCCCTACTATTTATTATTTGGGAGATAATTCAGTTTTAGCACTTTTTGTTATACACTGTTCAAAATTCATATAAGGAAACTGGCACCTAAGTTAAAGTCTACAAAATGTTTCAATCTTTGGTACTTTTGGGCAGATTTCAAGTAGTTTAAGAGATTTATGCAAAAAAAGCAGAAAAAAATATTGACATATGATGATTTTATAGCGGTTTTTGAGCGTACGTTTTTGTACACGAGTGGTGCAAAATATGAATGGAGCACAACGGTTAACTCTTACTTGAAACCTCAATGTGAACTAAAGCTGTTTTTGTGTTTGTCTGCAGGTTGTGTGTGGACGGCAGACTGGTCTCTCAGACTCCAGCGAGCGGTGAGTCCCAACGAGACAGGATTTATCTTCAGTTCATTCACGTTTATTCACTTTAAATAGATTTATATGGTTCCTGTTATTTTAAAGGCTCTCTTAAGGCCTCCATACACCAAGGCGACGATCGCCCATCTGAAGCAGTCTTTACGGTTCTTCCACGTCGCTCATTTCCGTCCTTTTGATATGTATGCGCCGTCACCCCCCATCGCTCCAGGACGGAGGCCGTCTGACTAGTTTTCTGCCGATTAGCCTTGTTGTTGAATCGGCGTCTTTGGTCTTTGGCATGAAGTGCTCTGATAGGCCTAGCACTACAGCTGCCGCGCCAATCAGCTCACGGGAATTTTAGCGGAAGTGACGGAGTGACGAGAGGTGAAAACCGCTGTGGCAGCGTACTGTCACCATTTTTGCATTCTTCTCAATTCCGTGCGGAAAGTTATCTTCTTCAAGTAACAGAGCAGCGGCACCTATTCCACACAAAACAATGTCCAAACCGGCCATTATCACGCTTCTCAAATGTTCAAACAAGCTGAGAACAGTGGCAGACCAAGGCGCGCTACACGCAATATGCACTCCGCAAACAATGTGTCACTTCCGTTGATCTTTGTTCACTGGCTAGCGCCATCTGCCGGGGGGGTAATTACATCACGCGCATGCACAAGACACGGTCTTTAGGTCGGTTGTCCCTTCGGTGTATGAAGAGGGAAAAAGGTCATGCGACGTGAGGAAACGGGAGGGAACAAGAGGAGACGGGAAGAGACGAGCTGTCGCTCCGTCTTATCGGTGGCAGTCTGGGAGTCGCCTTGGTGTATCTAGGCCTTTAAAGAATGGATGTAAAGAAGGAGGAGAACCTTATAGTTGTCTCTCTGTTATTGTTATAATTGATCCTAACCATCCTCTGTCCACATCCACAGACGGCTTGTGTCCCATGGGTCAGCTTTACCTTAACTGCTCTGACGAGGGAGTGATGTCACAGAGGGGCGTGGCCTGTGAGCGCACCTGTGAGTCTTACCTGCTCAATCTCACCTGCTCCTCCCATGAGCCCTGCGTCCCGGGATGCATCTGTCCTCCTGGGTGAGTCTCTCTGAGGACTGTGAGGACTGAATACACGCCTGATCACCTCATTCATATTTGAGCATCTGCTGGTTTGTTTCCAAATTGCAGTGTGGTGAGTGGGATGTCACAATGTCAAATTTGATTTGAGTGTCACGATTATTGTGAGATGAAATATTGGAATTTTATGATGTTTATCCTGGCCTCCTCACAAAGTCGGGAGGAATTCACTTCATTCACCAACACTGAAACAAACTTCAGAGGTTCTTCGAAGTATTCATCAGAGTTATAATGTGTAAACTACAGTGAGTTCTGTCTCAGAGCTGCAGGTTCGTCATAAACAGAGCGTCTTTGTGAACGGCTGAATGGATTCTTCTGTCAGCGCCTCAGCTCATTACTGACCATTACGGCCTTGGCTGCTTCTGTGTCTGAGTTTATCTGAGAAATCATCCATGCTCAGTAATTACTCTCACACAGATGTTCCGTGTCTCACACTCTCCCAAACTGCGTTTTATGAGAATGTCCATCGCCGGAGCTGACAAACCAAATTCATATGTTTCTGAGTCAACAAAAATACTTAAAATCATACAAATATAAATCAGTCTTAAACCTCGTGCTCTCACCTCACAGTAAGGTAAGGTAGACTTTACTGTCTCTGTAGGAAATGTGTCCTCTGCATTTGACCCGTCCTTCTGTGTTTCTGGGGTTAACTCTGTCAGGAGCAGAGGACCAGGTCTGAGCCTGAGTCCTCTGCTCCTGACAGAGACAGAGACAATAAAATCTACCTCACCATGGAGGACCGTGAGCGCCATGCGAAAAGGAATAATGCTTTTATTAAAAGAGTTTTTAAAAGAGCGTTTAATAAATGGATTAATAAATGCTTTTATTAAATGAGTTTTTAAAAGAGCCTTTAATAAATGGATTAATAAATGCTTTTATTAAATGAGTTTTTAAAAGAGCCTTTAATAAATGGATTAATAAATGCTTTTATTAAATGAGTTTTTAAAAGAGCCTTTAATAAATGGATTAATAAATGCTTTTATTAAATGAGTTTTTAAAAGAGCCTTTAATAAATGGATTAATAAATGCTTTTATTAAATGAGTTTTTAAAAGAGGATTTAATAAATGGATTACTAAATGGTTTTAATAAAAGAAGGATTAATAGCGTTATTCATTAAACCATTTAGGAAACTGATTTCTAAATGTATTTACAAAACCTTTTCGGAAAAGCATTTGCAAAACGTATTAGCTTCTCCGATTAGCTTCTCCTTTTAGCTTTTCCGTGGCGTTCCTGGTCCTCCTGGCTAAAGTTAAATAAAAGAAAAAGAAAAGCGATGTAACGAGCTCTGTGATTGGTCAGAGCTACTCGAGCTCTGATTGGCCAGAAAATTTGCTCGTCATCCTTAGCCGGCCCGGTGACAATAGGGGTTATGCGCTAACTGCTGGCCCATTGCATGTTATTCTACATTTGTATGCCCCCTAGTGTGTATGTTATTTGTTATTATCCTCTACGAGAGTTTGTATTTTGATGTTATGTTCTATAATAAAAATAAATAAATAAATGCGCTAATTACTTCCGCATTCGGCTAAACGGAATGATCCACTTCCGGTCACAGCTTGTAAACGAGCAGCCGGACAAGGGCAGCTTCAAAAAACATTTATGTCTTACACATCGCAAAATAAAATCACCAAACTAACGCTGCTATGGTCTAACGCAGTTTTATCATTCAAACAACGGTTTTAGCATTTGTATGTTAATTAACTAATCGCTGAGCGCGGATGCGGGATATTGTTGTGTCAATTAACTTTAAAGTTAATTGCGTTAAATTACGTGATACTCAATAACAAACAACACAACTGCCCATTTCAGCACAGTCTTAATTTATTATACACCTATTAAGGCACTTTGACGTATTTATTCATTTCTACACTCCGAGGCTACAACCAATGTTTTGAAGCCACTTTCACAGCTCTTCTGTGGCACTTTCAGATGTTTTTGTGCACACGGTGGCTGTTTTTGGTCACATACTTTAGTGAAATGTTCCTGTGTGCTTTATATCTGCTGAAATAAAGTGCGCCGGGTGACGGCTTTAGTTATTGACACAACGATATCCCGCATCCGCGCTCAGCGGTTAGTTAAATATTTAACACACAGATGCTAAAACCCTTGTTTGAAGGATAAAACTGCGTTAGTCCATAGCAGCATTAGTTTGGTGATTTAATTTTGCGATGTGTATGACATAAATATGTTTTTTGAAGCTGCCCTTGTCTGGCTGCTTGTTCCATCTAGCCGAATGCGGAAGTAGTTAGCGCATAACCCCTATTGTCTGGCCAATCAGAGCTCGAGTAGCTCTGACCAATCACAGAGCTCGTTACATCGCTTTTCTTTTTCTTTTATTTAACTTTAGCCAGGAGGACCAGGAACGCCACGGAAAAGCTAAAAGGAGAAGCTAATCGGAGAAGCTAATACGTTTTGCAAATGCTTTTCCGTAAAGGTTTTGTAAATACATTTAGAAATCGGTTTCCTAAATGGATTAATGAATAACGCTATTAATCCTTCTTTTATTAAAAGCATTTAGTAATCCATTTATTAAATCCTCTTTTAAAAACTCATTTAATAAAAGCATTTAGTAATCCAATTATTAAATGCTCTTTTAAACACTCTTTTAATAAAAGCATTTAGTAATCCAATTATTAAATGCTCTTTTAAACACTCTTTTAATAAAAGCATTTAGTAATCCATTTATTAAATGCTCTTTTTAAAAACTCTTTTAATAAAAGCATTATTCCTTTTCGCATGGCACTCACGGTCCTCCATACCTCACCTTACTTGTAGTAGTGTAACGATACAGTAACTATATGGATGTATAATTTTTTTTCCCTGCAATACAACTATATTGATACACATTACCTTGTATCGAATCGTATAGTTTTCTAGGAAGGGTGTATCGATACACAAGGAAAAATATATATAATATTGGAAATATCAATTTTAGAAATTAGCATGTTAAAATAAAACCAGATACGGCTTTGGATGTAATTTTTGTGTTTTTAATGAAATTAAATGTTATATTTAACTTTCCTTTGCTCTCTGTCTGCTGGACATAATCCGCCCGGCTGCGATGCTACATTTGAGAGTAAACTTTTATGATTTTTGGCAGATTTTGCTGTATAGATTATCGATGTGAAAGTGTTGAATCATATCAAATTTTACTGTTCCAAAAGAGCCGATATTGTTCTTAAATTGTATCAAAATAATTGTAATTGATACGTATCGTTGCAAAAAGATATTGTTACACCTCTACTTACCTTAAATAACAGATTATTTCCTACCTCTGTCTGAGACCACACTGTGTCAAGAGCAAGACACGACCAAGGCAAGTCCAAGACAAGACCAAGACAAGACCAAGACAAGACCAAGACACGAGCAAGACACGAGCAAGACATGAGCAAGACACGAGCAAGACACGACCAAGACACGACCAAGACACGACCAAGACACGACCAAGACACGACCAAGACACGAGCAAGACACGAGCAAGACACGACCAAGAAATGACCAAGACACGAGCAAGACACGAGCAAGACACGACCAAGAAATGACCAAGAAATGACCAAGACACGAGCAAGACACGAGCAAGACACGAGCAAGAAATGACCAAGAAATGACCAAGACACGAGCAAGACACGAGCAAGACACGAGCAAGAAATGACCAAGAAATGACCAAGAAATGACCAAGACACGAGCAAGACACGAGCAAGACACGAGCAAGAAATGACCAAGAAATGACCAAGAAATGACCAAGACACGAGCAAGACACGAGCAAGACAAGACCAAGACAAGACCAAGACATGACCAAGACATGACCAAGACATGACCAAGACCGAGACACGACCGAGACACGACCAAGACACGACCAACATCATGACCTGTGCACAAAGGAGACTAAAGTTTTAAGTCAAAACTAGACGCTCTGTGAGAGTTTGTGTGGGATGCTGTGTGAGTGTTTGATGCAGTAATGGTTAGGGTTTGGCCTGAGCTCTGAGGGAGCTGTCAGCGCTGGTTTATCTGTGACTCTGTGGGACCTGACGTGCTGGTTATCACCAAAAACACGGGTACGAAGCCTCTGAGCACCGCTGTGGAGCTGTGAGGTGTGATTACTGCCGTCTGAATCAGAAGAACAGACAAAAAATGAAGCTGCTCCTGAAGCTGCTAAACACAGACCTGACCCATTTTAAATGGTGCTCATAATGTACTTTTATTCCTTTCAATTGATGGATTCTCTATTTTTATAGTATATTTTATATCAGTTCCTCACACCCCTGGTTGGGAAACACTGCTCTAAACCTTACAGTACTCTGCCCTCACCACTGTCTTTTACACCTTTTTTAAATTCTCACTGAAAGTCTGTTATCACACCTGGCACTTTCTTCCACCTGTTGGAACCTGCTGCGCGCGCCTCTTCAGCTTTAATGAAATCTGACTGATGACTGTTCTGGAGCCAAGTAACCCTAACCCTGGCCATACCGCCTTGTGGATACCTGATCCTGTCAGACCTCAGAAGCTAAGCAGGGTAGGGCCTGGTCAGTATCTGGATGGGAGACCGCTGGGGAACACCAGGAAGCCGGTGTGAATGTGAGTGGGGACTATGGATGGAAATGAGCTCTGAGCTATAATCTGGTGTATTTACGACACTAGCTGTTCATTAATACACGTTGTCCCATTCAAATAAATAAATAAATAAAATTTTAAAAAAGTGTAATGACTCTGTGTGTAACTAACTCAGCTGGATTTTTTAGAAATGTTCTCATTGTCATGTTGTCCTGACCCTGTGTGTTTCTGTGTGCAGCCTCCTGAAACACGGAGACGAGTGCTTCGAGCCCCAGGCCTGCCCCTGTCTGTGGAAAGGAAAGGAGTACTTCCCTGGGGACAGGGTGTCCTCGCCCTGCCACCACTGGTATGAGTTTATTTATTTGGTAAAACAGGCACCAGAAGATTTAGATGTACACACTCACACTGCAGATCTACTATTTCACATTTTCACATCTGAGCTGTCGTGTCTCTCTGGGGCCCTTCTTGCACACCGTGCTTAATTTCATTAACACCAAAGCAGCTGATACTGATGAATGACAACTCTGCTACAGAACTGGCCACATCAATGTCCCAAAGGTTTCATTTACTTGATGCTACACTGACATGTGTCACATGACCGCAGCTCTGCAGAACCTCGATTTTCACACTGACGTTCTGTTTTCTGCAGCTGCATTGTCCATAGTGAATAAAAAAATTATCCAAGTTTATCATTGAGATTGACCCTATACTTCAAGATTTTTGGGATTCAGATTCGATTTTTGGCACAGTATTATGGTTTATAATAACAAAATCATTCCTTATATTATACTTATCTTTCTCCATGTGCTGGGGTAGTTTCTGTCTCACATCAGGACACAACAGAAAATAAACAAATGAATGTCATTCCTCTGCCAAGGGGCCTTTGCTTTTGGCTACACTGTTCTGTTTGCAATCTACTCAGTTAACAATGGTGGGGTTTTAATGACATGTTTATTTAGGTCAGTGATGGGTAAGGAAGAAATTTAGAGATGTAACAATTCTTTGTAAAATGGCTAAAAACCAATGCAAAAGAGAAATTTTGAATTGGTGAGGGAAAAAATGAAAAGCGATGTCCCTTTTAAACAGCGTGCAGGCCACCAAAGTATAATGGTGCATAATCTGGCTTACATGTTTGGAGCTAGCCATCCAGTGGCGGCGCCAGGGTTGTGAACATGGCTAGGCCTAGAGATTACTGGCTGGGCAAAAAAAAAAAAAAAAAAAAAAAATGTGTGCGAGTGAGGGAGGTTTCTGTGCCGCGCCTAGACGCTTGTGTGTGCCTGTCACTGTCCATGGTGCTTGATGTGAAAGACAAAACGACAATAATCTTTTGAAAATCTCTCTTGAGTCATTTATTTAAAGTTTTGTTATAACTTATTAAATGCAACCACTTTAACAGGCAAACAACAAAAACAATGATAAAACTTTACCAAACTTTCGCCTATAATAAAAGACGGCGGGGTTTCTTATTGAACACTGCAATTATCTCACTATAATCGATACTCTCCGTTATTTCTCGT
Source organism: Bostrychus sinensis (assembly GCA_020698575.1). Classification (NCBI taxonomy): domain Eukaryota; kingdom Metazoa; phylum Chordata; class Actinopteri; order Gobiiformes; family Eleotridae; genus Bostrychus; species Bostrychus sinensis. The sequence continues at coordinate 43,286,710 of CM036242.1, forward strand.
TCAAAGGAAGTCAGCGAATAAAGAGTTCAGTCTTTCTGTGAGCACCATTGTCCTGGTGCCGTTTTGATTCTGTTTACAGCTGAAAAGAGTCTCTCCACAGTACAGGATGTCATGGGCAGTGTGAGAAGTGCTCTAAGTAGTTGGTTCACTTTTGGAAATACATGACCTGGACATGCGTCTTGGACTTCAGTGAGTGAGGAAAATGTTTCCTTATCCTGATCATTATGCTTTTTTCTATTAATATGCTGCACAAACACAGCGTATTCAGCTTCACTCACATTTATTGAGAAGTGTGTACATATGGGTTGGATTATATTCAAGGGTGAAAGTAGATTTTTGCTTATGCCGGTACTATAACAAATTATGCCTACATATATATTTTTAATAGCAGAAAAAGCAGATATACGAGGTTGAGAATGAATCTTGACTATAAATGAAAAATATAGACATGGCTTATACGGGGTTTAACAGGGTTTGAAAACAAATCAAAGGCACCCTATAAAGGCCAACACACACCGGACGCACGCCAAAAAATACACCCCTGTTGTTTTCTATGAGGCGCACGGCGGTGGCTGAAAACACATGGCCCCTGTACTTCTGCAGTAACAAAGATGGTTCTCTGCTCTGTGTGACACAGACACACAGCTGTAAACACTGAGGGACAGTAGCTGCTGCTCGGGGGGACACAGGCAGCAGCTCCCGACTCCTGCTGCAGTCAGAGCATGGGGAAACTCCTTTCTGTCGCTAACTCACTAATAACCTGCTATAGACAGGGGCGGCTCCAGACACATATCATTGAGGGGGCAATGGGGGGTCCATATTAAATAAAGAGGGGGCAATGAAATTCTGACGCAACAATATACACCAAAAACAATAGGCTAAAATCAATAAGCAAAATATAAATTACCATTAGTATGAGCAATAGTTCTATCTAGACCAGTGGTGCCCAACCTTTTTCGGCTTGCGATCTACTTTTAAAGTCATCAAGGCCTGGAGATCTACCTTTATTTTTTTTACCCCTTATTTCTATTAAACATGGTGGGCATTTATCAGGGTGATTATTATTGCCGCGGCGTCTCGTGTTTTAGAAAGAATCTCAGACTGATCCATCTGCGTGTCATTCAAAAGCCATAGGCATATGACTTTATTTGGAAAGACATGGCTGCGCGATCTACCCGCACAGCTTTTATGATCGATGGTAGATCATGATGATGAGGGCTGAGGGGTCGGCTTACTTTCACCCCTGATTATATTTATGACCCCAAATGTGTCGGAGTGAGGCAGGCAGGCAGCAGTGGCTTTCATGAAGCCGTATGTGTCGGGTTTAAAACGGCAGGTCAGTTCCATTATTTGTTTGTCCAAAATGTCATTCCAAAGTTTGTTTAAGTCAGAGTTGTTTTTCACTGGTGTTGATTTGCCCAGCATACTATTAACAAGTGTATCTTCTAAACTTGCTGGCATTTTTCTTTTTCGTGACGTACTAATGTCCCAGTTCATATTGTCGTGTTTCTTCATTAGTTCATCTGTCAGTGTCATTACCTTATTATATGAGTCGTTTTCATTTCTGAATTGTATGTAGTTCTCTTTAAGTCCCTCTATCAGATCAATGCAGTCTGTAATGGTCAGTGAAGAGGACTGCAGGCCCTTTGTGGCATAGTCGCTGACTTCAAACAGCTGATTGAACGTAACAAGGAGGAACAGAAACTTTTTAGTCTGCGTTTGGCTCAGTAAGGTGTCCGCTTCAAGTTTTGTTTGCCCCTTTGCGCTCTCTGAGAAAAATGCGAGGGTTTCCAAAATAGGCCCTAAGAGTGTCAGCACTTTACTAACTGAATTTGACCATGACATCCATCGCACATCACAGGACCTCTCCAGCTCTAAGGTATTTTGCCCTTCTCGCATATGTTTTTGAATCTCCATAAATTTGGCATGTCTGTGCGCCCCAGTCATAAAATGGTGCAAGTCATTTATAACACTAAAAAACGTTTCAATGCACGGAGAGACTTTCGCTGCCGTGTACAGGACAAGATATAAAGCATGGGGGAAAGATTTCTTCAGTATAAGGTGCCCAAGATGCACCCTTGGTGCCTGACATGACAGATGCGCCATCAAACCTAAACCCCACGCACAGCTCTGGGTCAAGTTGCAGTGGCTCCAACACTTCTAATATTTTGGCTGATATGGCTTCTGCCGTCTTTTTTTCCGTTTGCGCAAATCCCACTGCCCTCTCTCGTAATGCGCCTTTGTGCAGGTACCTGACACATACTGCCACTAGTTCTTTTTTTGACAGATCTTTGCACTCATCTGCTAAAATAGCATAATATGTGTCTGGTTCGTTGTGCAAATCTCTCTTTATTTTTCTTAGAATGAGGGACGCTGTGATTTCAAGAATTTTGTTTTGTATGCTGTGATGTAGAAGTTTCGCATTATTTGGTAATTTGTCCAGTCGCTCTTTTATTTGTGGATCATATTTAGACACCAGTTCAAGTAGCTCTGTTTTTAATCACATCCGTCCTGCTGCAGACAGTTACAGCTCCACCTTCAACAGTGCACAAAGTCCTACACAAGAAGCTTACAAAGGTCAACTCTTACAGCCTGCACTCGAGCCAAATGATAAACCATGACCAAAAGAGTTGGCAGTTAACAGTGGAACCAGTTTGTGAGGATGAAACGTTCCTCACCCGAGTTTGTTTTAGTGATGAGTTTCAGGGAAACTGAACACACATAATGTGAGAATCTGGGATCAGAACAGCTCCATGTGACTCAGGAACTTCACTGAAGAGAGTCCAAAGCTGAATGTGTGCTCTGAGGCTCTGCTACAGCCAACATGGCAACAAATTCAGGACCTGGCAACTAATGGTGCCCATACAGAGGTGGATTAAAACTACTACTACTATCTACTCCTCATTTTGTAATCATTTCCACAGACTTGTCTGTTTATTTGCTTTTGTAATATATTTTTTTTTATTGTAAAGCGACTTTATTTATGCCCTGTATATTTATTGAGGTGTGGATTTATGATGCTTCTCTCAGAGGTGTTGCTGCTGTAGTGTATCTATTTTTGGATTCCATCTACTTTTTTCTTCAATTTCTGTTAATAAGAAATGTACAACAATTAAAGTTTGATAAGAAGATACAGATAGGCTATGCAAAAAAAATATTTTGGTCATAATTATACTGCAACTAAGTCTGCTAATAAAAAAAATCATTATTGTGGATATAAAATTGTGAATTGGATCAAATTGTGACTTGAGTGCATTGTTACATCTCTAGAAGAACTGTTTAGGGTTGAAGATTCTGTACCATTGTGAGATAGGGCCAAGATACTCCAGCCACAATAGGTCAGTTCAGTACAGGTTTTGAACTATTGGCTTTGTAAAGGTTATTTCTTGTTCTTAGACGATGAACTCTGTCATGTCCACTGTACCCTCAGCAGTGTTTTGTGGAGGATTTTATTTCATATCTCAGCCTTATCGCTCCCATAGTTTCTGTGAATGCCGGTCTCTGGAGGAGGCCCACTTTGGTTTGTCCTGTTTGGAGATGACAGAAAAATGAGCCTTTCAAAAGCCTTTTCTAAACGTCTACTGGAAACCGAACTGACCGCTGCTCAGAGTTTGATCAGATTGGGCTGAAATACTAAATGGATGTGAATAAAACGCTCTGATAATAACTAACAAAGTGGTTTTGAACTGTGTAATCTGACGGAGCACTGAAAACTTGTTTTGTTCAGAAATAGAGATTAACCAGTGGGAAGAATATTTAGGGTTTTTCTAATAGATTAAATCAGTCACAACCACACACAGTACAGAGGGCCACAGAGCACAGCGCCCTCTAAAGGTCAGCTGGAGCCAAACACAGGGCAGAGCCACTAAAACATTGAAATTCTCGCTGGTTTACAGCAAATAAATACAATTACTGTAGACTGGAGATGTTTATATTTAAGTGTCCTTGATTATTATTATGATTATTATTATTATTATTATTATTGTTAGGACCTGCACAAAATATTAACTGACTTGTTGTGGCCATCTGTGTCTGGAATAAATGGGTAATTTTAATTTATGGCACTAGACTCTAATGTTCTTTGTCCACTCAGTGACAACACACACTCAGCATCTTCTTTATGGAATATCTGAGCTAAAGTCCTTCTGTTGAAACTCTGCAGTGATTTGCATATGACATAGTAAAGGGCTTGTAGCACATAATTAAATTCATATTTTACAAACAATTAGTGTCTATTTTAATTTAAAGTCTGTGTATTCTACAAACGTCCTCCTCCTCTCTCTCCATGTTCTAAGGTTGTTCCTCATAAGAAACAGACCTGGAGTTGTGTTTTGTTTGAGTTAATCCTGTATTCTCTGGCGCTGAGTTTCTTAGGCCTCAGGACGCTCTGTTGCCTCAATGCTGACCAGTCAACAACAAGACCTCTGCATCCAGTCTGCTCTCAGTCATTTATCCAAAAAATGGCGCACAGCTCTGTTTCCACTGATTCCTCACAGATATTTTTACTTTGGGTGGAAAATGGATCAGACACAAAGTTAAAGACGTGAAAAGCTCTCTTTCTTTGATTAGGTTCAAAAGATGCCAACACTCTGCTGCCCTCTGCTGGTCTCTTTATCTGTTTCTTTATGGCACCATTAGAGTTCTTATTAAAAACATTCTCTTTTAGTCCCATATGTTTTTAAAGGCTGTAAAATGTGCTGCTGTTCTAGACTGGGTTAGAAATATGAATAAAACAGAATGTTGACCCTTTTAAAAATGTTGGTTAAATTGTTAGGGTGCTTACGTTTCCTCTGTGCAGTGTGTGTCAGCACGGGACATTCCAGTGTGTGTTCCGCCCATGTGCGTCGATGTGCACAGCGTACGGAGACCGACACTACAGGACCTTCGATGGACTTCTGTACGACTACGTGGGAGCCTGCAAGGTCTACCTGCTCAAGGTAAAGACCGGGTTAGGACCTGGTTTATGTCGGCTTTCATACAACTCTGTGTGGACTGAGCAGCAGTTGAAGGCGGGGCCTAGCTTCAGGGACACAGAAGGTCCCATCGCTGGAAGGAAGTCTGAACTTGTAACAGTGTTTCTCAAAGCCCAGGTACCTTGCCTTTCCTTGCCTTGATTACATGACAGGAAGGCATCCATGTCATCATCTGTCATCCAAGGCATGTTCCAATGTTCATGTCCTTCCCAGACAGCTGTACCATGGATGTATTATAGAACTGGATAATGAATGACGTCACGACCGCCATTGTTTTCAATGACCGTGCTCATTGGCGCGTGATGCCAAATTTTTTTTTAACTTCCGCGTTGTGCGGCCCATAGAGCAGGGGCACTGCGGCCCTCGAGCAAGTGCAGTGTAGCACCAGGTACCACGTGAACGGCTCTGACCAATGGGCGCGATGGCGGGCTTAGAGCGGTGACGTCACAAACCATAAAAAGTTATTTTTTAGCCAAATTAAACTTTTCGAAGAGGGAAAAAGTCCATGGTGTGAAAATAGATAATAATCACTACAAAATCCGACCATTTTGAAAGCTGTAGGTGTCCTGTCAGCCGAGCACCAGGTGTTTCTTTTTACATTGCGCTCTATGGGAAAATCCTTTCTGGGGTGTGCTGCAGTTCCACGGAGCGGCCGCTAGGAAATTTGGATCAAGGCAGAGGGGGCGGTGCCCGATCCAGGTCTAATAATACATCCATGAGCTGTCCTCCGTTTAGCTAACATGTGGCTAATTCACCAAGGATACATCAGTGGATCCTTCCCTGCCTTGCATTGGCCAAAATCACCCATAATGCACTGCAGCTTTTTTTAAAAAAATGGCAAGCCATGAACATGTATTACTTTTAAAAACTTAGTTAGCAAATTTGAGATTATTTATAAGCTAACCTGTAGCCCATCTATCTATCTAATCTATTTATCTGTCTGTCTAATCTAGCTATCTAACCTGTCTATCTAATCTATCTATTTTATCTAATCTATCTTATCTAATCGATCTATTTTATCTTATCTGTCTATCTAATCTATCTATTTTATCTAGTCTGTCTAATCTATCTATCTATCTATCGATCTATCGAACCACAGACAGCTCTAGCAGCCCGGACACTTTTGGTACTTACACCGAAGGTTTAAAACTAGCAGCAAGCAAAGGTCCCTTATTACACTAACTCGACCATTGTATCAGGACAATTTTTTAGACAATCAGCAATCAGCCGATTCTTGCACTTTTGTGACAATTTTTGGTCAGGCTCATGTCCGGGCCCCATGTGGGCTCCATCTTGTCTCATTTTGGGCTCTTAGGTTGAATCCGAAAAGGGAAAATTGTCAAGGAACTTCCTAGCTCCTTAAGCTCTAACCGGATGTACATCATCGTCCTCCATGATAAAAACTGTCTGGATTGTTTTCTCAGTAAGGAAGGAGCTTCATTGCTTCCTTAAATAGCTCCTTTAGCATAGGAAACTCCAGACGTTCCTTACAAACCAGCGAGGAGCAAGGAGCTATCCCATAATCCACTGCGCCATCTCCCGAGTTTTTCCGAACTCGACCGAGTGAGGCTGATCTCCGTGTGATGAGTTTTTGGAATGAGTTAAAAGTGTCACTGCCTCAGACTTTATTCCTATAAAATGATCTGAATAAACCCGCTGTGTACTGGAGCTGATCTGAGCACTTTTGTTTACATTTTAGAAAAACAAAACCTAAAAAACGCGTGGCTCATTAGCATAAATCCACAGCAGCGTTCAGTGTGGCTGTGTTAATGCTGCTGACTGTCCAGGGCAGAGACAGAGCTGCTGTCGATGAGTCTCAGAGAATATTTATCACAGCCTGTTCTGTGTGGATTACAGCAGTGTTTCAGGTTTAAACCTCTGAGTTTCTGTGAGTCACAGATGATTCTAGAGTCTGTGGAGTTAGTACAGAGCTCTTTATTAAACCCAGCTGTATATTCTCTTATATGGAGTGATTTGGGGTTATTTCTGTACATTGTAATGTTCAAAAGATTATTTAAATTAGCGCTGCAGTGGAGGATAAGTTGCGCTTTTTGTAGTCCTTTTCCTGGGTGTTGTAGTTTTTATTAAACAGCTGTAGGTCCACGTGACTTCCCTCCTTGTTTACGCCGCGGGGTCAGGATGTTCGAATCCTCCAAAGAGCACTGAAGCTCCTTTCCTTACTACAGTAGGAGTCTTACAGTTGACCTCATGATGTAGCTCTCAAAGGTTAAAGAACAGGAGGTAGGAGGTACAATTTAAGGAATTCGGATTCAGCCTTACTGTGCAGTTCATAGGAAACTAAATCTCTAAAAAAAACATGTGGGTCAGGTTGGCCCACAGTCGCAGCTGGTCAGGACTAACCCTCCATCTGATCTACATAATTTTGTTGTACGCCTTGTATGTATAATGACAAATAAAGCACTTTCCTTTCCAAAAGCTCAAAACGACAATAAAAAGATTGACAGAAAAGAACCTCGTAGAACAAAAATCCAAAAGCATTTTGTAGCTCTCCTCAAGCTTTACCTGCACAGAGTCTGACTGTGATGGACTTAATGGTTTTCTCTAAAAACTCATTCTTATCTGTTCTCACTGTCACATTTGTTTTAGTTTAAATAATTACTAAAACAAGTGGCTATGCTATATTATTTTCATTCAGAAAATTTATAAAATCTGCCCTGTATATCGGTCCAAAACATTGTCAGTGTTTATCGGCCATCAGCAAGTCTTCAAAACTGATCTTGGCATCGGGCACAAACTGAGCTGCAGTAGTATTATGTTTGAGTAATCCTGTATGCTGAGGCACTGCCTTTCTCCAGAGCCGAAAACGCATACGTACAATGTATTTTAAGTTATAAAACAGGAAACATCAATGCAAATATGTCAAAATTTATTTCAAAAATCTTGAACAAAGCTCAGATCTGGTTCAGACTTGGGTTGGCCAAGCTTAGTTGACGTTTAACATCAGTCCTGGTTTCGTCTTGTGTTTTGACCCTGGTTTAGTCCTTGTGTAGTCCTGGGTTTGACAGGTTTAGTCCTGGTTTAGTCCTGACTGTCCTCTCTGACCCACAGAGCAGCTCGGACGTCCCTCTGAGTGTGACGGCTGAAAACGTGGACTGTTTCGACAGCGGCGTGATCTGCAGGAAGTCTCTCCTCATCAGCATCGGACGGACCGTCATCGCCTTCGACAACAATTCAGGGAAACCGGTGAGACCAGACTGTCCCGCCTGTGAGACCAGATTGTCCCAGGCCACTTCACATACTGACTAAACTGAACTTGAGTGGAATAACAACTACTTCTTTTACTTGCAGCTGTTCCCTTCAGAGGAGTCCACAGTGAATCTTCTGCCTACCTCTGATCTTCTTCTCTGTGTCCTCTTCTCTCACACCAACTAACTTCATCTCCTCCTCCTGTTACCCGCCTGGCCTGCCAGACAAACTCTTCCTATTCTATACAAAGAAGTTAGTCTGGTATTCCTTCGCATATGTTTAATTTCTGTGGTGGAACATTTTTAGGCGGAGTAACCAATGAGAAATGAAGGGCGGGACGTAAACAGAGCTCAGCAGTAATCAGCACCGCTGATCCAAACAAACATGGTGGAATGCAGTTTTTTCCATAAAAGCCCAGAATCCTGTGTATCTGAGCAGCACTTGAACATGAACAACAGACAACACAAGAAATAGTTAAAAACAACACCTACCGCTGTGCCGGAGTTGTCTTCGCTCTTGTTTACTTTCATTTTCATTTCATTTTCCGTCAGAGCCGAGTGTTCCTGAAGACGCAGCAGCGCATGCTCATCTCGTTTCTGATTGGTCCAGCAACCCTGCCCCCCGGTAGCCGGCCCCCTGCTCTTTTCAGGTTCAAATCGAGAGCAGATGGACACATTGCAAGGAATGTCTCAAAACTGGAAAGCGCTGAATGTGTAGATTTGTAACTGTAAATGTCCCATTTGAGAAGTTGAAACCACAAAGTTGTTCTTGTAAAAAAAATACATTTGTAAAAAAAAAAAAATTTTTTTAAATAACTTTAAATTTTATTTACATTGGAATTTTTTCACTAAAATCACTGTGTCACCTTTATAGAAACGCCTCCCTCTGAGGCAGGAACCAGACTGTAGCCAGGAGAGGCTGGCTACCTTCCTCTACATCCATAAACCTCCTCTCTGGTCTTCCTCTAGACCTCCAACTCTAACCTCAGCCTCATCCTTCTGCCCATCACTGTCCCTCCTCTGTACCCATGTATTCACTGTCCCTCCCGTTTACCAGCCACTGATGTAGTTTGACTATAAACCTCTGTCCTGTGCAGAACCCCTCGAGTGTGGTCGACCGTAAGCAGAGGGCCTTCTTGTTCTCTGCCGGACTCTTCACTGTGGTGCACTTCCCTGAGGAGGACCTGACTGTGCTGTGGGACAGGAAGACCACCGTCCACGTCCAGGTCGGACCGCGCTGGCAGGTAAACCTCTCCCGGACTCTACAGGAGTGTGACTGAGACACTACAGCCCTGGGTACATGGGACACACCACTAACACTGACACTGTACACTGCGCAGGGTTCGTATCGGGGCTTGGAATCCTTGAAAATTCTTGTTGTGTTTTCAAGGTTTAAAAAGTGCTTGAATTTTGGATTAGGTGCTTACAAGAATGCCTTCAGATTATAACCACAGGGTTTGGAGTAACAGGACTGCTATTTCAACTTTAGATTACCCACACTTCTCAGAGCGGGACGTTCAGGAGTCATGAGTCTGTGGGAAAGACCCAGAGCTGCTGGCTGAGGACATGTAGGGCATTCAGTTGTAAATACAGTTTCATCCGCTTGTGAAGTGCTGGGAGAAAAACAGAAAGTATAACTTCAGGATTCCCATGGGGCATTAAAAAGCACTAAATGTCATTAAATAGAAAATTAAGCCTTAAAAAGCCATAAATTAGATTCCAACAGGCATTAAAATTTTCAAATAATTTTGAAGTAAAATCCCTGACATTAGAAGTTTTATTCATGAATACAAATTTGTATATATAAATAATAATTTACAAGTTTGTTTCCAGCAGGGCCAAATTACATAAACAAGTGTTTGACTTTCAAAATTTTTGGAGCGTTATGAAATGAATTTTACAATACTTTTGAAAATTTAATCTACCGCGAGTATATGCTTGTGGCATTGAAAATGGTAAAAATGGCATTAAAAAGCATTAAACTTGCTGATACCCGCAGGACCCCTGAACTTGAAAGTGCTTGAATTTGACCTTTAAAAAATTGTATCTGGGATAATCACAAAACTAGCATTTTTGATGCAAAGGCCAACCTTATGAAAAGGAGTAAATGAATGTCCATCATCATCACAAGACTAACCCAGAGGTAGAGGAGGTATCTGGGGAGAGGGATGTCTTAATGGTCCCTGCGCGCTCTGCACTTTGAGTTTTATCTTGATTTTTGAAAAAAAAAAACACTGCTGCAGTGTTTCTTTGTTGTGTGCTGTGTCCAGGGGAAGCTGAGCGGTCTGTGTGGAAACTTCGATCTGAAAACGGTGAACGAGATGCGAACTCCAGACAACATCGACTCCCCGACGCCTCAGGAGTTCGGCAACAGCTGGACCGCCACAGAGGTCAGAACATCTGGATTTATTGTCGCTTTTTAATATTTACAACTCTGTGTAACTTTCTGTGGCGCGTGCATTTAGTGAACCGTGTCTCAGCTGAACGCAGAAGTGGTGCGTCTCCTGGGCCCTGCTGTTCTAATGTGAATGCTTTGGACAAAACTGAGCAGAAACAGTATCAGAAACTGTTTTTTTTATATGCCTTGTGTAACTGTGTTTGTATCTCATGTGTGGTCTGCAGTGCGTGAACAGCCCGGACGTCAGACACCCCTGCTCTGTGTTTCCCCTCAGAGAGCCCTTCGCTAAGAGACAGTGCTCCGTCCTGCTCAGTGAGGTCTTCCAGAGCTGCCATCCTGTGGTGAGGGTTGGTTGGTCTGGATTGTCACGTGATATGGGAAAGATGATATTTTCCACTTGTAAATAGGAAATTACGAGTTGTTGTGTTCAAGTGCTGTTGTGGTCATAGCATAATAAAAAATGGCGGACAGAAACTTTATCTTGAATTGCTACATAGGTAAAACAGTCCTGGTCTTATTAATTCATCTGCTACAACAAAAACAGGAAGTATCAAAACTCAAACAGTAGACTAAGTCTGCTGTATTGTGTATGGAATAGGTATCATATAGTAATTTTAAGGACAGAACTTTACAAGTACAATGTTACTGTGTTAAAATTACTACTTTAAAATTGTCTATGCTACATAATTAAACAATGAGCTAACATAAGTAAAACATCCACAATTTCTTCGCTGCTCTCCGCCATTTTGAAAGGTGAAATATGACCTCATCTCGGCAACTCGGGTATCAAAATTATGCTGCCTTCATGTGCTGTTGGAAATATGGAAAATACCTCTTGCAGAGGTCAAATTTGCACATGAACGCCCCCTTTCGTCGTAATATCCACTGGAGAACTCGAAGATAATTTTGATACCTGAGTTGCTGAGATGAGGTCAGAGTTGACCTTTCAAAATGGCGTAGAGCAGTGAAGAAATTGTGGATGGTATGAAATGCGTAGGCTAATAAATGCTTTTAGTCATGTTAGCTCATTGTTTAATTATGTAGCATACACAATTTTAACGTGGTCATTTTAACATTACAGTAACATTAGCCAACTTGTACAGTTCTGTACTTAAAATTACTACATGATTCATCATCCATACAAAATACAGCAGACTTACTGTTTGAGTTGTGATCCATCCTGTTCTTGTTGTAGCAGATGAATTAATAAGTCCAGGACTGTTTTACCCATGGAGCAATTCAAGATAAAGTTTCTGTCCGCCATTTTTTTTATTAAGCTATGACCACAACAGCACTTGAACACAACAACTTGTAATTTCCTATTTACAAGTGGAAAATATCATCTTTCCCATATCATGAGAAGGCAGCATTATCTTCGAGTTTTCCAGTGGAAATTACAACAAAAGTGGGCACTCATGTGCAAATTTGACCTCGGCAAGTGGTATTTTCCATAATTCCCATAGCACATGAAGGCAGCATAATGTGGACCTGACATTGTTCTGTGACTTGTTGTTTAAGGCTGACTTGTTTATTTTGTTTAAGGTGGACTTGTTTGTGTTGTTTAAGGTGGACGTGACGTGGTTCTACGTGAACTGTGTGGCCGACACTTGTGCCTGCAGCAGAGGAGGAGACTGTGAGTGTTTCTGTTCCAGCGTCGCTGCCTACGCCCAGCGCTGCTGCCTCCAGGGCATCTCTGTGGACTGGCGGACACCCGCGCTCTGCCGTAAGTCACTGTCCCATCATCAGTGTCCCGCACTGCAGCTCTGTCCAAACCATCTCCATCTGGAAACTTCTCCCATGAGCTGTCCCTCTGATGGACTCATGAGCTAATCCTGTCCATCCTCGTCATGAAGAAAGCAAAAAAATAACTATATATAAGGATTTATTAGAGCCCAGACCGTCACACATGGCTCATAAACCACATTGTATCTTCATCTCAAGGTCTTAAAAGAATTAAATATTCTGAGTGTGTATTAAATTTTGTTCATCTAGGTCTTAACATTTGTAAAAACATTGTTAATATTACAAAAAAGTAGAGTCATCGCAAAAACAAAATATATTTAGTGAAGAAATGTTCTCATTGCAATGCATGATTCATTTATTCATGATGTTTTACTGCAGCTCTGGATTTCTTTCACCTGTGTTAGACTTTTAAAATAAAACCTTTGAGTTTCAGAGAAGTATGAATAATTCCTTAGTGTAGAATTCATACAGATTATTGTTCTGTTGTTGATGATCCTGGCATTAAATTTCACTCTAAGTGGCATTACAAAGTCTGAAAAAGGTCTTAAATTTCACAAGACAAAACCTGGATCTGCCCAGGTCTTGGCTCCTGTCTCTGAAATCTCTGTGCTTTTCCTTTCAGCCTATGACTGTGAATACTACAACAAAGGTACGCCCCATTCATCTACACACCTGCTGTAACTTTACTCAAAACTTTATATAACTCTACATCTCTGCCTCTTTTTAGTCCTGGGTAAAGGTCCGCACAGGCTGATCCCATTCAGAGACCGGACCTCAGTTCTGGCCTCCAGTGTCTCTCCTGGGTCCACAGGTTCTGGTTCTGGTTCTGCTGGGTCTGGTTCTGCTGGGTCTGTGTTTCTGGTCCGGGCCAACAGCAGTGAGATCCAGGGTTTTCTGTCCAGGTTCATGATGACCCCAGGCCTGAGCAGGTCCAGACCTCACGGTGAGTACTGCCCGGAATGTGGGTGTACAGGAGAACTCTAAATGTCCCCTCGTGAATGAATGAGAGAGTGAATGGTCTGTCAGTGTGACTCTCTGAGGGTGTGTTCACATTTGCTGTGAGGGGAGCTCTGGTGCGATTCCTGGGAAAGTCCGGAGTGTTTGAGGAGGTGTAAATGTACAGTCAAACTCTGGTGGGGACCACACAAGTGAACTCTGGTCTGACTGAAATCGGAGGTCTCGGTGCGGTGTGCTTTGAGCTCTGGAGTGCCCCTGGTCTGGTCCTGGTCTGGTCCTAATCTAGTCCTGGTGTGGTCCCGGTGTGGTCCTGGTCTGGTCCTAGTCAAGTCCCGGTCTGGTCCCGGTGTGGTCCCGGTCTGGTCCCAGTCTAGTCCCAGTCTGGTGCCGGTGTGGTCCCAGGCTGGTCCCGGTCTGGCCCCGGTCTGGTTCTGGTCTGGTCCAGGTCTAGTCCAGACTAAAAGCACTATAATAAACACAAAGCTTATGTGCATCATGACTATGAATGAATATGAACATGAATATGAGAAAAAAAGACACCGGATTTGGTGTTGCTTACAAACACCTTCTTGAAAACTGCGTTTTGTGGCTTAAACTGCACCAAATGGCTGCTAATGGAAAGAGAAAGTAAAAAGGCAGCCCATGTGTCCGTGTGTCTGAGAGGAGCACCTTTCATTGTTGTCTTCTCTGCTCTCTTGTGCACGTTTTCTTCATTCAGATATTGTCAAAACTGGCTGCAGGAGCTGTCTGCTCTTTAGTCCACTGTGTTTCAACCTGGTTTGGCTGCGCGTTACGCGGACACAGGCACTGCACCCGCGGACTCGCATTAAAGGAACCAATTAAGAACAGCTGATTTTTACATCAGCGGAGCATTCAAACAAAACCACAGACACTGGGCACACATTAAAGACCAATAATGCAACAAAACCTCTAGTAAATAAGTAGAAGTTTGTTGTACTTTTACATTTACAAAAATTACAGTATTTTTCAAGTGGAAATGATAATAGTCCGCATACATTACATTACTACATTGAAGACCATGTGATCGGTATCGGCCATGATCGGTATCAGCCAATCGCAGCAAAGGCTGATCGGTGATCGGCCGATCGCAGCAAAGGCTGATCGGTGATCGGCCGATCGCAGCAAAGGCTGATCGGTGATCGGCCTCAAAAATCCTGATCGGAGCACCTTTACTAACAAATATAAAAAAGTTTGACAGAACAACACAAATTTCATATTAATCACCAGATACTATCCACTAGAGGTGGGAAAAATAATCATTTATAATCATCAGCTAATAATATAATTTTGTAAAGACTACAAATTATTAAAGTTGGCCATGTCCAAAAACAAATCTGATGCTGCAGGGGTGCAAAGAGTCAGCTCTGGTAAAACAGAATTTGTTACTGCAACATATCAATTATTACCATATTTTCCGGACTATAAGCCGCTACTTTTTTCCCACGCTTTGAACCATCCGACTTATACAAAGATGCAGCTTTTCTATGGATTTTTCTTCAGCATGCATGCGTATCCGCTGCACTGCTGGCCGCCACCAAACGACGGCGCAGACCCTCGCCTACTGGATCCGTCTCCACTCCGCTGCGCTGGGCTGCGGAGCCCTGAGCAGCTCGGGAAGAGCATGCGCGAGAAGTATGAGTTTGTGCCATAAAAGCCATTAAAAAAGTCCAAAACAACTATTTATTTAGAAGCTGAATTACAGAAAACAATAGTTTAATATGAGATTGCTTTGGAGTTCACTTCACTTTCATTTCATGGGGGTTTCCTTTCTAACAGGGAAGTAGCTGGGCACAAAAAAGCAATACGAGGGTAATAAATGTTTAATCATATCCGACATAAATTCTGTAGTACGTAAACGGCCTTCTAAGATGGACTATATCAAAGATAATATGAGAAATATTGCTCAAATGTAAATATTCTAATCAAAAATGTTCGTACGGAGTAACATTACTTTTAAATCCGGATGCTGTGCACGTCCAGTTTCCTGTTTGGTGTGATCTGAGTTGTGGAGGTTGATCTGAATGGAGTCCGCCTTCGAACGGCGTCGAAGAAAATAGACTGGCTGCGTATCTCCGGCGCAGGGCGGAGCACGGCCGGACCGGCGCCGCAGAGCTGCGGAGGCTGTGGAAACGCTCTCATTCACTAGAACGGCTGCGTATTTACTGCAGAGTGTGTGGCGCAGTTCAGCGGAGCGGATTCGCATGCAGTGTGTGTCCAGTAAATATCTCATTTCTCAACCTGGATATCGGCGGCTTATAGTCCAGTGCGGTTTATATATGTAAATTTTATTTTATTTTTTAAACTTAGTGGGTGCAGCTTATATTCAGGTGCGCTCTATAGTCTGGAAAATACCGTAGTTTTCTGGTTTTGTTTTTTGGAGTAGAAAGTGTTTAAAATTACCTGGTTATGCATGAACCAGAAAGGTGTCTGATGCATCACTTTTGAATCAAATTGTGGGCCTCTGAATTGAAATCGAATTATGAGATTCTCTAAGGGTGCATTCACACCAGCCCTGTTTGGTCCGCTTTAATCGAACTCTAATTTGTTCGCTCAGAAAGTTTGGTTCCTTTGAGGAGGTGTGAATGTGCAATCGAATGCTGATCTGGACCAAAAAAACGAACTCTGGTCTGCCTGAAAAGGACTCGGCTTGGTTGAAGTGAACCCTGGTGTGCATATGTGAACGCAAAGTTGCCCAAACAGCGATCCTAACCCAGGAAGCAGGGGCTTTGTGGGTCAACAAAACCAAAACAAACGTACGTGTACAGTGATAACGGGAGAAATGTCTCGTGGTTAGATGTGGAGTGATGAGGAGATAGAAGCCCTGAGAGAGATGTGTGACCACTCACAAAATAAACTAAGTTTTTAAGCTAATTAGCGGGAAATGGAATGGGATTCCCCTGTACAGCAAAGCAGTGATGCCAAAAACCTATATTGTGATTCATTTGTTCTACCAGTAATTGGCTAAATAAATTTGGTTATGCCCTACCATGCTCAGCGTCTGTAGCCTTTAAAGTAGACAGCAGGGATCTGCATCCGCCTCCTCGTCTCTGTGTAAAAATAACATTCTCCGTGGTCCGCTGCCTCGTCTGCCGCTCAGGCCGAGACCTTTGTTGATATGTTTATATCTGACACATTTGTAAAAGAATTTGACACATTTGTAAAAGACTATTTGTAACAGACTATTAGCTGTGAAAACAATGTAAGGTTCCCAGCCCAACTCTCCAACGCTGTATTCAGCTCTAAATTTAATACTTCTTTAAATCTTTATCAAAGTGGAAATAGAAACAAATTTCGCTGGAAAGGTGGACCTTGGACCAATACATGAACAGGGTTTCTTCGTCTTTAGTTTCTCTTCAGTAAATAATGATGCACTGCCCCCTATAGGCCAGGTTTGTTACTGCTCTCTCTGACAGAGCTCAGTGTGAACTTGAACCAGACCTAAGACTGTCAAAAGGAAAAGTCTCATTGTGTCTTCCTTAGTTCGACTTATATTTTAGTCTGATGTGTAAAAAAAATTAATGCGAGTTGCATTGGTGATGTAGGGTTTTACTCTGGCTCTGGCTGCTACAGAGCGATGTGGGAACGGTGTGTGCACTCAGATCTGTAGGTTTAACTTACACACACAGCAAAGGGAACAGGAGCCTGAAACTGAGCGCTCTGTGAGTTTGGGAAAGTCCAATGGCAGAGGAGATACGCCTCACAAACCACACTGGCTCTGGGAGAAACAGGCAGGGCACGCTTCAGAGGAAGAGTTAAACACAGCTGTGCACATTAAAGGGCTATTAGTACACACAAAAGTGCTAATTATCACACAATTTATTGTTAATTATCAGGAGGACCCTGGCTGGCTCATTCTGTGATTAGTCTAACCTGAGAAGAAATACAGGATGGAGCAGCAGTAACTAAAGTTCAGAGGTTGAACCTTCAGCAGGTTCAGGGACTGAAAGGTGGAGCTAAAACCTGCAGTCTCCAGATAAAAGACAGCGAGTATTTCTCAAATGATTTTGTCCTGGTTTAGTCCTGGTTTGGACCTAGTTCAGCCCTGGTTTAGTCTATTTATAATATATTGGTTTAAGCCTGGCTCAGTCCTGGGTTTGTCCTCATTTAGTGCTAGTTTAGCCCTGGTTTAGTCCTGGTTTGGTCCTGGTTTAGACCTGGTATAGTCCTGGTTATTATTTGTTTTATTCCTGCGTTATTAACTCTTCTTCTCTCATCCACAGACTCTTCTCGAGTCTCCTTCGAAGCCGCAGACCGACCCAACTACTTCCTGTTTGCGAGCTCGAGCGGCGAGGTGAAGCTGTGCAAGTGGCGGGATAGCGATGCATTCTGGGAAGGGGCCACGTTCGTGCTGCACAGAGACACCTGGATCCCGGGCTTCGTGTCCCTGGAGTCCCAATCCAAACCAGGCTTCTTCCTCCACGCCACGCGCCTTGTCCACCTGCTCAAGTACAGACACACGGACAGCTACCGCAAGGCCACGCTCTTCAGGATCACAGGTCAGAATTTCAGGATCTGTGAGGGCCTGATGGATCGACACATTGCTGGCTAAACATTATTAGTTTTAGTTAGTTTTTTAGTTTATTCTTTATTTGTCAGAGACCATGTACAAATACATTAATTTCACAAGAAAAGAGATGCTTTGTACCAGATTTAGCTACAAGCTACTTTCCATCTGCAGTCCCCAGGCAGGTCAGCACAAGAAATACAACATTACAGAATACAAAAGTTAATATTAATTCATAGTTAAAATACTTACTATGTTACCAAGCTTAAAAAGGCATTTTAGCCTTAATTCATAATTGATAGAACTACTTACAAATACAAGTTATTAGTAGCGAATAATGATGAATACAGGTAAGCACAGCGTTAGTTCGACCTATGTTGGCACAGTTGATTATTGAGAATATGTTTTTTAAGGTTTTGAGAAAAATGATGAAGATCTACAGACAACTTCAGTCTCAGAGCTGATTCCATTGTTTGATAGTTTTAAATGAGAAGGCAGAGCATCTGTTAAGGATTATGCAGTTTTTATGAGCTGTGGACTAAGATGTTCGGGTTGTCTGTTCAGAACAAAGTTGAACAAATTTTTTCAATGAAGCTGGAGCAATATTATTAACAATTTTAAAAATGGCTTTTAAATTTGAATATAGAAAATATAGACAATTAATAATTTGCTTTTCTTTGTATTATCAATTTTTGAACACACATGCACTGTAAGACTGCTGTAAGTGCAAAAATGCAAATGCAAAAAAATGAACAGTCCTAAAACTAGATAAAAATTTCAAATAACAGCTCACCAGCTTAAGAAACTAATAATAACTAATGGCTAATAATAATATATATAATAATAATTTGTTATTGTTTGTGTTGTCTGATTGTGTGTTTATGTTTGATCAACTGTTGTGAAGCCCTTTGAGGCAAATTTTGTTGTGATACTGGGCTATACAAATAAAATTGAATTGAATTAATAACAGAAATAATGCGCTTTTTCCTTCAGCTGTTTTGGAAGTGATTCAGAGAAAATAAAGTGACTTAAATTTAACTGCACTATGGTCTGAGAAAGCTAAGATAGTCTACATTTTTTAGGCATCGGTCGGGGGCCAGCAAATATTTCATTTGGACCGATTTTGCTCCTGGGCTGCGAGTTGAATAGACCAGTGCATGAACAGAAGCATCTGGACACACACAAAATTAAATTCAATTCAATTTCATCCATCCATCCATCCATCTTCTTCCGCTTTATCCGGGGCCGGGTCGCGGAGGCAGCAGTCTAAGCAGGGACACCCAGACATCCCTCTCCCCGGACACTTCCTCCAGCTCCTCTGGAGGAACCCCAAGGCGTTCCCAAGCCAGCCAAGAGACATAGTCCCTCCAGCGTGTCCTAGGTCTTCCCCGGGGCCTCCTCCCGGTGGGACATGCCCGGAACACCTCCCCAGGGAGGCGTCCAGGAGGCATCCGGAACAGATGCCCGAGCCACCTCAGCTGGCTCCTCTCGATGTGGAGGAGCAGCGGCTCTACTCCGAGCTCCTCCCGGGTAACCGAGCTCCTCACCCTATCTCTAAGGGAGCGCCCAGCCACCCTGCGGAGGAAACTCATTTCGGCCGCTTGTATCCGGGATCTTGTCCTTTTGGTCATGACCCAAAGCTCATGACCATAGGTGAGAGTAGGAACGTAGATCGACCGGTAAATCGAGAGCTTCGCCTTTCGGCTCAGCTCCTTCTTCACCACAACAGACCGATACAACGTCAATCTCACGCTCCATCCTTCCCTCACTCGTGAACAAGACCCCGAGATACTTAAACTCCTCCACTTGAGGCAGGAACTCTCCTCCGACCTGGAGAGGGCAAGCCACCCTTTTCCGGTCGAGAACCATGGCCTCGGACTTGGAGGTGCTGATTCCCATCCCAGCCGCTTCACACTCGGCTGCAAACCGTCCCAGTGCACGCTGAAGGTCCTGGTTTGATGCAGCCAACAGGACAACATCATCCGCAAAAAGCAGAGATGAAATCCTGTGGTCCCCAAACCTGACACCCTCCGGCCCCTGGCTGCGCCTAGAAATTTTGTCCATAAAAATAATGAACAGAACCGGTGACAAAGGGCAGCCCTGCCGGAGTCCAACATGCACTGGGAACAGGTCCGACTTACAACCGGCAATGCGAACCAAACTCCTGCTCCGGTCATACAGTGACCGAACAGCCCTTAGCAAAGGGCCTCGGACCCCGTACTCCCAGAGCACCCCCCAAAGGACGCCACGAGGGACACGGTCGAACGCCTTCTCCAGGTCCACAAAGCACATGTGGACTGGTTGGGCGAACTCCCATGAACCCTCAAGCACCCGATAGAGGGTGTAGAGCTGGTCCACTGTTCCACGACCGGGACGAAAACCGCATTGTTCCTCCTGGATCCGAGGTTCGACCATCGGCCGAATTCTCCTCTCCAGTACCCTGGAATAGACTTTCCCGGGGAGGCTGAGAAGTGTGATCCCCCTGTAGTTGGAACACACTCTCCGGTCCCCCTTCTTGAAAAGAGGGACCACCACCCCGGTCTGCCAGTCCAGAGGCACTGTCCCCGACCGCCACGCGATGTTGCAGAGAGTGTCAGCCACGACAGCCCCACAACATCCAGAGACTTGAGGTACTCAGGGCAAATCTCATCCACCCCCGGTGCCTTGCCACCGAGGAGCTTTTTAACCACCTCGGTGACTTCAGCTTGGGTGATGGATGAATCCTCCTCTGAGTCCCCAACCTCTGCTTCCTCAACGGACGGTGTCGGTGGGATTGAGGAGATCCTCAAAGTATTCCTTCCACCGCCCGACAACATCCCCAGTCGAGGTCAACAGCCCCTCACCCCCACTGTAAACAGTGTTGGTGAAGAACTGCTTCCCCCTCCTGAGGCGGCGGACGGTTTGCCAGAATCTCTTTGAGGCCGACCGATAGTCCTCCTCCATGGCCTCCCCGAACTCCTCCCAGACCCGAGTTTTTGCCTCCACAACCGCCCGGGCCGCGGCATGCTTGGCCTGCCGGCAGGCCAATTCAATTTCAATTCAGTTTTATTTGTATAGCTCAGTATCAGAACAAAAGTCGCCTCAAAGGCTTCACAACAGTTGATCAAACATAAACACACAAACAGACTTAACACACAATCAACACAAACAATAACTACACTAAACTAAACAGACCCAGGACACTCCTGTCCTTAGACCCTCCTTCTCGGTAAGGGAAAAACTCCTAAAAAAACCCAGCTGTGGGAAAAGAGAAGAAACCTTATGGAGCCCAACTGAAGGAGAGATCCTCTCCCAGGACGGACAGGCAATGCGTCTAGGACTGTTAGTTCATTAGCTCATCTATAGGATCATAGATCAGCTCTGTGAGGATTCATCCAGGGAGTGGGGTGAGGTAGGTCGAGGAAGTCCATAGGATGCAGCAGGTGGGCCTCTTCCAGACAGGTGAGTGGGCGAGATAGGTCCAGGAAATCCAGGATGCAGCAGGGCCTCATCCAGACAGGTGAGTGGGTTGAGGTAGATCCGGGAAATTGAGGGCCCACAGGTCGGGACAGGAGCACAGATGGGGTCAGCTAAGATCCAATCGTCACTGGGACATCTGCCAGCAGCCAGGCATCTGAAACAGTCCCCACTCCCCAGAGGGGAGCGGGAGAGAGGGACAACTTGTGAATAGCAATGAACTGATTGGAGATATAGAGTATTTCATTATATTAATGACAGTGATAGAAGAGGAGCAGCAGATCAAACCAGAGGACAGAGGCTCAGTGCACCATACTTACCCCAGCTTCTAGCTTCTAGAGCAGCCTATCTTCAGCTGTGGAGTTAACCCTGTTCCTAGCTGGCCTGACCATAAGCTTTCTTGAAGAGGAACGTTTTAAGCCTTACCTTAAATGTAGAGACTGTGTCTGCCTCTCTAACATGAGCTGGAAGCTGATTCCATAAAACAGGAGCTTGGTAACTAAAGGCTCTACCTCCAACTGTACTTTTAGAAACCCTGGGAACCACTAATAACCCTGCATTTTGTGAGCACAGTACACTGCTTGGTTGGTATGGCTCTATAACATCAGTAATGTAGGATGACGCTGTACCATTTACAGCCTTGTAAGTCAGGAGAAGGATTTTAAACCTAATTCTGAATTCAACTGGAAGCCAGTGAAGTGAAGCTAGCACAGGAGTAATATGTTCTCTCCTGTTAGTTCCTGTTAATAATCTTGCTGCTGCGTTTTGAACAAGCTGAAGACATTTTAATGAGTTTTTAGGGCACGCTGCCAGCAGAGAGTTACAGTAATCCAACCTAGATGTAACCAACGCATGGACAAGTTTTTCAGCATCATTTTTAGATAAAATATTTCTGATTTTGGCTATGTTACGTAAGTGAAAGAATGCTGTTTTACAGGCTTGGTTTATATGAGCCTTAAATGATAAATCTTGGTCAAATAAAACTCCTAAGTTTCTCACAGTAGAACTTGAGGCTACACTGACACCGTCCAGGGAGACTCTGGTAAGACAGAGCATCTCTCAGCTTTTTGGGGCCTAGTATAATGACCTCTGTTTTTTCTGGGTTTAGGAGGAGATAATTAATTGTCATCCAGGTCTTTATGTCTCTCACACAGGCGCTAAGTTTCTCAACGTGGTCATTCTGATCAGGTTTAATTGATAAATACAACTGTGTATCATCTGCGTAACAGTGAAAATTAATGCCATGTTTTCTGATTCTGTTTCCTAAAGGCAGCATGTAAAGCATGAACAGAATGGGTCCAAGTACTGAGCCTTGAGGCACTCCATAGCTAACTTTACTGCACTGTGAGGAATGTTCATTTACACTGACAAACTGGTACCTATCAGATAAGTAGGATTTTAACCAGCAGAGGGCGGCTCCTCTGACTCCTATGTCACATTCTAATCTCTGGAGTAAGATGCTGTGGTCAATGGTGTCAAAGGCTGCACTGAGATCTAACAGAACTAGGATTGAGACCAGTCCATTGTCTGAACTTAATAACAAGTCATTTGTGACTCTGACTAATGCAGTTTCTGTGCTATGGTGGGGTCTAAAACCTGACTGAAAATCTTCAAATAAGCTATTGTCCTGTAGGTGGCGACATAACTGTTTAACTACAACTTTTTCTAGGATTTTTGAAATAAAAGGGAGATTTGATATTGGTCTATAGTTGGCTAAAATGTCAGGATATAGACTGGGTTTTTTCAGAAGCGGTTTAATAACTGCACATTTAAAAGACTGTGGCACATAACCTGTTTCTAAGGAGGTGTTTATTATAGACAGTATAAGTTCATTAATTAGGGGAAGAGTTTCTTTAAAAAGTTTGGTAGGTATTGGGTCTAAAAGACAAGTTGAGGCTTTGGAGGACATAATGTTATCTCAGTTTGATCTACACCGATGAAGCAGTCTAACGTTACAGATGGTTTTAAAGTGGCCTCCATTTTTACAGCTTTGGCTTGCTCTGAGCTGATCATAGGGAGAGTTTTATTTAATTTGTCTCTAATACTTGTGATTTTGTTGTTAAAAATGTAAGAAAGTTTTCACAGCTGAGAGTAACAGGGATACAGGGTTCTACTGAGCTGTGACTGGTGGTCAGCCTGGCTACAGCGCTGAACACAAACCTAGGGTTGTTCCTGTTTTCTTCTATTAAAGTTGAGTAGTATCTGGTTTTGGCCTCACGCAGGGATTTTTTATAATTTAAAAGACTATATTTCCAGGCATTCAGAGACTGCTCTGAGCTGAAGTGACGCCATAACCTTTCTAATTTACGGGTTGCTTGTTTAAGGGAACGTGTTTCAGCATTAAACCATGGTGCCACTCGATTCGGCCTAACAACCTTTTGTTTTAATGGAGCTACTTTATCTAGAGCCATCTTTCAAGACTGCATGGCGCTGTCAACAAACCGATCACTTTTACTGGGACTCAAGCTATGGGAGCTGTTCTCAACATACTCACTCAACATTGTGCTAAATATTGGCTTAATTATGTGTTTAAACTTTGACACAGATTTGTCAGATAATGTTCTTCTAATCTGGGTTTTGTTCATTGGAACAGTAAAGTCTTTGAGTATAAACTGAAAGGTTATTAGAAAGTGATCTGAGAGGATGGGGTTATGAGGGAGGACAGCGAGCTCACTAATCTCTATACCATAGGTTAAAACAAGGTCCAGGGTGTGCTTGTGACAATGAGTGGGTTCATTTACGTTTTGAGTAAAACCTACGCTGTCTAATAAGGCTGCAAATGCATTTCCTAGACAGTCGATGCTGTCATCAACATGAATATTAAAATCCCCTACTATTACAATCTTATCTGAGTCGAACACTATACTGGATAGAAAGTCAGAGAACGCAATAAAAAATTCGGAATAGGCACCAGGAGGCCGGTAGATGATTATAAACATAACTGTTTTTTGTTTCTTACAGTTAGGGTGATTTATAGTTAGTATTAGGCTTTCAAATGAGTTATATGTGTGTTTAGATTTGGGGCTAAGAAGTAAACTAGACTGTGATATTACTGCCACTCCCCCGCCTCCGCCTATGCTCCTCACTGTCTGAAAGTTTACATGACTTGGGGGAGTAGCTTCATTAAGTTTCACATAATCATCCTGTTGTAGCCAGGTTTCTGTTAAGGCCAGTAGGTTAAGTTTATTATCATTAATTAATTCATTAACTAACAGGGATTTAGAGGAAATGGACCTAATGTTTAGTAATCCACATTTAATTATGTCATTGTTTTGATTATTAATAGGTCTACAAGAAGTTATTTTTATTAAATTTTTGGCTCTCACTCCTCTTGTTTGTCTTTTGCTGTTGGAATTAGTGTTTAGGCGGGCGACAGACACACTCTCTATTTGCTCTGCTAAAATACCTTTATACTGGGTTTGTAGCAGCTCGTAAGGAAGCTCAGAGAAGTGTTTTAAACTACTGCTCTGTGCCCGGGTCCCACCTCTGGTTTGTCAGGTTGGACGACTAATGCTATCCGCCATATTTCTGGACAGCAACGCGGAACCATCCAACGTGGGATGAATGCCGTCTCTCCTTAAGAGACCGGGCTTTCCCCAAAACACTCGCCAGTTATCAATAAAGCCTATGCCGTTTTCTGGGCACCATCTAGATAACCAGCGGTTGAATGATGAAAAGCGGCTGTACATTTCATCATTGGTCAAATTTGGCAGGGGACCAGAGAATATTACGGTGTCTGACATCGACTTAGCAAGTTTGCACACCGACCCTACGTTCAATCTGAGCACCTGATTGTCTCCGCCGGGCATCGTTACCGCCAACGTGAATTACGATTCGACGGAACCTGGTCCTACTCTGGGCTAAAAGCCTATGGTTTCCTTCGATGTCACCCACTCTGGCCCTTGGAAAACACCTAACCGTAGCCGCCGGCAGCTTCACGTCTCTAACTATCGAGCTCCCAATCACCAGAGTCGATGGTTCAGCGGGTGTGTCGCTGAGGGGAGAAAACCTATTACAGACAGGAAGCTTTGGGTGGTCTAAGTGTTTGCATTTAGCGCTATGCATCCTTCTAATGGTACGTTCACACCGGACGCGAATCAGGCATCAGGCGCGAGTGATTACCATGTTAAGTCTATGGAAAGCCGCGTTCAGGTGCGAACAAGTGTCCTGCGGCGCGAGTGGCGCGACTCGAATCAAGCGAATCGCGCGAATAGTGCGGCGCGAATGACGCGAATTGAGCGTTTGACGCGCGAGTCCCGCGAATAGGTGAAAACGCGGATCGGCAGATGAAGCGAACAACGCAGATTCATGTCCAACGCTCTGGTCGCGGAAGTTGAAAAATTTGAACTTCTGCGAACATTCGCGGCACGTTAACCAATCAGGGACCTGCTGTAGCAATGACGTGGTTACGTACGACGTAACAGGAGGAGATCCCTGCCTCGGAGATCCAGCAAAACAATCATCAAGGCTGTCAGAGTGAACCCAGAGATAAAAGCTGCAACCTACAGCAGCTCTTCTACTTTTATGAAGACAGGAAACAAAAGCAGCCCTGATAGAAAAAACCTATAAAAATAAAACAAATATGGCTGTTTAGGCTTTGTGTGAGTGTGGTTATAGCTGTTATCTGTGATACAAGCCTGTGACAGAGGCTCACTCTGATCATCGTGACTTCAAGAACACACAAATAAACACAATTAAATATAAAGGGGGGTTAACTTTACCAAAATAGCCTATTGAGATGTGTTTGTTATATTAGCAGTTATTGCACTCTCCAGAACAACAGAAAATACAGAGCCTGTGACTAGACTAGACACCAAAACCACTAGAGAGAGCTAATGTACAAGAAATAACCCCAGACTGTCTCAGCTCTGTCTCTGGGGTTAATGCTGCTGTACAGCAGTAGTGTCCTGGGGAAAGGTCCTCGCAGCCTCATGGGACACAGGTGAGCAAACTGAGACAGACTCATTTAGGAGTAGCCCTTGCGGCCATGCCCCTCATTTGACGCGAATGAAGCATCCAATTCGCCTCATTCGCACGAGTGAGTTCGCTCTATTCACGCAAATTTCACGTGCGAATGACGCGAGTCAATTCAAAATGGTCACACGTCCAACTAGACGCGAATGACGCGAATTTGACACCAGATTCGCGTCCAGAGTGAACGTACCATAATGGAGGGTTCTCTCTGGCTTTCTCCCACAGCCAGAACACACACATTAGAAGAACTGGTTGGCGTTGGAGTTGATGGTTGTCTGTCAGAATGTCTCTGTGACATTGTCCCGGTTGTACCCCAAATCTGGCCCATAGTTGATGGGATAAGCTCCAAAGACCCCTAACATTGTTCATATTATACAAATCAATCATTGTTCCATCTTTAACTTACTGTGTGGTGGTTTGGGCGTCGATATATAAAACTCACATACAGCTGCTAATTATTTTACAGAAAAGAGCTCTGAGAATTATTAGTAACAGTTGATATAGAGACCAATCAAACCCATTATTTATCAAATTTAAGGTATTGAAGTTTAATGTTTTAGTTGAAAAGGTTTGAAAAAAGAGTGAGTCACTGCAGCCTGAAAGGAACGGAAGTCTTAAAAAAAAAACAGATTTAAAACCAAAGAGATGGAAGGGAATATTACAGTGAAAGGAATTTATGGAACAATCTAAAAAATGAAATCAAAGCATCAAGAACAATAACTGTATTTAAAAATCTATAAAATCTAATTTATTAAGTAGGAAACTGGTAATTAAACTGATGGTCTGTGACACTGCTCACATCTTACTGAATTGTAAAGGATTGAATTATGCAAATTGTGTCTAGAGTTGATTCTGTAATTTTAGAATGAAACATCAGAGTGAAAGTGCTTACAATTCTTATGTTAAAAAGGGTTAGGGTTAAGATAATATAAGATTACTCTTTTTTTTCTGCTCCTTTCCATTTATTTTTCATTTTGCTGACCTGTAAACTCAGATGAAGTTTCTCTGCTTTTTCCTTTTAATAAAATAAATAAAATAAGAGCTAAAAAACTGAAAAAAGTGAAAATAGTGAGATGAGTGAATGAGAAATGCTTTGTGTCTGTTGTGTTTTTGCCCAGGCCCCAGTGCGGACGCCCCGGTGGGTCCTCGGTGTCAGTGGAGATATGACTCCTGCACCGTTCCCTGTTTCAGGACCTGCAGCGACCCCAGAGCTGAGGCCTGCACCTCCATCCCACAGTAAGACCCTGTTTAAAACTGTTTAAAACTTCTCTGACCCACCTCCAGCACAAGACACAAAATGAAATGAAAACATTTTTTAAAGAAATGTCTGACTACTCTGTGCTATTGTAGAAACTTTACAGTACTACAGTACATTCCATCTGTTGTGAGCTGTTCCTAAAACTCTCGTGTCCTGCTGCAGAGTGGAGGGCTGTCTCCCGGTGTGTCCTCCTCACATGGTGCTGGACGAGGCCACTCACCGCTGCGTTCACCTGGAGGACTGTGAGTCCCTTGGACCCACAACATTTTATTTTTTTACTTCAATGTATTGTGAATAATCAGAGCTGAGAATCTAAAGAGCGCAAGTGACAAAAGAAAAGCAAAAAAGATCAGGCTTTTCCTAAAAAGAAAAAAGCTGAAATATTAAACCTCACAGATACCAAAGAGTACTTACACAACAGTTGTTTACCCATTAATGAAATATATACAGTGTACTCGCCTCTAAAAATATTAGAATGAAGTGAATGAAAGATAATGAGAGTAAACAACAAAAACTCTTTACTGTTCCATCTCTTGAGTTATTCGGACTTAACTCTGAAGACCAAATGAAAAATGTGTCTCTTTAACACAGGCCAGTGGTCAGTATTATTAGTCAGCCCTTAGCTTCAGGACTTTGTGGAGCGTCCTTTGAATTTAATCACTTCTAACATTTTGGTTCAAGCTTCTTACATCTCTGCACTGAAGTCTCTGCCTGTTCGTCTCCTGCAGAAGTCTCGAGCTCAGTGATGTTTGATGGCCTCAGTACAGCAGCTGTCTTTTTTAAATCCCACCGAAGCTTTTCAATGGGATTTAAATCTGGAGACTGTGAAGGCCACTCCAGGACCTTCTTTATGAAAAATAATTGAATTGAAAAATGTCACTTGTGCCCTTTAGTTCACCCTCAGTATTGTTATATTATATATATTATAGAGTAATATTATACAAATAAACATTGTCCATTTGTCCTGGAAAAAGTCTTGAAAAACCTACCGACACTCTCTAAGTCTTCAGTTTTTTATTTGTTTTCTCAGGTATCTATCCTCCGGTTGGTTCCCATCCCTCAGTTCTCACTTCTCCAGTTCCCTCCGCAAACACCACCACCTCTGCTGTGGCACCCCCTACTGTCACATCAGACCTGTCCACCTCCAAAGTCACCGAAACCCTGTTCGACTTGAGTCGCACCACAAGCAGCGCTCCGTTCGCTATCACCGCACTTTTCTGGTTCACTACTGTCATGAGTACGACCGAACTGGGCCAACCCACCACAGAGCCGAGCAAATCTCCAGAAATCACCACCAAAACGACAGAAATTAGCATCAAACCAAGTGAAATCAGTACTGAGCCGACTAAAGCGACCTTAACAGAAAGTGAAATTGGTGCTAGACCAGTGATATCTACAGAGTCTGGCTTATTAGCAGGTGAAACAACATCAAAACCGAGCGAACCAACCAAATCTACCACAAAACTGACCAAGACCACGACAAAACCTTCAAAAACTACAACAAAAGCAGGTGGAGTTAGCTCAAAACTGACCACGAAACCAACCAGATCTACCACAACATCACCTGCCTCCCCAGTAGAAGCAGCTGAACCAACCAAATCTGTTATGGAAGTTAGCGGAATTAGCAGCAAATCAACTGAAATGACAACAAAAGCAGGTGAAACTAGCTCAAAGGAAGCTAGTGGAGTTAGCACAAAGCAAGTTGAACTGACGACAAAGGTGACCCATGTTACTACAAAACTGATTGAGGTTGCTACCGAAGCTATTGAGCTAACTACTACTACTACTGCTACTGCTACTACTACTACTGAAGTTAGCGGCGTCAGCACAAAACCATCCAGAACAACAACAATAAAAGCTAGCGAAATTAGCACAAAACCTAGTACTGCTACATTTAAATCCACAACTACAGCTAGCTCTACAACTGCTACTACTCCTACTACTACTACTTCTACGACTACAGATGCTGCTATTGAAGCTAGAGAGCCCACCACCATAAAGCCCTTTATTACTACAAGATTTACTACAAAAGAGCTCGAAACTACTAGGACCTCGACCGAACCAGTTGTAACTAGTTTGCAAACGACTTCTACGCTGTTACCTCTTCATCCTACAATGCAAACCAGCACAAAATCAACTACTCCGGTGTCTTTAGTTTCCCAAACATCTACTGCCGCAACTACGACTACTACTGGGACGACAACGACTACTTCACGAGTTACTCCACCAACAGCTGCCTTTACTTCAACTTCTATTACAACTACTACTACTGCTACTCCTGTCAAAACTGAGAAACACTCAACTCAAGTCACAACAGATAAAACGACAAAGCAGCCGTTGGTTTCTGAAGTAGCTACGACCAAAAGTACGACAACTGCAGTCGAAGCTTTGACTACGAAATACACGGCAACCTCAGAGCCACCTCCAGACTGGAAGACAACCACAAAAGTTACAGTACCAAAAGAAAAATCGACAATTCCTCTCACGACAACACGAGGAATTGTTCACACGTCTTCTACTGCAGCTTCTAATACTACAGAAAAGACATCGTGGGCTGCTGCTACTGCGCCAAAAACGGATAGGGTTACAACATCGGAAGTGCCCAAAGAAGTGAAGACAACCAGAGTTCAAGACCAAACTGTTAAACCGGAAATACTGACAAGTACAACCCCAGCAGCAAAGCCTCCTTCAGAGACTTTAACATCATTAACTACTTCTGCTACTTCTACTTCTTCAACTTCGACTGTTCAACCGTCCGAACTGTGGCATTTTCCTCACGCTACAACCACCATCCCAGCTTCACCGCCGACCAAAGCTACCACAGAAACAACTTCAAATCAGACTTCAATCGCCACAGTAAAAGTACACAGTCTTCCTGTAACAGTGGAGACTGAGACATTAAAGTCCACAGAGAAAACAACGTTGTCAACAGGAACAACCCCTCCGCCGATAGTTGAGACGACAGTGAAGCCTCTGACAGAAAGGACCACCACCACTGAGAGAGCGCCCCCTGCTGTTGGTACGACCACAGTGCGACTGGTGACGCATCGACCAACGACGACAATGACAGCGGTTCGTCCAGTCACAGGCCGAGTGGAGGTGAGGACCTTAGCATAAAGCAGTGTATTGGTTTAATAAGCTATACACCAGAACTAAATACTAAAAAATATACCAGGGCAGGTATAGAGGTTTTAGTTTACTTTTACTCAAGTAAACGTTTAAAGTAGGGCTGTGGTCCAAAGTTATGTTCAGCACAGTGATTAATCAACTGAAATCAACCAATGGATGTGTGGGGAGATTTACCAGAATCTTACACAAACAAGTGACTATAGATATAGAAGATAAAACATTTGGAAAAGATGGCTGTAAAATATATCGCTACCTAAAAATCATCTATGCTATCTTAACTTTATTGATGCAGAGTTCAACAAATCAACCAATAACATTTTAGTCGACCAAGACCTCACCAGCTATGTGACCAGAGGCTGTCAGCGATCGTTTAAAATCTTGCAGGCAGAAGTTCCTGAAGTTGAGCCAGGTTTGGGGACAGTATTAGCAGTAGTGCTGGGAGTATTAGTAGATTTTACTGTAATTGCAAAAAATAAAATAAAAATCTTTCAAAATACTTTGTACCTAAGTAATCTTGTCCTAAGCACTTGTCTAAGGCAAAATGGAGCAAGCTTACTAAATTTCACGTTTACAGATGTAGTGACTAGTGATGTAACGACATCCAAATCTCACGGTACGATATTTATTGTGACGGTTACAGAGGCATAAACACCCACAAATAAGCCAAGAAAAAAGCTACATGTTCTTTCATGGCAAATTTATTCATAGTTATTGAGGAAAGTAAAAAAGAAAGCTTAAACGCAATCAACATTAGCATTAGCTCAGATGACAGCAGAAAAAACAGTCAGGTCTGTGAGACTGGAAATGTGACAGATGAATTCTAACACAGCACAGTGCTGTAGGTTATTTATTTACATCTGAATCTGACTCAGTGAAAGCGATGGTGATGTTTGTGTTATGGTTGTGATTTTACTGTGATTGCAAAAAAAAAAAAACACTTCAGTAAATTTTCTTAAGTTGTATTATAGTATTTGTTGTTGTATAATAGTATTATGTAGTATATTATATAGCATTAATAGTATTTTGCGTATTTTTGTGTCTTTGTAGTCCCTCATTTTGTTTTTGTTTTTTATTATGAGAAGACTGATGAGATGATGACTTGCAGATTATCTGTTCACCAATTTAAAATTAATTGAACATTCACTAATTGTTTTATAACGTGTTCACTTTGATGCTAAAATGTTGTAAATTAGCTTACGAACATTCCCCAACAGAGTGGTTTAATATTAGTAGAAAATATTATTACAGTTTTATTTTAAATATAAACCTATAGAATTTGTTTTATGTTTGTCAGTTTAAAATTCAGGATCAACAAGTGTAGCCTTACATTAAATGATTTTTTGTTTTTCTTCAGCATGTTTCAAGAACTACAACTACCACCACCACCACTACTACTCCGACTACTACTCCGACTACTACTCCGACTACTACTCCCATGACTACTACAGCTGCTGTACCTCCGTCACCTTCAGCCCCCACCACCACCTCCACCTCAGCTCCCAGAATCAGCACTGGCCCAGAGAAGGTCACCACTCGGCTGGTTCCTACACCAAAGTCCACCCCTTCACTTGCCATCACCACCACTGCCAAACCTCCACCGACCACAACCACGTCTCAAGCTACGCCCAGAGCTCCAATAACGACGAGAGTGACGGCTACGGAAACAGTTCGACCAGTCGCAGAAAGAATTACAACAACACAAGCAGGAACCACAACAATACGACCTATGGGAGAGACTGCTGCTGATACAGAGGCTTCCACAACAGAAACTACATCTCCAGAGCAACCTTTAGCGACTACAACCAAACAGACGCATGGCACTTCTCATTCAACTACAACTAAAATAACCACGGTTAAAGTTGAAGAACAAACGACTACCAAGAAAACTGGAATCTTGCCATCTTCACCTGGGTTTGTACACTCAGTGTCGTCTACAGAAAAATGGAGCGAAAGTGCTTCGAGTACATCCGCCTCCTCGCCGACAGTGACCACAACAGTGACCACAACAGCAGCAGCAGAAGAGGAGGATGCTCCAGCAGTGACCATGCCCAAAGTGACTCTCTCCACCATTTCAGAGACGACGAGAAGCACAGAGAGAGCAACGACCGTGAGCCTGCAGACGGCCCGGGCCTGTACGGTGAGTGTGGTCCCTTAGAGCTATGTTCAGTGCCTGTATAGTGCTGTCTTTTGGTGGAATAGATCTTACTTAAGCATAATTATATCAGAAGTCATTACAGGGCAGCCCCAAGGTCTTAAAAGTATTAAATAAGTATTACATTTGATCTAGTCAAAATGAAAGCCTTAAATGTTTTAAATATTATGAGTAGGTATTACATTTTATTCATCTAGGTCTTAAAATTTGTCAAACATTATGTTAATATTGCAAAAAAATAGTCACAGCAATAACAAAATATATTTATTGAAGAAATGTTATCATTGAAATGCAAGATTAATTTATTCATGATTTTGACCTGTCTGTCTCCCTGCAGCCTCCCTACACAGAGATCATCGACGAGTGCACCAAGTACATCTGTGTGAACAACCAGCTCGTCCTTTTCAATAAGTCTCAGAGCTGCCCTTTCACCTCTGACCCCCCGAACTGCGGCCTGCTGGGATTCGCAGTCCTGGTAAATGGAGACAAGTGCTGCCCCCAGTGGGACTGTCCATGTGAGTTAAAATAATACATAAATAAGAATTCAGCAATTACACATTCATCCACAGAATCTACATTTCTAGTCTTCATCTGTTCATCAGTTTTGAGTATTTTATCCTTGTGTTGCAGGTCGCTGCTCGCTGTTCCCAGATCTGAACATTATAACCTTTGATGGGAACAGTGTGGCTGTGTTTAAAGCTGCCTCTTTCATCGTCACTCAGCTTCCCAATGAAACGGTCAGCGTGTCTGTGCAGGAGTGTCCCGCCAACTCCGACTCTCCAGTGAGTACAGACACAAGGGTTTCAGCTGGTTCTTAGGTGTTTTTTTTAATATAAAAGGTGGTGGAATAATTAGTTTATACTTTAATAATAATGATTCCTTGTGTTCCCAAAGCTGCTGTGGAACTTCACGCACCTGTGTCTCGTGGCTCTGAACATCACACACAAATCCAACCACATTGTCATCAACAGACTCCAGCGCAGGGTAAGGACTACAAGATTCCTAATTCTTCAGGCAACAGCAGCAGAACAGAAGTCCTCTGTGAAAACATGACACTCTGAGTCCTCAGCCCTTTTTCAATTCAATTCAGATTTATTTGTATAGCCCAGTATCCCAAAGGGCTTCACAACAGTGAAGAGTGTGGATCTCTCCAAGGCATTTGATTCTGTTGACCAGTAATTACTTCTAGGCAGACTCAGGGACACTGGTGTGAGTGATTCTGCCATTGAATGGTTCAGAAATTATCTTTCAGATAGAACCCAATGTGTTTTTGTTGAAGGTCAAAAGTGTGACTTTATGGAGATCATTAAGGGCGTTCCTCAAGGTTCCATTTTGGCGCCTGTCCTGTTCACCATTTTTATTAGCAACCTGGGTAGTAATTTGCAAAATGTAAAGTTTCATCTTTATGCTGATGACACAATCATCTACTCTATTGATTCTTCAGTTAACCATGTGCTAAATGACCTCCAGACTGCTTTCCATCAACTTCAGGTTGCATTCTGTCAGCTAAAGTTGGTTCTAAATGCTAAAAAGACTAAATTTATGACATTTTCTAGAGCTCGTTCTCATAATGTACTGCATGATGGCATTCAAACATCAGAGGGAGAAGCAATTGAACAAGTATCTTGTTATAAATATTTGGGCGTATGGATTGATGACAAACTGTCCTTCAAAACTCATGTAGAACATCTGTTAAAAAAGCTATAAGCCTTGCTTGGCTTTTACTACAGACACAAAACCTGTCTGTATCCGTCTGTGAGGAAACAGCGTGTTCAGGCCACTTTCCTCCCTGTTGTGGATTATGGAGACATCCTCTACAGGAATCCTGCATCTTCAGCCCTTCACTGATTGGACACAGTTTATCACAGCGCTTTACACTTCATCACCAACTCTGCTTTCAGGACCCATCACTGTGAACTCTATGCTCTGCTCTCGTGGCCTTCACTAAGCCTCAGAAGACAACATCATTGGCTTATATTTATTTACAAAGCCATCCTGGGTAAACTGTGTTTGGTGGTGGTCGGAGAGGCAGCACAATAGCAGCCGACAACGCTAGCAACGCTTCTGTCAGTCTGCCCCAGGGCACCTGTGGCTACAGAAGTAGCTCACACCCACTGAGTGTAACTGAGGAGCGAATGAATAAAGCACAATATTAATCCAATCTATTATTAATATAGACGGCCCAAGTCCGACTGGAAAGAGACAAATTCCAGTGCTGGCTCCAACTGCTCACACCACCAAACAAGTCTAAACCCAGTCTAAATCAGGTCTAGACCAGATCTAGACCAGCACTAAACCCACGCTGGCTCCATCCACTCACACCACAAAAGAAAAGAAAAAAGAGAAACAGAGACAGAGAAAAATGAAGCACAAATCTGACATTGAACTAAAAATTTTTTTTTTTTACTTTTTCACATTCTCGAAAACTCAGGTAAAGAGTCTATAATAAACACCAAATGCCAAATCGATATGTGACTGCATGTTAAGAGGCAGATAATTTGCTGTAGTAAAGAAAAAAAGTTCATTTTGAGGTAGAAGCTGGAGCATTTGTCCACAATCCACTGACTTGAAATGTCGTCCATTTTGTTTTCCAGTTGTTCGTGAACTCAAGATACGCCAAGCCCCGCTTTAAGAAGTACAGCTTTGAGGTCTACGACACAGGGAACATGTACCTGATCCGGACCCCGTCTGGACTCAAGCTGCAGTGGTACCACTCCACTGGAATGATGGTGATCGACACCGAGACGTACAACAACAAACTGCACACCATGGGCCTCTGCGGTAGGTTTACAGGGAGAGGAACAGGGTTTAGGTAGATTTGAACAGACTCACTGGATCTCCAATCCAATCTCACACCGGACATGTGGTGTTGTTCTTGTTCTGTGCAGGTTTCTGTGACGGTGACCCCAGTAATGACCTGACCCTGTCCAACGGGACGTCTGTGTCCGAGAGCGAGGCGTTCATCGACAGCTGGCAGATCTCCAACACCACGGGTTTCATCAGCTTCAGCCGCCGCAGAGAGAAGAACTGCTCCACCAGCAACTGCTCCCACTGCCTTTCCATGCTCCAGAACCAGGCCTTCACCGCCTGCCACCGATACGTATGACATAAAACTCACTCATACTGCCACCAATATGTATGCTGTACGCTATACTCTCTCATACTGCTGCCGATATGTATGACATACCCTCTCTCACCAAGACCTTTTGATTTTCTTAAGAGACTTAAAAAACTGGCATAATTAAAAGTAACATTGTAACACAGTTACCCAGTCTCATGTCCCACTGCACTCGTCATGTTCCAGGTTCCTCCGAGTACATTCTGTGAGCTGTGGGTCAGAGACACAGAGTACGTGAACAACCAGTGTGTGGCGCTAGCGGCCTACGTCGCATCCTGCCACAAATTCAACATCTGCATCGAATGGAGGAGGCCCGACCACTGCCGTATGTATCTGCTCACATCAACTACACAACACCGTTCCCTTCTCTGCCAACTAAGACAGCAGAACACAAAAGTCACATGAAGAAGCACGGCAGTCTCTAAAAGTTAAATGTCTTTGTTCCAAAGCATTCGTGTGTCCCGACGGCCTGCAGTACCAGTCATGTTTACGGGCCTGCACCGCCTCATCCTGCCCAAACCAGGACTTTGATTCGGACCCGGACCACTGCTCAGGTCTGACCGAGGGCTGTGTGTGTCCAGAGGGAACCCTGCTCCACAGACCGTACTCTGCTCTGTGCATCCAGCCGGACAAGTGCGGTGAGAATCATTTTACTACTACTGTTTTTATAAATCAGCACAGAAACAAAAGGCACTGCCCTGTCACTATCTCACAACTACAAGTCAGACAAAGAAGGAATCATCTTTACTGCCCTCTTGTGGATGGGACTAATATATTTTGCCCAACACAAAATGGACCATAGTCTGCAGTCTGAAAGAGACAGGTTACTCCTTTGAGGACAGAAATGTTGGAATTTTGGCCAAAGAGAGGTACAAATGTAAATGGTCACATTTATATAGTGCTTTTCTACCTTCATGGGTACTCAAAGCGCTTTACATCAAGGAACCGTTCACCCATTCACACTCACATTCATACACCAGTGTGCGCAGACACTTGCCCAAGGACACAACCACAGTATGCAACAGTGGGAGTGGGGTTTGAACCGCCAACCTTCTGGTTATTGGACAAACCGCTCTACCAACTGAGCTACTGCCGCCCAAATCATCCAGTCAACAACTCAGAGCTGAAAAAACAAAGTCAGTCTCCAAGTTTCACCCTAAGCACAGGCCATCACCATCAGAGAGGGCAGGTTATGCTAATGCAGGGGTCTCCAACCTTTTTTACCCTGAGAGCTACTTTTATAAAATGAAAACGGCGCAGAGCTACTCGTGCTTTGTAACATATTATATGTGCAGAAGGTTGATTGGATACATACACAAGTTATGATAATTTAAATTTGACTAATGAAGCTTTTGTAGAATTGATAAAACCTTTGGGGAGCTACTTGGAGAGTGGTTGAAAGCTACAGGTAGCTCCTGAGCTACAGGTTGGAGACCCCTACCCTAATGTCTCACAGGTGGAACAACTCTCCCCCTGACTCCAGCCCAGATCTTTCAGCTGCTCCTCTCCTGAGTCTCACCAGGTTTAACTCTCTCTGAGGGACATCAGCTCTACTCACGCCAGTCTCCTTAGAGCTGATAAAGGGATGAGGGACAACATGTCTTCTAAAGAACAAAAACTTTGTCCAAATGCCTTTTTTGTTAAACCTTTTTACTGAATTGCTTACCTGGATGACTGAGAACCTGCACTGACACAGTTAAAAAAAATGAAAAAAGTTAATTATTCTGAAGCAATATTAGTCATTGACTCGTTTTTTTCCTCAGGATGCACTGATCTATATGACGTCAGTACATAATATTAAGTTGTTTAAAAAGTCAAAATGCATATTTTATTGAATGTACAAAGCTTTTTCATTTTATTTGTTAAAACCATATTTGCACACACAAGAGAGGTTTGTTTGGTTCATTCAACACAGGGTAATGTACACATCCCAACAGATAATGTCATTTTAATATAAGGTTGCACACATGTCAACTTGGAAATAACTAATTATATTATTTTACATCGAGCCAGTGACATGTTTCTTGTGAATGATTTAAGTTTTCCTTAAAGTTGAAGGTTTGACTCATGGTTTACTTTCTTTTATATAATTGCAAAATATAAACATCTTTCAAAGAATTTTAATTTTAATTGATTTTTATCTGTTGATAATTTTTTTGATTAATCAATCAATAGTCGGATAGTGAAATCCAAGTAAATGCTAAAGACAACCCAAGTATGTTACTTGAAGATTTTTTTTCATCATAAAGAACAAACATTTTCTTTTATTGATTTTGTGGCTTTACTGCGCTGCCTTTGGAATAAAACCCCTTCTCTCAGGACATGGCATGTTTCAAAGACTATGAATTTCCCAAATAATGATTAGTTCATTACTAAAGTAGTTGGCAATTATTTCAATAATCAATTATAAACGATTAATTCAATTATGCAGCCCTACTTCTAATACCCATTACTGACCTTTCAACAACATTGTTTTTCTCAACACACGTCAGTATTTGAGTAATACTTGGTAACTGCATATGTATTTTTTTGCAAGTTGAGTGTGAATTTGCAATTAAATTCATATCATAATTTAACCTGGTATGCCTTGGTGGTCCGTGTTGCTCTTCTGACCGTGTATTTGTGTGCCCTCAGCATGCACGGACAGCGCTGGCCTCCCTCGCTCTCACGGCGAGGTGTGGAAAGCCTCTCACGACGCCTGCTGCATGTACCGCTGTGAGAACGACACCATCGTCCCGGTGGAGTTCAACTGCTCGGCGGCCGCGCCTCGGTGCCAGCGGCAGGGGGAGGTGGTGGTCAGCCTGGCCGACGAGAGCAGCTGCTGCCCCCACAAACTCTGCGGTCAGTCTCCTCCGCACCACCTCTGGTCCTCCTCTGGGCCTCCAGCTCTGACGTCAGCCTCATCCTGTCCCGCCTCTCTGTTTGTGTAGTGTGTAACCAGAGCCTGTGTGAGCTGCCTCCTCCTGAGTGTAAGTACGGAGAGAAGCTGGTGTCGTACTACAGACAGGACTCCTGCTGCCCTCAGTACGCCTGTGGTGAGTTTAAATGCGTTCATCTGAGGCCCATCCACTTCAGTGTAAGCGTCCTAATCTTGGTGATCCTCCAGAGTGTGACCCGGAGCTGTGCGAGTCCGTGATCCCGTCGTGTCGAGACGATCAGACTCTCATCTCCACCAGAGCCGAGGGGAGCTGCTGTTTAGCTCATATCTGCAGTAAGTACACTCTAGTAGCCCCAGTCACCAGTTTTCAGGTACAAGTTCACATCTAAGTCAATAAATAGTAATCCAAAAAGGTCCAAATGAACTGAAGGCAAGTCCAAGTTAGAGTCGAGTCACCATCAGGACAGTTAGGGGGTGCAACACCAACCTCTTCATTTGGATTTTACTGAAATCCTTTTTATAACAGTACACTGAATGATGTGCAGTGTGTTTAACTCAACACTAGGCTGGGAATCTTTGGTTGTCTCACCATTTGATTAAAAAATGCATGCATCTAGGACCATTTTCCTTCATGTCGGCTTTAAATGAATGATGTATGACTGAAATCTGAAAACTTGTTTAGTTAACTGTGAATTATTTATCCAACATTTTGTATTATGAATAATATTATTTTTAATTGTATATTACATGTTTAAAACATTAACGTTAATGATGAAAACTACCAAACTATTAATACGTTATGGTATTGAGACTAATTTATCAACAGCGGTTACATCGACTGAAAGCTCTGTAATGTCCATCGTTAGCTGTGTTTCTGCAGAACATTTACAAACTGATAATTACCGTATTTTCCGGACTATAGAGCCGCACCCAGTAATTTTTTTTAAAAATTTAAATTAACATATATAAGCCACATCGGACTATAAGCCGCGCATATCCAGGTTGAGAAATGAGATATTTATCGGATACACACTGCATGCGAATCCGCTCCGCTGAACTGTGCCACGCACTCTGCAGTAAATATGCAGCCGTTCTAGTGAATGAGAGCGTTTCCACAGCCTCCACAGCTCTGCGGCGCCAGTCCGGCCGTGCTCCGCCCTGCGCAGACTCCTTTCAGATCAACCTCCGCAACTCAGATCACACCAAACAGGAAACTGGACGCATGGAAGCGGGAAGTCCATTTCATCATTTCATTTCCATCGTTCGGTGGCGGCCCGCAGTGCAGCGGATACGCATGCATGCTGAAGAAAAATCCATAGAAAAGCTGCATCTTTGTATAAGCCGCATGGTTCAAAGCGTGGGAAAAAAGTAGTGGCTTATAGTCCGGAAAATACGGTAATACAAACTGAACACAGTTATTAGACTTTTAGTCAGCAGCGTTCATGTGCGTGATAATAGCGTCTGCATCAGGGCTGCCTTTCTTTACCGTAACATCGGTCGTACTCGCCACTGTGAGACAGTGGTTCTTTGTGTTTTGTTTTGTTACCAAATCATCACGCTTTTGTCTGACGCACCTCATAACGGCTGCAGCTCTTGTCCAAGTCCTGTTTGCCTCGGGTTTTCATATTTATAACCAAATTTATATCCAAATACCTCCAGATAGAAGCCTGTAATGAAGCGGGCGCCGCCATGTTCTCACAGAGAGCAGCGGTAAACAAAGCCACAGGTAGCTCCAGGTCATGTGCGTTCAGAGAGTTCCATTTTTACCAGAGCTGAGACTTTGCAACCCTGTAGCTTCAATGATTACTAGTCTTTATAGAATTCTTATTATAAGACATGAACGATGCATCGGATAAATTATTATTTTTCTCACCCTTACT
Organism: Bostrychus sinensis; assembly: GCA_020698575.1. Taxonomy (NCBI): domain Eukaryota; kingdom Metazoa; phylum Chordata; class Actinopteri; order Gobiiformes; family Eleotridae; genus Bostrychus; species Bostrychus sinensis. The sequence continues at coordinate 43,327,357 of CM036242.1, forward strand.
AGAGACACAAAGATGTTTGATCATCTAATAGTAATAATAATAATAATTCATCAAAAATATATATAGCTTTTTTTTGGACACTCTAAGACGCATAACATACAAAAAGAAGTAAAGTTTAAGAAAAGGCAAGATTGAACAGGTGAGTTTTTAGCTTTGATTTGAAGTTTTGTAAAGAGTCCAAATTCCTGATGGGTTGTGGGAGTGAGTTCCAGAGGACAGGGGCAGCTGCAGCGAAGGCTCTGTCACCCATGGTTCGGTGCCTTGTCCTGATGATGGGAGTGAGGAGATTAGTATCTGCTGATCTGAGGCGGCGGGTGGGACAGTGCAGATCAGTAAGGTAAGGAGGAGCCAGGTTATGGAGGGACTTGTAGGTGATGAGGAGAACCTTGTATTGGATACGGTATTGTACGGGGAGCCAATGGAGCTGTTTAAGGACGGGGGTGATGTGGTCTCTGGAGCGGGTGTGGGTGAGTAGGCGGGCAGCAGAGTTCTGGATGTATTGCAGTTTCTGAAGGTGGGTGGAGGGGAGATCATATAAATGAAGTTAATGGATTAACTTAGGTTCGGGAGCAGGGCCACGTCTCAACTTACAGTATATCACTCACGCCTTCACCTCAACTCCACCTCAGCCACACCTCTACTCCACCTCAACCGCACCTCTAATTCTCCCAGAAGCCCTTCTTATACCCACCTAAAGCCAGTCAACACTGTTTGTCTCTGCTCTCTTGACGCATAGACAGACACGAACCAACATTAGCTATTCTTATTGCTGATTCAGATTTACTCACCGCTTGGGTGGATTCGGAGCTTGTTCTCGGTGCATCCGATTCCGCGTCTGAATTGTTTGGCGGCTTGCAGATGCCCGTTTCCCAGCGGTCTGGTGACCGGGGTTCTCCGCACGCTCCTTGGCGCGCTCCTTGGCGCGCTCCTTGGCGCGCTCCTTGGCGCGCTCCTTGGCGCGCTCCTTGGCGCGCTCCTTGGCGCGCTCCTCGGCACACTCTGCACTCTGTGGCGGACCTCGGCGAGTCCACCGAAGGTGATTTCTCCGGCACCTGCTCCGTCCCCGTCCCGTTTCGGGGCTCGTGGTCGGCGGCGGCACCCCCGCCGAAGCCGCCGGGATTCCCACGCTCTTCGCTCTCCTCGAGAGCCGGCTCGCTCAGGTCAGGCTCCCAGCCTCACTTACCGGCGCGCGTCCCCGCGCACATCTCCTCGGGCCAGACTCGACATCAGGGACTGGACAGTGGCCGGCCTGCAGCGTGCCTTGAGGGGGAGGGGCGTTCCCTTCTCTTGATGTGGCGTCGGGTCGGGACTTTTCCACCTGTTTTCTTCCTCCGTCGGCGCTTCGGCGTCCTCCAGCGGAGCTGCAGCGCTTCCTGGTTCCCCATTCAGGGAACGCGCCGGTAGTGACATCATCGCACCGCCGGTCGTTCCTCCGCTTCAGCCAACCTCCACAGCCCCTCCTGGCGGGGGCCAGGTCGTATCACCCCGTGCCTGCTCCCTCTGTGTCTGACTTTCCTCAATTCATTGCATCTCTCATTTCATCCCTGTGTTCGCAGGCTGCACATAATCCCCATGCACACACATCCTTTCATCCAAACATCCCTTCCTCTCCCCTTCCTTCTGCCATTAATAGCCAAATGGCCTCTGCTGGTCTTTCTTCCCCTACGGCAACTCAGGAGGTTCTTCAAGCAAACGTGCCCACTCTGCCTCCTTCTTTTTTTTCCTACAGGCCTATCCTTTTTCCCCTCCCTCCCCCTCCCTTCCCCAACACCCCAATGTTTTTTCTGGTACCTTGTCTAGTCCATACACTCTGGCGTCTGCAGCATGTGCTCTGTGGTCGCACCCCCCCGTTCTCGCACCACCTCCTCTCGCGGCAACCCCATCTTTAATCGGTTGTCCTCTGCTGCACCACCTCCTTCCATTATGCCTCAACCCTTCCACATGTCCTAAAGTCAACATCCCCATTCCTAGGGGAGCCGACAAACGAGGGTGACCTATCTTGTACCAGGCAGGCAGAATGGTGTGCAGCAACTTTAATCACTTAGGTTGCTCCATCTCAGCCTGCAGGCTCCTTGTATACGGATTCTGCTCCTTCGGCAGGCTTCGGTGGTTATTACGGTGGTAGATGGTTCGCGTTCACTTTATTCTCTGCACAAAATCAGTTTATCCTACGTGCTGCCCACATTCCCGGGTACAAAAACTCAATCGCTAATTCACTTTCTCATTCTCATTTACACCTTTTGTCTTGACTCCTTTCTCAGTCCTTTCGAACCTCAAGCCAAATACCTTGCATTCCGGTACGCTTCTAAAGCTTCTCCTCATGACCCACTTTTCCTCGCAGAATCTGGCAAAATGGCAACAAGATTTTGATTCAGCAAGCACTTTCACCTCATCTTACAGATGTCCAGCATCTCGTCTCAATACTATTCCATCCATTCCTTTCGCATCGGGGCCGCTTCCACTGCAGCTAGAGCCGGCATCCCAGATCAGAAATTCAAGCCCTTGGTCGCTGGTCTTCTCAAGCCTACCGTTTATACATCCACAGCAACCTTAACGATCTCCGCCATGCTCACTCCATTCTCAGCTCTATATAACTTAACTTTTGGGGGTCCCTATTCGGCTGGGCGTACCGCCTGAGACGGAACCCCCACACTGAGTCTCTTCCAACCCAGCCATCACCTAAAACACTTCATCTAACACACTTTCATTAAACATTTAAATCCATGTCATTGTTGTGGCGTGGTCCTTGCTAGTGAAGAGGCTATTGCAGTAGTCGAGTCTGGAGGTGATGTAAGCATGGATTAGGACTTCTGCGGTAGGTTGTGAGAGGGAGGGGCGGAGATGTGTGATGTTGCGGAGGTGAAAAAAAGATGTTTTGGTAATTTGGTATATGTGGGACTTGAATGAGAGAGTGGGGTCCAAGATGATGCCGAGATTGCGAACGGAAGGAGACGGGGTGACAGCGTGGCCATCGATGATGAGGGAGAAGTGCTGAGCAGAACGGAGAAGACATTTGGGTCCGGTGATAAGAAGTTCTGTTTTTTTGCTGTTTAGTTTAGGAAAGTTGTGGTCCATCCAGGTTTTTATATCAGTGAGGCAGTTTGTAATGGTGGAGACAGTGACTGGGGTGATGGATTTGGTAGAGATGTAGACCTGTGTGTCATCGGCAAAGCAGTGAAAGCGGAGACCATGGTGGCGAATGATGTGGCCAAGGGGAAGCATGTAAATGATGAAGAGAAGGGGGACAAGTACCGAACCTTGGGGAACTCCGGTGGTGATGGGAGGTGTGAGATTCGAAGTTGTTTATAGAAACGTAGTGATGACGGTCAGAGAGGTAAGAGGAGAACCAGGAGAGTGCTGTGCCAGAGATGCCAATTGACTGTAGACGGTGGAGGAGGATGGTGTGATCAATGGTGTCAAATGCTGCACTGAGGTCAAGGAGGAAGAGTATAGAAAGAGAACCAGAATCGGCGGCAAGAAGGAGGTCGTTGGTGACTTTCAGAAGGGCTGTTTCAGTGCTGTGGTGAGGACGAAAACCGGATTGGAATGATTCGAAGAGCTTGAAGTTGGTGAGATATTGCTGGAGTTGGGTGAAGATGGCGCGTTCTAGTATTTTGGAGAGGAAAGGGAGATTGGAAATGGGTCGGAAGTTGTCCAGGTTGTCAGGATCCAGGCCAGGTTTTTTCAGAAGAGGTGTAATTGTGGCAAGTGTGGGAGGGACAGTACCGGAGCTGAGGGAGGTGTTTATGATGCTATTGATGAGTGGAGTAAGAGAGGGGAAGCAGGCCTTCAAAAGGGGAGACGGGATGGGGTCCAGGCGACAGGTTGTAGGTTTCATGGTGGAAAGGAGTTTGGTGGTGTCAGAAAGGGATAGGACCTTGAAGGAGGACAAACTGTAATTTGGAGTTGGGTTGAGGTCGAGTTCTGGGTGGGAATGATTGGAGAGAGATGAGTTAAGTGAGGTGTGGATGTTTCGTATTTTGGAGTGGAAAAATGACAAGTAGTTATTGCATTTTTCATTTGTGAATGTGGAGATGTTACTATCAATGGGTTTGGTTAGCTGAGCAAATGTGGAAAACAGTGTGGGGGTTTGAGGAGTAGGAGTGTATGATTTGAGAGTAATAGTTGGATCGGGCGGTTTTGAGTGTTGTAGGTGGAGATGAAGTCTGTGTATGCTTCGGTGTGCACAGTGAGTCCGGTTTTGTTTTGAAGTCGTTCTAGTTGTCTGCGTTTCTTTTTGAGATGGTGGAGTTCCGGGGTGAACCAAGGGGCAGAGGTGGAGAAAGTGACTGTTTTAGTTTTTAGGGGGGCAAGCAGGTTAAGGCAGGACAAGAGGGACTGGGTGTAATGGTCGACGAGTTCTGAAGTGGTTGGGTTTGTAGGTAGGGAAGAGTTGGTTATTGAAAAGGATAAGGAGGAAGAGAAGGAGATAGGACAGAGTGATGTGAGGTTGCGGAATGTTATTGTACGGGTTTGTTTAGGAATCGGAGTGGGAGTGAGAATGTCCATAGTGACGGCCAGGTGGTCGCAGATAGTGAGGTTGGTCAGTAGTAAATTGTGGACTGAGAGTGAGGCTGAGTAACAGACAAGGTTGAGAATGTGTGCATTGTGTGTGTGTGGGAGAGCTGACGTGTTGGGTGAAATTGAGGCAGTTTAAAATGTCCAAAAAGTCTGCTGTGAATTTAGATTTGGGACAGTCAATATGGATGTTGAAATCACCAAGGAGTAGAATGGATGGGGAAATGGAAGAGAGCTGAGTGTAAAAGTCTGTGAAGTCTGGGAGAAATGATGAACACGTTTTGGGGGGGTGGTAAATGATGGCGACAATGAGAGACTGAGAACCAGGGAGTCTGAAAACCAGGTGTTTGAATGAAGATGTAGTGGGGATGGAGATGGGGCAGAGGTTGAGTTTGTTATGGTAGATGACAGCGATGCCTCCTCCCTGACGGTCCGGGCGGGGGTTGTCAAAATAGAGGTATCCAGGTGATGTGATCTGATTGAGGGCAATGTAATCCAGTGGTTTGTGCCAGGTTTCTGTAAGACAGAGTAAGTCCAGTTCCTTGTCCATGATAAATCCTTGTAGAAGTAGGCTTTTGTTGTTAAGTGACCTTGTGTTGAATAGTGCTGTCTTGAGAGGCTTTTGATGCGTAGTCCTTGTGGCGGAAACTGGGACGGAGCAGAGGCTGTAGTGGGTCGTGTGACCAGTGCGCAGATGATGTGTGCGGATGTTGTTGTGTTCGTAACCAAAAAGGCACAAGCTGCGCTCGGACCAGATTGAGGGAATATTGTTGTTTTCAGCAGTGGTGTGGAGGACAAATTTGCGGCGAGAGCCTCGATGGATGTAGGGGCGACGACGGAGAAGGCAGAGCTGTTTTAATGTTGAGATCTTGTCCAACAAGGGAGGTGCGCGGTGGTTGAGACTGAGAAGCTGCGTGGATGTATATTGAAGAGCCATAGTCGGGTGGTGGATGGTGGCGTGATGTGACAGTGACAAATAAGTCAGCAGAAAAGCCACAAAAAGTGGCAACATTGCTGACAAGCTACTCCGGCGTGCTGGCCGGCTGGTAACCGAGCTGTGGGCCGCTGTTCTGGCGGAACACAGCAGGGTCGGGCCGTATGGGCAACCTCACGGAGCTAGCTGGATGGAGGTCACAACAGTCAAGACCAGGACCGGTGTTTGAGATTTTCTGGTTTTGAGATCAACTGGTTACAGATGCTTGTGGACGTGGCTTCACGGATCCCATTCACTCAGACCAGGAAAACATGCTGATGCTAACACGCTAATCCTCGGAGCAGTATAGTCGTGGTTGTCCTTTTTTCCTGGTTTTGTGGATTATCTTCTCCTTGACAGTCATTCCAGCGTGTCACACACATATTCCCATTGTTGCCTGGACTTTGTGGTTACTGCTCGTTGTCCTCCTCCACCGCATTAGAGAAAAGTAGACTCCGAGGTCACAACTTGATCTGCTGGAGTGTTGCTCATTCTGTTCACTTGGTACGTTGTGAGTGTTATTGTGAGACTCAAGCACAGCAATTGCTCCGTTATGATATCTACACTATAACTTGTTTGCTAATAAAACTATGTGGTACTAAAGAAATGTTGTCAGTCATTGTACTTTATATAACACAAGGTGCTCAAGTCAATTCTTCCAACGTGACTCGTGGAGACGTGAAGGCAAATGATAACACTTTAGAAACATCACATTGATATACAGGCCTACGTAAAAAATAATGCAGAGTGTGTGGCTAAGTTTATTTGGGGGTGGGTATAGCTATTATCTGGAACGAATAGTAACAACTAAAATCAACATGACTGCACCGATGCTGTCTGATCATCTTGCTATGCTCACACGGGCGATATTTTTTTTTATTTTCTCCGAGGTCCACAAAAATTGCTGGCCACCTCCACCTCTAAGTGAAGTATATTGCAGTGGTTTTTGATCGCTTGATCACCTCTCCCAGGGCTCTGGAGCATCAAGTTTATACTTTAAACAGCCAGATCTCACGCGTTGAACGTGCTCAACGCTCGCTCAACGCTCTTTTTGTCCACAATTGCATTAAAGAAGACATACTACTTCTCGGCTTGTGAAGAGTATTGATTCTGCATTGAGGTCACTTGCCCACGTTTATGTAATTCTTCACATTAAAGAACTGATTTGCATATAGCAGTACACTGCACTAGTTGCAAGTTCAAACAAAAAGTACATATTGAAGAATAAGATCTACATCAGTATTCCTGTCCTCATGGGTCTAAGATACTTGGTGTGTTGATACCCGTGTTTAAGGATAGGGCTATGTATGCTGCTGATCTTTATTACAAAATACATTATTTTGCTAAATGTATGTGTTCTGCATGTCAGGTAAAATTACAAGTACAAAATATATTATAATGTTTCGTGTCAGCAAAATACAGGAGCACTGAAATGACAATCAAAAGTAAAAGTAACTCCTACTAGTGCAAGTCAGTGTAAAGTGACAGCGCATTAGTGCATAGAATTACATATAATACTGTTCGAGCAAAGTAGAATCATATCTTCGGATAGAGAAGGATAGAGAAGCGGCAGCCAAAACGCACTAGCGTTCTCTCTATTCTCAAGTAATAATCATCTAAAACAGAGGTGCTCAATGCGTCGATTACAAAGGCAGTGTGGCTCAATCGCCTATCCCATCACACACACACAATACTCTTCTATTTATTTCTAGCCTATTATAAATATAGTTGGCCTATTATAATCCATAATAATTAGCTGTTTTAGTAGGCGATAGAGTACTGCATTTATTAGATTAATTTAGAGTTGAGATTGAAGTTTTGTAAGATCAGTTTAATAAGATGTGACTTTATTAAAGAGTCAATTTTCTGTTTTTATTTTAATGTTTAACCACTGCAATAATACTAACCCCATTAAACACCCACCTTGCTGTGCCTAATAGAAATAATGGGTAAAAAAAATATTAGGTAGATCTCCTGGCCTTGGTGATTTTAAAAGAAGCTTGCGAGCCAAAAAAGTTTGGGCTCCCCTGATCTAATAGCATCTTATAGTAGAAATGATTTGGAATGGCAGAAGTAAAAGGCAGGTGCGAGGTGAGCAGAGAGCAGAGAGCCTTCTCCAATCAGACCTGGGGATAAAACGGTTCAGATGGTCCTCAGTCCATAAAGCTATCTTTGTTATCACTGTCTAAACGTCTGTGTGTTGTCCCTGCAGTGTGTTCGTCCTGCTCGGAGTCCCCCCCCCTGTGTCAGGAGGGAGAGGTCCTCACAGTGGACTCGAACACGACCGACCGCTGCTGCCCGGTTTACCAGTGTGGTCAGTGCGCAGTACATCAAACATCTGTATTGTGCATCATTTGAACTGAACCTAACAGCCTGTATGTGACCCTTAGTGTGCGAGCCGTACCGCTGTCCTGAGGTCAGCTGTCCCATTGGGATGTCTGCAGTGTCCACCACCGTCCCGGGACTCTGTTGTCCTCAACCAACATGCGGTAAACACCTTTTCATTTACCAGGACACGCAGTATTCATGTATTTATCCATTAACCCTCTGACACCATTGGGGACTGTTTGTGTACATTTGTGGACTTTTTATTTTCATGGTCAATTATTCTTATGCTGTTTCAATCTTCAAGGCATGAAAATCTGCAACTACCAATGTTTCTGACAAATGTTTAACATTTTTTTAAATTTTAGTTCTCACTTCACACTTTACATCTCTGAGTCCCACAAAAACTGCACACTTTGCTGCACCATTAAGGACCAAAAGCATCTCATTGACTTCCATTATAACCTCACTTTTTGATCCAACTCCAATTTAGACATAATAATAATTTGATTCCTACAAATGCCTTCTCAATTTGAGCTTCTGGGTTAAAAAGTGAATAATTTGGCATATTTTACTGAGTTATATGTTTTGACCACCAGGGGCACCGTAGCTCTGTTATGTAGTGATTTTCTGCTGTTCTATTCCAGGTAACTGTGCGACATTAAAATGAATGATAACAACTTAAATAATCTGGCTGTGTTGGTGTTGAGTCAGAGGAGTGGAGTGAATGTGTTTGAGATTGTTTTGATTGTCTTACTTTGAATTTGTGTACTTAAAAAGAAAATTCAGCCATAACTCATACACATGTTTACATGGTAATAGACTTTTGTAACAATTCTGGCCTAAAACTGAAATGAATATTAAAAGCATCAATAACATTTTCATAGTTTTGGTTGAGAGAGAAGTGGTTAAAAGATCTAAACCCTTGAAAGTGGAAAAATATTTATTCATAAAATTTTTACACCACTTTTTATGGCCAGGGACTGTATTTGACACTAATGATACCCGTGTGATTTTTGACATATAAACGGACACTGCTCAAAACACAATAAAGCACCAAAATTATTAGTTATAAATTATTGACATATGTAAGGCTCTAATAACATCAACCCAAATAACCCACTTTACACTTTATTTTTGGAAAATATTTAATATTTTCTGTTTTGCTCACAAAAAATTGGGTACTTTTGCAATAAAAATGGCCCCAGTAGTAAAACATATTAAAAGGATCAATAAAACTTTTATAGTTCTGATCAGGAGAGAGGTGGAAAAAAGATTTGAAGTTTTGAAACTAGAAAAAAATATGAATCTATTAGAATTTTATAGCAATTTAAAGGCTAAGGTACCATTTGTGGCACTAATGTTAGTGTTGCATTTTTTAAAAGGGTGTCAGAGGGTTAACAGATTTACAGTGAGGAAGAACATAAGCATTGGTGTGTCATGTTTTGTTTCCAGAATGTGCCTGTGAGAAGATTGCCTCTCCAAAGTGTGGCCTGGTAAGTTTAAATACTGAAAAGCGGGTTACAGTTGTACTCAAAAATAATCACTGCAAAATAATATTACTCAAGTTGAAGTGCCTCATGTTACACATTTTTGAGAATTAAATACTTTTGTTGGAGTCCCTGTTTTTCTGCCGTTTGACAAATACAAGCGACCTGACTGTATTTTTGTTTTACTTTTGCAGGGAGAGACGACGCAGCTGGACCGGGCCTTCATGTCCGACCCTCAGAACCAGTGCAACTGCAAACGATACAAATGTGGTCAGTAGAACGATCAGGACAGGATTTTACTTTAACATCTGAGCTCAGAACTATGCAAGATAAAAAAACAAACTGTGATCTAGTTACTTTTACCATGTTGTAATGGGTCAATCTTTGGCTTTTACAGTGACACCTGCTGGCCGTTTGTGCCCACTACAACAAAATGTCAGTCCTTTCTGCTGCCTCCCTCTGAACCTCTCCTCTGCATCCTCCTCTCTCACACCAACTAACTTCATGTCCTCTGTCTCTACATCCATAAACCTCCTCTCTGGTCTTCCTCTAGGCCTCCAGCTCTAACCTCAGCCTCATCCTTCTACCAAAAATCAGGTCTAAACCAAGAATAAATCAGGTCTAAACCAGGACTAAACCAGGTCTAAATCAATGTTAAACCAGGGCTAAACCAGAATAAAACAAGGGCTAAAATTGGCCGAAACCAGGGCTAAAAAACTAAACCAGGTTTACTAAAAAAAGTAGTAACTAGTTACAGATTACTAGTTACTGTTTTCAAAAGTAATATATTACTTTACTTAGTTACAGACTCAAAAAAGTAACTTAGTTACATTACTTTCAGATTACCCCCTAAAATCATGTTAGATGTAAATGAACTAAATTGTAAATACAAATTTAAACTTAAAATTGATTATGTTGCACTATTATTAAAAAAAAAAAGACATTTAAGATCTCCCTTTAACACTTTTATTAAAGTAATCAACAGGACAGATGTTGAAGCTGGCTCCATCAGCACAGAAACTGTGTTCGACAATATAAGCATAAAGGAAAAAGCTGCTACAAGTCTATTTATCTCCGCATTGGAGGTTACCTGGCAGCAAAATTCAAGCTGTTGTTTATGGCCCAGGCACAGCTTGCACTCAGCAGTCATATTCTTGTCCTTTCCTGTGACAAAACCAAAATAGTGAGCATACTTCCTGAACGACGCCTCACATGCCTCTGCCATGTTCCGTGTTTACTAGGCACGCAGCGCAAAGACATAAGCACGTCAGCACGTACTGCAGAGGAAGTGTATTGTTGCTCTCGGATCAATGAAAAATGCCTGACTTGACCTTAACGAGAGTAACTAACTAGTCTATCTGATAGTAACTGTAATATAGTTACAGGTATTTTCATTGTAATGCGTTACACTGCTGCGTTACAGAAAATTGTAATCTCGTTACAGTTAACGCGTTACTCCCAACACTGATCAAGACTAACCAAGAACTAAACCAGCTCTAACCTCAGCCTCATCCTTCTAGCCATACATTCACAGCCCCTCCTTTTCTTCATGTCCAAACCCATCTCAGTCTGGAAACTTTATCTCCAGAACCTCTCCCATGATCTGTCTGTAGCATATATGTTACCACAGCAGCTGGCAAATGGGCTAGTAACAGAAGAACTAGGAGCAGCTCAAGGAGAGTGAACAGACACTGAATTGCTGTTTTGCTGGTACCATGTATTAAAAGTTTTAGTGGACAATACAAACATACAATAACAATAATAGAATGGCCATTCACTACAAATGATCATGAATACAGTTCTCAATGTCCCACTACTTGAATTAACCATTTGAGGCTAGTCCAGAAGATTGAGTCCAGAAGAAGTTCATATAACAGGTTTGTGTATAGGTGTGAGAACTGTGAGGAAAGTGAGGTGCGAGGCAGTGAGTTCAATTTGGCTGCAGGGAGCCTCCTACAAGCCCTAGCAGAACAGGTGATGACGTTCTTGTAAGTTGAGAAGAATGTTGCTTTAGGCTCTAGGCCTACTCCTTAGCTCGCCATCCATGTGTACCTAGCCAGTCGTACGTTCGAGTTGGAACCCCTTTTAATGCGGTTAGGACATGGTAGTCAGCGCCTACAAGTTGACATGCAGTACAATAAGTTTCAGGCGCTGATATGATGATTTAATGCAGTAAAATAACCTTAAAGCTTACCTGCAGCAGCTTCCCCCGTGCTTGTCCCTGCACCTACCGACAGTGTATTGCTGCCAAGTAATATTTACACTCCGAATCTGAATCCGAATTCCTTAAATTGTACCTCCTGCTCCTACCTCCTGTTCCTTAACCTTTGAGAGCTACGTCATGAGGTCAACATTAGGCTTGTTCCAGATGAACTGCGCCTCGCCTGGATTCTGAACGAGAGTGCACGGCCGCAACAGGAGGAGGGGAAATACGCCTGTATTGAACAGTTTGGCTCAGATCACGTACCATCACACCTGAAATCTACTTCTCGCGTGTGTTGGATGTGATTTTGCAAATAAATGTATTCAACTGAATTGTAAGAACTTTTCTGTCTATGGCATGACCACAGTCTGTGTGTTAATGAGGCAGATTCTTTTTTATTTATTTATTTGTTTATATGGGACAGCGTGTATTAATGAACAGCAGCTAGTGCCGTAAATACACCAGATTATAGCTCAGAGCTAATTTCCATCCGTAGTCCCCACTCACTCACATTCACATTCACCCCGGCTTCCTAGTGTTCCCCAGCGGTCTCCCATCCAGGTACTGACCAGGCCCTACCCTGCTTAGCTTCCAAGGTCTGACGGGATCGGGCATCCACAAGGCGGTATGGCCTTATTCAGCTGTGGTTCTTAGCTTTTATGTCTAAATTTACACAATATAAAAGTTCAACAGCCTTCTATAACAGCAGATATTATGCACAATCTCTTTAATAATACTCCACTTCACACTGGGCAGCAGGGCACAAAGTTTATCCAGGACAAAACTGTAACTGTAAAGTCTGTGTTTTACCAAAAAAAAAAAAGGTGTGGGAGGAGGTGAGGGGGATGCGTTACATTTCTGATCAGCAGTAAACTCCGATCCAATCAACTGTCCGTTCATCGCTGAGAGGTGGGCGTTTTCCCATCATGCACTGAGCCGTGCAGCCTCCGCAGTTGCTCCTGATGTCCTGTAGGGGGCTCAGATGCTGGTCTCGTTTGGATCTCACGAGGTTTCGGTGACCGTCGCACTTGTGACATCAGCGCAAGTCGGAAACAAGTCGGACACAAACCTAACCACGTGCACTGTGCACAGACCAACACCGATCGGAACTGCACACGTCTGGCTCATCTCAAATGCACCTACTGTCACATGGGCTACATGTCCCTCCTCTGTCCTCTGACGGACTCATGAACCAATCCTGTACATCCTCGTCATGAACGCAGAGAACAGAGACACCTCCAGCTCTGCTCCGTTCCTCCGAGCCTCTGTCTCTAATCCAGAAAGCGTCCCTCTTAACGGCTCTCACCACTGTCTTGTTCACCTTCCCCTCCGCTTTTGCTGACCCTCTGATTTATTCTCCGTGTACATGTGTGTGTCCTTCAGTGCGTGACGCGGGCTGCGTGTTCGGCGAGCGGGGCATCCTGCTGCGTCCCGGGCAGACTCTGGTGGAGCACGGTGAAGACGGCGTGTGCTACAGCAGGCAGTGCAGCCGCTCCATCGACTCCAGCACCGGCCTCCACCTGATGAGGACCACCACTTCCAACTGCAGCGCCACCTGCCTACAGGTTTTAACTCATTCATTCATATTGAGTTATTTTCGTCTGCATTAACTTACTTTTGACAGTCAGTTGATCATGTGCACATTGATTTGTCACACAAAAGACATACAAAGAAAAGAAAGAAGAAAAAAAGGAAAGATCATATTCCAGACATCAACATAGTAAACTGACAGAAAATAATAAACATAAGTGATGATAATAATACATTTTTACTGATTTTATATTAGCTGTTGTAAATCATGCACTTTGTGTGTTTGTGTGATTGTGGAGCAGCTGAACAATTTAATTTTTTCTGGGATAAATAAATCTATCTATCTATCTATGGGGTGGAGGGGGATACAAGGGTCAAATGGTAGGCTACTTATATTGGTTGCATCTTCCATGTACATTTGCAAATATTTTTTTTTTTTTTTTATAAAATATTCGTATGGTCCTCTCCAATGATTTCTAGGACAGGCCTCCAGACTTTAAAGAACTCATGAATGTCGCCTTTAAATATGGAAGTGAGCCTTTCTAATGGGAGTATTTTAAGGACATTGGAGATAAACACCATCACACGAACTCTCTGGGTGGAGTCTGCATGTCCTCCCCGTGTTACCGTGGGTTCTCTCTGGGTTCTCCTACGGCCCAAAGTTACTGGGATAGGCTCCAGTCACCCGCAACCAATAACAGGAATAAGCGGTAGAAAATGAATGAATGAATGAATGGAGATAAATTGTAACATTTGGTTTTGCTTCATCTAACCACTGTTGTAGGATTGTTAGGCAGGCACAATACAATAAAATACTCAGAACTTTTTTATACTTTTGAAGATGTGAGGAGGTAGCAGGTATTCTGTAGGACATTTAATAATAGATGAGATTATATCATTTATTTCTTCCCAAAACGTGTATTATTTGTGGACATGACCACATAAAGTGTACAGAGGAGCCTACCTGTTGCTTACATTTTATACCTAAATCAGAACAGTTTTTATCATATTTGCTCCTCTGATATGGTGTGGTCTGTAGCTTATGTATAATTTATCTGTACTGTTGCATCAAAATAATATTACTTAAGTGAGTAAAATTACCCAACAAATGTATTATTTGAGTAAAATTAAATGTGGGTATTTAATGTAAAGCTTAAGGGGCTATATTCTGCTAAACGTCTTTTGCTCTGTCTCCATGTTTTTATGTTGTTCCTCATCAGAAACAGACCTGGAGTTGTGTTCTGTTTGAGTAATCCTTTATTCTCTGGCGCTGAGTTTCTGAGGCCTCAGAACGCTCACTTCCATGAAGGCCTGCCCACTCCAGGAAGCACTGACCAATCAACTACAAGCCCTCTACATCCAGTCTGCTCTCAGTCATTTATCCAAAAAAAAACAGACAGCCATTTTTACTTTTGGAGGAATATTGTCCAGACAAAAAGTTTAAGGAAGCTCTTTTCCAGTGTTTCATTTCTAAATACCGTAACAGCTCTGCCCTCTGTTGGTCTCTTCTCCTGTTTCTTTATTGCACCAGTAGAGTACTTATTAAAAACGTTCTCTTTTAGTCATATCATGTTCACCTGAGTGAAATGACCTTAGACCTTCTCTGTTTGTGTCTCCTTTCTCTCAGAACCAGATCTACGTTCCTCCCAAAGACCAGTCGACGTGCTGTGGTTTCTGTAAAAACATCTCCTGTTCGTATGAGCATGAAAACGGAACGGCCGCTCTCTATAAGGTACAGCACGGCTCTTATTAACGTAGATAGATTTTACTATAAATATAGGAGCCATATAATGTATTTTGTCACATGGTGTATGTTTCTATGGTTACGCGTGGGAGCTTGGGTCACGTGGGCTTAGGCGGTGAATGCCAGTAGGTTTCATGGAGGCAGACGCTCACCTGCACTCAGGTAGGAGGAAAGTGGGGAGCTGGGTAGCCGTATTTTCGTTGACTGCTCGCTCGTTCGTTTACCTTCTTTGAGGTTACTCTATAACTGTGTACACATCTCCATCTGTGTGTAACTGTAAAGCCGCTGTTTAATAAACGCCACAAAGCTCTGTGTACTTCTGTGAGTGGTTTCAGCAGCGCGTCATCTAAGTACAGGACCCATTGTCTTCCTCTTGAGCGATAAAGTTAAACATACTGGTGAATAATGATACTGACTAAGCATATATCCAACCAATAATAAACATGATGATTTCAACAGTTTGCACAAAACATAGCTATGACATTTTCTTGTAAAGTAACATGTTAATGCATGAAATCCGTCTCTTGAACAGATGAGTGATAAAGTCTTTTAATACATAACTTTGTTGGAATGGACAAAGGCTTAGGTTAATTTCTGGTTCCATCTGTGGTGCCGTTTGTACCAGGTTTCTGCTTCATATCACAGAAGAGAGGAGGCCTCTTCTGGCATATTTATTAGTCTACAGTTTGTATAGGACAGATATATGTCTTTGTTTGCGTCCTTGGTGGGATAAGACTCAGACTTCTGTCTCCTAAAGGAATGTCCATTCTTTTAGAATTTCAGCAGTGGTCCAATACTCCTACAGGTGTAATTGGGGGGGCTAAACTCTCCGTGTATTTTTTTTTTTACACATTGAATTATGTACTTTTGTAAAAGCAGTATGCTAATTTGGAGTTTCTGTATTAGAAATGCATTATGATACTTTTACTGTGATTTACTTAGCTTCAGCTAAGACTGATTAGTAAATAATGCCTTCTCCCCACTTACTTAAATTAGCATTCATTGGTAAATTGACATTAGTCCTCCACACAGCACATATTCCGTGGCAGCCTCCTTAGCGTTACCTCACACTGGCAATTTAGTCAAATCATCAGCTACAGTAATTTGACAATACGACTGTTTACCTCCTCTTGGGCAGTACTTTTTTTTTTCCTTTTTCTTGGAGTTGACCAACACTGTAAAACTGTTGACTGGCTCTTTGGTGCTCTTTTCATAACAGCACAGGTTAGAGACAGCCAACTATCACTGCTACAACACCAGTCACTGAGGACACACAGCAGACAGCAAACGCTCAGGAGAGACAGTGGGCCATACCAAATATTCTGCACGGGGAGGGGGGTTGAATAAACTAATTACTCTTTTGCTGGCAAACGAAATTAATACAGAAAATCGATGATTAAGTCATGCAAGATAATTCATATTTGTATTCATCACAATGTTGTGATTATTGGGGGGGGGGGGAGTTATGACCCCCCCCCCCCCCCCGGAAATTACGCGCCTGACAGGGGAGATGTGGCAGTGCCCTAAAGCGTGTTTTCCAACCAGGGTACGGGACCCCCAGGACTACGCAAGCAGTTTACAGGGGATACTTGGGATTATTTTATAATTTAGTTCCAATTTATATTTTCATATTGAACTACTGAAACTTATGAAAGGCAAGCTCAAGTGTCTCAATGACAGGTAAAACTGCTAAAAATATTATTTGAATATTATATTGTATTACTTTTGTTATAGGCGTTATTCGCCTGGTTTTATGTATGTTTTTTGTTTAAGTTAAGTTTTTTTTTGTACATGAATATATCGTAAAATGAGTAAATGTAATGAAAGTTTATATTATATTTTTATTTAATATTTTATTTTAAAGGCAGGTTATTATTTTTTATATAGTTTTTAAAAAATGCAGGAGAATTAGCATTTACAATAAAGTATGTTTTAAATGTCTTTGTTCTAATAAACGCCTTTTTTTTTATGTGACCATTAAAATAAAAATCGACACGTATGACTAAGGGGGTATTCATGGTATAACAAAAAGCCCAGGGAGTATAGAAAAAAAAGGTTAGGAACCACTGCCTTAAAGTTCCATGCTCAATAAACAATGTCTTCCATTAAAAAAAAAACATAATTAACAGAGATACAGAAAGGGTGCAACGCTTTAAAGTCTATGGTACAACTTCCACTGTTTTTTCTTTGATGTAAACGTCATTAATTGTCACATAATGTTGTGTTTGTCGCATCTGCGGGACCTCCAGCCGGGACGGTCATGGATGTCCAACTGTGTGAAGTACGACTGCGCCGACACTCAGTCTGGGCCCACGATGATCTCTTACCCCATCAGCTGCCCGCCGTTCAACGAGACCGAGTGCCTGAAGGTAAATGCTCAGCACCAGTCTGACCAACCGAAACCCTTGCTCAGTCTGTGACACGTTACAGATGCAGTCAGGAAAACGGCTGTATGACCACCGAGTTCATTTAGGGCTGGAGCTGTGGGGCTTTTGTTACGGGTCCCGGGCACAGTGATCAAAAAGAATTGTGTCTGTAAAATAAAGGTAGGGTCTTAGAGCAAGAACAGCAGGAGCACTCGTATCTTTCTCCAGATTGCGTCAATTATAGCGCCTTTCATTCATTCATTTTTATTTGTTCCTTTCATGAAAATGCACGATACAATGTAAATCTGCACGGTGGTAGAGTGGTTAGTGTTCTCGCCTCCTAGCAAGGAGATCGTGGGTTCAATTCCTGGGCCGGCCTACACACCATCACATGAACTCTCTGGGTGGAGTCTGTGTTACTGTGGGTTCTCTTGGGCTTCTTCCCACCGTCCAAACACATGTGAGGTGAATTGGTGACTCTAAATGTCCCTGAGTGAATAGTTGTGTGTCTCTGTGTTAGCCTTACAACAAGCTGGCCCCTGTTCAGAGTATAAATGAAACAATGTATCTGACACAATTTTGGAAGCAATATTTCATGATTGGAAAGGAGCAGTGGGAAGATTATAACTCTTATTTTTTTCCTGACCCTTTACTTAATCTCAAAAGAAAGAAAATCTTAGACCTACCCATTGCCTTTTTGCTGCCTACACCATCAGCAATCAATCATACCACAAAACACACAAAAATATACACAAAACTAGTACACCCAAACATCCAAATGAGTTCCAAGCACATAATATTTAAATTGTTTCACTCTATACATTTTTTTTAAACTGAAAAACATTTGTACAACCCTTTAAATCTTTCTGTTGAGAGTTCCAAGGTTTTACACCAACAACGGGTAAACCTTGGAATGTACATTAGTATTCATTAGCTTATGTGACAATACCATATTCCAATAATAGGACCACATTCTGGCAGGTAACATTACTATTTCAACATTTCATGAACCAATACTGCATTATCTGCTCTCAAAACAGGTTTAAAATCACAAATCAGGAGGCTTACAAAATGACTGAAGTAAAACACAGTGTATCAGCATAATGTACACAGTTACAGTGAAATAAACACAATTAACGTGAGCTGACAAAGTCTCGCAATAAAGACGCACTAATGCAAGATTTCCGGAATGAGATTTCTGCGGCTTGGCTTTACCGCCATTACCTGCTCAACAAACTTTTATAACATTACCTCAAAGTTACACAAAACATCACAATATCACTGTTGACTAACAAAGAAGTAATACAAAACTTAAGGCTTTTATCTGTGGTGTTTTTTTTGTCCAAGTACTGACCTGTAAAATAAAGGCAGAGTCTTCGAGCAAGAACGACAGGAGCACTTGTAACTTCCTCCAGATTGTGTCTAACAGGAAACAGGAAGTTGTTCCTCATTAGGCAACCGGGAACAGACCACTGCAGTGTCAAAGGTTCCACTTAGCATTAAACTCCTTTACTCACCAATATTTATACAGGGCTACATCTGATAAATGTAAAATAGTAATTCTCTTAATAACCAAAGTATATCTGCACGGTCAATGACAACATAAGGGTTGGCCAGTTACTCAAACCAAATGTGCTTGCACATATTTGGGTGCACCACACTCTCACTGACACTTGTACCAAGCTAAATAAAAAGTCATGACACTATTTAAGCAATACGACTTTAGCACTAGTCTCCTATTTGACTAAATATTCTCAGAATTCCTCTTTTGGACATTTTTTTTTCTGCAGTACTGGCCACTAAGGAACTGTTAAACGCAATAGAATAGAAGGAAGGTGGTGAATCTTCGTTCTGTTAGGTCTGGCTTCTTTCTTTAACGTTTTGCTGCTGTTTCAGGTCGGCGGGACCGTGGTGAGTTACATGGACAGCTGCTGCAGGACCTGTGAGTATCCACCTGTTAGCGCTGTTCGCATCATTAGTGCTGTTAGCATTAGCACTGTAGCCTCGGCATGTGCCCAACATGTCACCCTTCAGTCCAAAGCTTCTCTCACACCAAAACATAGAGAGCCAATAAAAACACGGCGTTTAAATCGGGAGGCCACGCCCACTGGAAGGAACCAATCAGAGCCGCGGTGTACAGCCAGGTACAGTCCTGAGAATTTTAATCACAGAAGCGGTGATCAGCTTCAGAAGCACCAGCCTGAGACATGTTTTTGTGAGTGAAATGTGTTTATCACAGTTGTGCCATGGCTTTGAGAGTTGCCCTGTTAGCAGACTGAGGTAATATCTATGTACTTCTTAGGTTTGACTTCCAGCAGTTTAAAGTTTTGCAAGTGATATGAAGAATTGTAGTTTTTCAAGCCTGCTATGATATAATACTGTATGTAAAATTCTGTCTTTGTTGGAAGTGACAGTTAACATACACAATACTAGCCTTGTGGTGGCAGTAGCTCAGTTGGTAGAGCCACTTGTCCACTAACCAGAAGGTTGGCAGTTCAAACCCCACTTCCACTGTTGCATACTGTCATTGTGTCCTTGGGCAAGACACTTAACCCACCTTGCCTTTGGTGTCTGTGCACACTAGTGTATGAATGTGACTGTGAATGGGTGAATGGCACTTTGAGTACCCATGAAGGTAGAAAAGCGCTATATAAATGTGACCATTTACCATTTAGCCAGGCCAAACCCTCCTACTTTCAGCAGAGTCTGGTTTCTCAGCCACACAGAACCATTTCCAGTGGACTCTCTGGATCCAGACCTGTCCCAGCCGTTTCTCTGCATCTCTGCGTCTCACAGAAGCAGAAGATAATCTCCTCTCAGAAATAACCAAGATGGCTGTGACTTATACAGAGTCAATGTAATAACTTCTCCCTGATTAACGGAGTTTAGGCCTTTCTTTCGTCACCTGTTGGTTCTGCTGAAGTCCTCGTTGTTGTTCAGTCCTCTGTGTGATTTTTGTCTTCGTCCTGTTTCCATTTTAACAACAGTAAAGTCTCGCTGACGTCCCACGTAACCACCACATTCAAACAAACCCACTTCCTCCACAAGTCTTTGTATAACTGGTTTCTGCTGCTGTCCCCGTTTACAAATAAGGACAGAGCTGCTCACAATACGTCGTATTATCAACAAAAATGGCTGCGCATCCCTTTGTTTCTCTCATTAGTTTACTACCCTGGAAATCAAACTCAAACCAAGCGGTACCAGATTAACTTCTTTGTATGGAATAGCAAAAGAGCTCACCAGGCTACACAACACAATGCATACGGCACTATCAAAATAATCATTAGTAACATTATGTGGCTGGCATTTCATATAAATACTGTATAGTGTGGCTCTAATTGGTCTTCTCCAGTGGGCGGGGCCTTCTCTTGCTGTGTTCCTATTGGCTGTTGGTAATCAGATCAGTGGGAGCTGTCAGTGTGCTTTTCAGTGAGTTTGTAGGAAGGTGATTACTGTTGTTTTTCACTGAAAAGCGAGGCTTTTGTGGTGGTTTTGTCCTCTTTGTGCTGATCCTGTTGTCCCGATCCATCACAGGTAACGGACTCGCTCTGTTCCCTTTCCCCGTTAGCCCAATGACTCCCACCGTTAACACAAACTGTGAACGAGGTACCACACAACAAGGCTCACTGCGCCATTGTTGATGTTCAACAATGTACTCCCCTCCAAAACAATGACATTTAGGAAAAGAAAAGTCCCCAAAAGTCTTAAACTAATTTCAAATACTGCCCTCTCAGCTGTGGCCCAGTCAGATGTTTCAGTGGCATTTATCACAAAGCTAACGCATGTGGAGAACAGTAACTTGACTCTAAATGTTTGTACATCGGTAAGTGGTACAAAAAATTATGTCTTTCACTCTCCACGTTATATCAATAGCACTTAGGTTTTTTATTATCTGTTCTTCTGGGTCATTGTTTCAAAGAACAAACCAACCAGTGAAAAAAGAGCCACACTAAGGAATATAATCACCCTTAACTCTCATTGTAACGTCAACCAGTCATCCACCTGTCATCATGATTGAACTCCTGTAGCCCTGCCCCTTCCTGTCAGCCTGTTTATACTCCTGTAGCCCCACCTCCTCCCTGAGAATCACATGACAGCTGGACTTTAGCACTGTGGGCAGTGCATTGTTGATTGTCAACAATGTACTGTTGGTAGTGGCCCATAGTCGGGCCTAGATGCTGCATGTTTTTGTTCATATTGTTACTGGGTTTTCGGGTGCACTACTGCTGCTCCGCCTGTAGGGGGAGTAGGTCTGGGTGATATGGCAAAAAATATGATCAATTTATATTTTTTCCATATTGATTGATATCAATGTATGTCACAGTAACTGTTGTGCCTGTGCTGTTAATTTAAGAAGAAGGCACGCTCCAACTTTCAACAAGCAGAATTTGTTCAGGAAATGTTTCCTTTTTCTGCTCTGTCATCTGTTTTACTGTCTTGATCCTGTCAGAAGGCTGCATGGTTTTTTAAAGGCTAATCAAAGTGTGACATACTAAACTGGCTCCTATCGAACCACAAGATTTTGCTTATCAATAAATTCAATCTGTTTCCTACTTTATTTAAGCTCTGTGGATTTCCAGTATCAGTGTTTTTGTCCTGATATATTGATATCACAATGTTATCGCCCAGCCCTAGCCTTAGTGATGTGTCACTGGGAGAGTTGTTGAGAATGTGTGGCATTATTTACACACCCCTCTGTTCATTAAAACTAACCTGTAGACCAGATGTGACTAACATAGGATGCAGAGAAGACAAAAATCTGTCCCATAAGTTCATGATCAAAAATGTAATTTCGCAAATGTTTATTTATGTTATTATGATGACATGAATATTGAATTTGTAAATGCACCTGGTTGTGGAGCTGATGCATGTTTGTCGCTGTCCTTTTTATTGCTGTTTGTGTGAATTTCTCTTAAAACAAAATTAATAAGAGACTTTTTTACTTCAGAGCTTTAGATGAAGGGTTTAACTGTCTCATCACTGCTGTGCTGCTTGGTTTCTGTTATGAACAGGTAAAGAGGATGGAAAGTCATGTCAAAAGGTGACCGTGAGAATGACCATCAGGAAAAATGACTGCCGAAGCAACAGACCGGTGAGTAAACCCAAATACCACCTTAAAACATGAACAGATCGGTGAGTAATCTACAATATCCATCCATCTTCTACCACTTATTCGGGGATTGGGTCGTAGAGGCAGCAGTTGAAGCAGAGATCACCAGACTTCAACCCAGCCACTTCCCCCAGCTCTGCCGGGGGAATCTCGCGGTGTTCCCAGGCCAAGCCAAGAGACAAACTCCAGCGTGTCCTAGGTCTTCCCTGGGGCCTCCTCCCGGTGGAACATGAACACCTCCCCAGGGGGGTGTCCCGGCAGCTCTGAAACAGATACGCTTGATGTGGAGGAGATCTGTAATGCTGTGTTCACACTAAACGCGAATTGTGTGTCAAATTCAAACTCAAAACCAAAATCAAACTCAAACCAAGCGGTACCAGATTAACTCCTTTGTATGGAATAGGAAAAGAGCTCACCAGGCTACACAACACAATGCATACAGCACTATCAAAATAATCATGCGTAACATTATGTGGCTGGCATTTCATATAAATACTGTATAGTGTGGCTCTAATTGGTCTTCTCCAGTGGGCGGGGCCTTCTCTTGCTGTGTTCCTATTGGCTGTCGGTAATCAGATCAGTGGGAGCTGTCAGTGTGCTTTTCAGTGAGTTTGTAGGAAAGTGATTACTGTTGTTTTTCACTGAAAAGCGAGGCTTTTGTGGTGGTTTTGTCCTCTTTGTGCTGATCCTGGTGTCCCGATCCATCACAGGTAACGGACTCGCTCTGTTCCCTTTCCCTGTTAGCCCAATGACTCCCACTGCTAACACAAACTGTGAACGCGGTACCACACAAGCAGTGCTTTCACCAACACTGTTTACAGTGGAAGTGGGGACCCGTTGACCTCAGCTGGGGAAGTTGTTGAAAAGTGGGAGGAATACTTTGAGGATCTGCTCAGAGAGGGTGGTCCCTCTTTTTAAGAAACAAAAGGAAAAGTCTATTCTAGTGAGAAGAGAATTCGGCCGATAGTCGAAGCTCGGATTCAGGAGGAACAATGCATTTTTTGTCCCGGTCATGGAACAGTGGATCAGCTCCACTCTCTCTCTATCAGGGGCTCGAGGCTTCATGGGAGTTCACCCATCCAGTTCACAAGTGCTTGATGGACTTGGTGAAGGCGTTCCATCATGTCCTTTTTGGCTCAGGGAGCATGGGGTCTGGGGCCCTCTGCTAAGGGCTGTCCAGTTTCTGTACAACCAGAGCAGGAGCTTGGTCTGCATTGCCGGTTGTAAGTCAGACCTGTTCCTGGTGCATGTTGGACTCCGGCAGGGCTGCCCTCTATCACCAGTTCTGTTCATTTACTTACTGGACAGAATTTCTCGGCGCAGCCAGGGGCCGGAGGGAATCCGGTTTGGGGACCATAGGATTTTATCTCTGCTTTTTGCAGATGATGTTGTTCTGCTGGCTTCATTGAACCAGGACCTTCAGTGTGCACTGGGACTGTAAAATGTGACTAGTATTAATGACGTAATAATTGAGAAACCATAAATGAATAAAGATGGCGGGAGACAGGAGGTAAGTTTCAATTGTTTACTGTCTCTTTATTTCTTTGTTCTCTTTAGTTCTTTCATTTTGCATGTTGTTTGAAGCATGGTTTAGTTCTCACACAGGAGACATATCAATAGATAATAAGTGACAGGTAACAAACAAAGCTATTTTAACTATTTTCACAGTTATGAACAAACAGAAAATAAAATACACAAATACTAAAACAATGATCATTAGCGTGAATTAAACAAGTATAGACAAAGAAAGAAACTTACTGGACACATGCATGGTTGGCAGCAACAGAGAGAACAAAATGGTTTCAGAGGCCTTTATAGCCTCTTAACTGAGGAATGAGTTCAGGCGTGTAAAGGGTGGAACTGGGAATAAGGGAGCCCTTCATTTCTCTGCCTTGAGGAGTGCTGTGTAAAAGGATTTGGTGTGTGGGAATTTGTGACAGGGTGGTTTGCAGCCAAGTGTGAAGCGGCTGGGATGAAAATCAGCACCTCCAAGTCCGAGGCTATGGTTCTCGACCAGAAAAGGGTGGCTTGCCCTCTCCAGGTCGGAGGAGAGTTCCTGCCTCAAGTGGACGAGTTTAAGTAACCCGGAGTCTTGTTCAAGAGTGAGGAAAGGAGTGTGAGATTGACAGGAGGATCGGTGCAGCATCTGCAGTCATGCAGTCAATGTAACAGTCTGTTGTGGTGAAGAAGACTGTATTCTTCTGTTTACCAGTCGATCAATGTTCCTGTTATGGTCACCTCTGGGCATGAGCTTGGGTGGGTCAAATGGCTAAAATGAGTTTCCTTCGCAGGTTGGCTGGGCGCTCCCTTAGAGATAGGGTGAGGAGCACGGAGTTGAGCCTCAGGGAAGACCTTGGACACAACGGAGGGACTTTGTATCTGGGCTGGCCTGGGACTGCCTCTGTATTCCCCAGAGGAGCTGGAGAAAGTGTCCAGGGAAGGGGAAATCTAGGCGTCTTGGCTAGACTGCTACCTCTGCGACCCGGCCCCTGAGAAGCAGCAGAAAATAGATGAATGAATAATTTGGTATAAGCCTCCAGACACTGACTTTGACGGTGTACATTTCTGTCAGATGGAGGACCATAACATTACTGCGATACATTTTGTTTCTTATATAGTATATTGCAATTACGACACATTTGCGATATAGTTTACAGCCCTAGATACAACCTCACCCACCTCTCTATAACTGTCCTGTTGTTTGCAGGTGAACATTGTGTCCTGTGACGGGAAGTGTCCCTCAGCGAGTATCTACAACTACAACATCAACACATATGCCCGCTTCTGTAAATGCTGCCGCGAGACTGGGCTCCAGAGACGGGCCGTCCAACTGTACTGCAGCGGCAATGCCACCTGGATCAACTACAGCATCCAGGAGCCCACCGACTGCTCCTGCCAGTGGTCCTGAGGGGGGAATGGGGCTTCTGCAGTGGTCCTGAAGGAGAATGGGGCTCCTGCAGTGGTCCTGAGGGAGAATGGGGCTGCTGCAGTGGTCCTGAGGGAGAATGGGGCTCCTGCAGTGGTCCTGTGGGGGACTTGGGCAACTGCAGTGGTCCTGAGGGAGAATGGGGCTGCTGCAGTGGTCCTGAGGGGGACTGGGGCCACTGCAGTGGTCCTGAAGGAGAATGGGGCTCCTGCAGTGGTCCTGAGGGAGAATGGGGCTGCTGCAGTGGTCCTGAGGGAGAATGGGGCTCCTGCAGTGGTCCTGTGGGGGACTTGGGCAACTGCAGTGGTCCTGAGGGAGAGTGGGGCTGCTGCAGTGGTCCTGAGGGAGAGTGGGGCTCTTGCAGTGGTCCTGAGGGGGACTGGGGCCACTGCAGTGGTCCTGAGGGAGAATAGGGCTCCTACAGTGGTCCTGAGGGAGAATGGCGCTCCTGCAGTGGTCCTCAGGGAGAATGGGGCTCCTGCAGTGGTCCTGAGTGAGAATGGCGCTCCTGCAGTGGTCCTGAGGGGGACTGGGGCCACTGCAGTGGTCCTGAGGGAGAATAGGGCTCCTACAGTGGTCCTGAGGGAGAATGGGGCTGCTGCAGTGGTCCTGGGGGAGGGGTGGCATCTGGAGGGCTCTTTGGACATTAACCACACCACCCACATGGCATCCTTACAAATAAGTTTTCATCTTTGCAACCCTATACCTGTATCTCTTGGTCACTTGAGACAAAGACTTTGTCCTGACAGTGTCCTGAGGTCGGCTCGTGTTGGATCCTTCATCCCAACAGCACCCAGAGTCACAGAGCTTCCACATCCTCCTACATCCCCGACTTTTTCCATATTCTCAAAGTTGAAGAATAATTATTGTGGGTTGCACCTTCACCGCCTTCTGCACCTCGACTCCAAAAAGTGGGCAGAACTAGGTCTGGTGTTTTCCATTTTGTTCAAATGGTACTATGCAGTGTACTGTACATTGAAAAATACCTGCTCACTTAAGTAGCTTTGAAAATCTGGCCCCAAACTGAACGCCCCTCTGACCACCTTTCCCACAGTCCTTTACTCTGTGCCTTTGGTTTTGTAAATAGTTTCCAGAGAACAGTTCCAGTTATAAATCTAGCTGCTGTAGAGATGTTAAAGTGTATATGTTTGACGTGATGTATATGACCTAGACCTGTCTATTAGAGAGAGCTGTCCCGCTGTTCGTCGAGCACTTTATTTATTTATTGGAGTCTGATAGAACACAGACGTTCTCATTTTGTGTTTGAAACATTTTTTTACCCATGTGAGGGCCAAGTCCACACTGATATTTACACATTTATATATTTTATAGACGGATGCACAGCGCCCTTCACTCTCAAAACTAAACAGCCATTTTAATGCCTATAGGTGGTAGATGAATTATTGTTTCCCAAAACTCCAGCCACACTCTGTACCAAGCCTAGATAAATGGAGAGGGTGGTGTCAGGAAGGGCATCTGGCATAAAAAATACCTTTAGCAGCCAATGGGATTGACCTTTATTGGAGTGTGCTAGCAGATTAGAATCCTTAAAAGTCCCCTAAAATTTTTCTCTCTTTTAACCCTGTCCTAATGTGGTCTCCTCCTCAGAAACAGACCTGCAGTAGTATTCTCTTTGAGTAATCCTGTATGCTGAGGCACTGCCCTTCTCCAGAGCTGAAAACGCTTGGTGTCACAGCTCTATGTAGACCAGGAAGTGCTCCTGCGTGTTTCTAAAGCCCAGACACCGTCACCAGACTTGTTCTGATCATTTCAGCCTTAAACCTCCGTCACTACGAAGCAGTCAGGTTTTCCAGGACTGAAAAAAAAAAAAAAAGTTTTTCGGAAAAATGTTTTTAAAAATATCCCTCATTCAAACATAAATAGTCGTGTTAGTGTGGACTTGGCCCGAGGTGCAGTCAGTCTCTGGACTCTGTGGACTGGACGTGTGGGTAACGGTCTGAATGATAGTTGTGTTAAAGAGGCTTGTACCATACGATGTACATTTGGATTTTCAATAAATGTTTCCTTTGGAGCAACTGGATTCAGCGTCTTCAGTGCATGTACAAAACTCTTCTGTACCCTCTCCTTTAAAATAACATGAACTCAGAATTAGTCACATGACAAAAAGCACAGAGGTTCACAAGACTGAAGTTTGGCCTCTGCTCTGGTCCTGTCCTACTGTGCATCAGTGTACATTTTGTAGTAAATCATCAAGATTAAAGTAAGAAAAATATAAATGTTGACAGAACAATGTTTGAAAAGATGTGACACCAGATGCACAGAGATACAATTTATTGTGCCTATAGGTAAACCTGTTTTTTAGTATTTTATAAATCCATCAATAAAAAACAAAAACCTAACCTCATGAAAAACTGTGGCAAATAAAACACTAACTGGCCAGTAACTTTTGACAAAAATTAGCCACAGTAACAAGGGAGCAAAAAAAGTTAATGTGAAACCCTGTGTATGTAATATAATATTACTTAATAATAATTAATAATATATTATAATTACATTTTGGTTTCTTTTCCACGGCAGTGAGTCTGATCTAATGACGGCTCTGTAATACGGTGGCCCAGAGAGCTCAAGGAATTACAAAAGCCGAAAAACACTTTACAAAAAGAAACTGCCTCAAGGTATTACAACATTTACCTGCACCGGAAATACCCACACGAAAAATGAGTCCCGCTCATTTTCAGCGGGACTCATGGCGCGGTTTTGTTTTGGAGGACGGCATAATCACGTGAGCCAGCTCAGTGAATGAAAAGCCCGTATCGACATGTTTTAAAGTAAGTACAAAGCTGAAAATGAGCAGCTTCCGGCTGCAGAGCTTCTGGTGCTACATGTTCCGGTGCAGACAAATTGTTGTTGTAATGTCGTGTGGGTATTTCCGGTGCAGGTGAATGTTGTAATGCCGTGCAGCAGTTTCTTTTTGTAAAGTGCATTTCGGCTTTGGTAACTCGTTGAGCTCTCTGGGCCACCGTACTGTAATGAGCTGGGGTCGCTTCTGTTTTTGGTTTATATCATACCCTTTAAAAATAAAAAATAGCTAAACAACGACAGTGTGATACCTTTTTACTCTGCGCTGAGTCGTGGAGAAGAAGAGGACAGGATGACTCTGTGGCCATGACGCGAGGGCACAGATCGGCGCGTGGAAAGCGAAAGTGAAATAAAAAGTGGTTCTGTCTCCATTTTGTGCTGTGCAGTTGAAAACAAGGGCGTCGCTCTGGGTAAGTCTACGTTCACTTTCATTTTTCTCCAAACCGTGACCAATGAGAGTTTACAGCGGAACAAAGCGGACTGTTATTCGTTTATGGAACTGATAATGGCTAAATCCACACGGGACACATAAGGGCACACGGGAACAGCTGGACAGGCCTGGACCTGATCCGATCACTGCCACCTTTCAAAGTCCGTGTTTTGAGGAGATGCTGATGATTATTTTATTATCACTTTTTCTCTGGACTAAGTTAAAGCCTAGTTTCTTATAGTTTTTTTCTGTCTGGATCGATCCCATGAAGTCGGATTGCGCATTTATATTTGAAAGCTTCTGCTTTTAGTATGAGGCTACACACAGCCAGGGTTGCCAGGTCACAGAAAAATTTCCAGCCCAATGAGAACTCAAAAACAGCATACTTGGAAGAAAAATAGCCCAATTTGTGTAGATGAGAGTGTTACTAAATTAAACCTAAAATAAGTACTTTTATACTATACTATTAATAACAAAAAAACATCTTAAAATTTACTGATTATGTCACGATTCTTTTTATTACTGATTTGACTGATTTTAACCCAGATGAATAAAAAGGTTCTTATGAAATTCAACAGTCTATGTTATACAATATACTTAATAGCAATAAAATAATTATAATAAAAATATATTTCAACAATTGGACTGTTGTCAAAATGTTTTCAAGAAATACATATAAAAAATAGAAATAGGCCTATTATTTTTAATTTACCCTCATTTATGCTATACCACTTTAGAAAATGTCAAACATGTATAGTAATATAATTATATACCTGTTTATTCCACGCTGTTTATTTATTTGAGTCTAATCTCCGCCTGGACCTTTCGGGGTCGTTCAGTGAAGTCGCTACTCTCTTTCTCAGCAGCCCCTCCCCTCTGCGCTCCCTGCTTGTGGATCTTGAGCTAGGCGCACGTCTTTAAGTGTTATTAGGCTATTAATATTTAATATCTTTAGCCTAGCGATTTTTCACCGCTTATTGACGTGAAGAAAAATTGTCCAAGTAAAAACTATCAGAGGATAAAGTCTTCTCTTTCCCCCTAAATAGCAGCGTTTCCTGAGTTTTTACTACAGTTGTGCAGACAAAAAAAAACCTCTAAATCTACTGGACATTAAGTTTGTTTTTCCTTAAAGACGTTTCAGTGTTCATCCAAACTCCTTCATCAGTTTGAATTTACAGGAAACAGGAAGTCACTGGCATTAAATACACAGCTGAAGGTCACCTGATCAATCAGTGTGTGACATGCCAGGCCAAAAAATGGCAATGTCACTTCAGCACATGCCATTTCAACAAAATGGCCGTTGTTGCAGATGTAAATACACTGCTGAGTCCTGTCCTGAGGAGCTGGGCCGTCGGTTCCTTCAGCTGTGTATTTAAAGCCAGTGACTTCCTGTTTCCTGTAAATTCAAACTGATGAAGGTGTTTGGATGAACACTGAAACGTCTTTAAGGAAAAACAAACTTAATGTCCAGTAGATTTAGAGTTTTTTTGTGTGTATTTGTCAACCTGGATGGGAGGTCTGTTTGCTCATATTTTACAGAAAATATGCAGCATTTCTAAAGTTCTGAGTCTCTTTGATACTGCTGCTTCTTCTTTTAGAACAACACAGAACCACATCAGCAGTGAAGAACTGGACGATAATGACATGAAGCTGCCTGCATGGGCCGGCACCAGAGTAACCTTCTCTCACAAGCAGTAAGTCTACTATTATCAGACTCTTGTATACGGCTTTATGGTGTGGAGAAAATAAATTTATGTTGCTCAGTTTTACTCTGAGAGGACACAGTCAGGCAGGGGCGGACTGGCCATCTGTGCATTCTGGAGGATCACAGAGCGGCCGGTCGCTGAGACGGCCGATGGGCCGTTTTACATAGACTCCATAAACACATACACAACCAGACCAGAGAGGGCGCAGCTGCGCTGATGCGCAACAGCGGAGTAGAAGAAGAAAGCAGAACAGCTGCAGCCACTCAATGCAGTCAGGCACTCGAACAAGCGCGCAAGAAGCGGCCGACAGGCGGCCGTGAAGACGGCGGTGGCGCGTGAGCAGAGGCTGCCGTGCGTTTACGTAATGGATAAAAAACGGTTAATAAAACGAAAGGAGAAGGGCGGAGCAGAGAAAGTCAGGGAAAAGAAGCTTAAGTCGCTTGCATGTGAGGCGTCCAAGTGTAAAAATATAACAGAAGTGTTTGACAGCAGCAGTGCTACAGCCACATCCACCAGTACAGCACAACATGAGGATGAAGAGGCTGAGAGTGCGGTGGTGGGGGCCCAGCGCTGCTCAGGCTCAGGGACCCACAGAACCAGATGAAGTTTTACCTCAGTTAGAGCCGTGTACAGAGCAAGTGGTGAGTATAGCTTACTGTATGAAACACAGGGCTTTCATAGCTATTTAGGCTACGACATATTTATTCCACCTCCTATACATAGCTCTAAAACACTATCATAACAATAACAATATGAATAATAAGAATAATATTATATCTAATATGGCTATGAAGACTCATTCATCCAGGCTGATTCCATTGCAATAGTAGGTTTAAATGCTGTCATCTGGACTTGGTTTTAAAGAGAGCTCTCTTACAGCCAAATCAAATTTCAGAATTGAGAAAGCCTCTTGGATAAAAGGTGAAACGTCTTCAACTTTAAAACCAAGTCCAGATGACAGCTTTTAAACCTACTATTGCAACTATATCTAATGTGAATTAAATCCAGGGATGTTCCCAAGCCCTCCAATAATAAGTCATAGTGTAATCCAGGTCTAAACTATATCTAAAACATGACACAACCAGGTCTAACCAAGACTAAACCCTAACTAAAATAGGTATAAGCTGTCCAAAACTATAGCTAAACCAGGTTTAAACTAGGTCTAAACAGGGACAAAACCAGGTCTTATTCACGTCTGTGCCAGAATCAAATCAGATTCAAATCTGGAACTAAACCTCTACAAAACCAGGCCTAAACCTGATGATTCAAGTTTAGGGACTTGAATTTGATGTGTGGACCATGTGTGGTTTAGTCCTGGTTTAGAAGTCAGATCAGTCAGTTTTTTTTAAATGTATTTATTTATTTATTTTTTTTACATTGTGCAACCATGAATTGTGCTTTTTGTATTTTTTGTAACTTCGCAAATTTTTTTTTTTTTTTTTTTTTTTTGGGGGGGGGGCTGGGCAGACTCCAGGGCTGTTTTTCTGTCCCAGTCCGCCCCTGCAGTCAGGCCTGTTAATGATAATGTTCTGTTTGTCTGCAACTTCTCCTCCAAACTTCATTAACGAACCAGAACATTCACTCACAACGAGGTAAGAGCTTAAACAAGACTCCGCTGGTGATAAATTTACTTCATTGTGTGGACACGGAGGCACAGAGCGAATAAACTACAGCTGTGACAAGGAATATGATATCTTCACATGGACCTGCTATAGTTTTTTTTTCTACATTTGTCCATGACTTTGTAAAAATGTGTTGTCTTTCTCTGACAGAGAGAGATCAGTGGCTTCATCTTTCAGCTGTGAGTCTCTGAAGAGTGACCTGTCCAAGGATTAGGGCTGGAAAAATAATTGATTTGCGATATATTGCGATACCTTTGCAGCGCGATACAAAGTATTAATACTTTCACAAAGTATCGATACCTTCTGTGACGCCATGTGTAATAACGGCACTCAGTGTTGCCCTGCTTTTACAGTCAAGTAAGCCAAAGTGGTGCAGGAATTCTTCCAGGACTATAGGGGGCGGCAATATGCTTGTAAGCACTTCAGCTGCCAAATATTGTGAGGCAAATAAAAAGCGGGAATGGAGGAAAAACAACTAGAACTAAAACCTGCGCCACATCATTATAAGTCCAAAGTATGGACATATTTTGGATTTTACACACAGCCAGGAAGGTCGGAAGTGGACCTGTCAAAAGCAGTATGTAAACTGTGCCACGGGAGCATGTCGTATTGTGGGAATACAACAAACATGAACACTCATCTTGTTCGCCATCACCAAAGTGGGGCAAGTAAACGGCCTATAGAAGGAACAGCAAGTCAGTGTTTCAGCTTGTTCTGTCTCCTGACTATACAAACTGGACGGTTGAGCATTACCCTTGCTCACAGGGAACTTTTATTAACAGTTGCCTTAATGGTACAGACACATTTCTCCGGATGTGCAACACACCGAACAGTCCGGGTAGGAACCAATTGCATACAAACAATTCCCATTGTTACAGTCAGCACTAGCAAGGGGCACTAAATAAACAACGAAAAAACTCTGAAAAGTCAAGGCGAATCACTACGTCAATTGCCCACTTCATCTGCAAAGACATCCGTCCGTATAGTGTGGTGGAAAACATGGGATTCCGCAACATAATTTATAGCTTAGAGCTGCGGTACATGATACCGTCTCGAAAGTTTTTCTCAGACACAATCATTCCTCTAATCTGCAATGAGATAAAGACAGAAGTCAAGGAAAAACTGAGCAGGGCTGACCGAATCACCCTCACTCGCCTTGACCTCACGGGCCACAGATAATACAGAATATGTGGCTAACATGGATGTGGCGACGCAGTTGGGTAACTTCCTCCATATCAAATGTTATGCGCACACCCTTAATTTGGCATCACAACGAGCACTTAAGCTGCCAGTTGTATCAAGGCTTCTCGAGCGTGTTTAGCGTGTAAGTAGTTTTTTCCATAGAAGTCCAACAGCACTCCATGTGTTGGAGCAAAAACAAAAGCTACTGGAGCTCCCTGCGCACCGACTAGTTATCGATGTAGCGACAAGATGGAACAGCGCGTTTGACATGGTGGAACGTTTTCTGGAGCAAGCAGCAGCAGTCAGCTGTCACAGCTGCACTCCTTTCTCCGGACGTCAGAAAAAGGGAAAAGGATATTAGTACATTGACTGAGTAAGATATTTTAAATGCAGAGGAGTTTGTTCATGAACTGAAGCCAGTCAAGGTGGTTACGTGCGTTATGTAGAATTTCCAGAAATCCTGGAGATTCTCCTTTTTGTCAGAGAAATAAAGGAAGCTGTTCATCAAGACCTATTAAAAAGATATACATCTGAGATAGAGAAGACCACACTCAACCTTGCATCAACGCTTGATCCAAGATTTAAAGGGCTACCTTTCCAGTCTGAGGAGGAAAAACAAGAAACACTAGCAAGATTAGCTGTGGAAGCTGCTGCCTTGGTGGACCACGATAATCAAATAAATCTAAGCTTTCCATGTAACTGATGAATTACAGCATTGCAATCTATGTTAATGATCTTTTACTTATTTAGCCGTCTTAACCTAGTAGACATAAGGCGATTATGTATAAATTATGCTACCATTTCTTTATTCTGTTGTGCCTCATCTAATACAGGGCTGAAGCAAAGAGACTGGACCTGGATGATCTGGCTGATGCAGCTGAAAAGGGGATGGAGAATACAAATAGCGATAATCCTGAAGCCTCTGCACCTTTTAAAAGGAGAGAGTCCTGTGCACTGGCTGAATTACTTGGCAACACATTTGGAGATGCCAGGCAGACATCAGGCCCAGTAACCCAAGATAAGACTGCCTTTGACCGCGCTGAGGAGGAAGTGAAAAATTACGGGGCAGCACCTTTGCCACTGTCAGAGAACCCATTACTGTGGTGGAAAGAACATTACCATGAGTATCGTTCAGCCTTCGTCAGAAGCGTCACGTGATGTCCGCTTCTGACAAAGGCTACAGGAAGTAGCCGAAACTAGTAAAGCAGGTAAACAAACACTCCTGTCTGACTAAAAGAAACTTTTGAACAGTAGTTTACTTAAGAAGACAGTATGAATTTCCACAAAAGAAAAAAGTTACCATGAGTTTCCTTTGCTAGCAAAGCTAGCAAAATGGTACTTATGTATACCAGGGACAAGTGTCTCCGCTGAACTTGTGTTCTCTTTAGCTGGTGACATTGTGACAGCTCAGAGGAGCAGCCTAAAGTCAGAGCATGTTGATCAGCTCTTGTTTTTGCACAAAAACCTTGATGTTCCCAAGCACTAGCTTGATTTTCATAAAATTTAGAAGTAGTGGTTGCTATTTTGCTTCAAAAGGTAGTTCAGGTAATCACTTTTAGTGTTACCCAAAAGTTAAGGCTTGAGTAAAAATGCTTATTTTGTTGAAATGAAGCTATAATTTCAAACTTCCATTAATTCTTTGCTGGAATTATTTCAGGTGTCTTTTGTTTTGACACTGGACCTTATTACCTCATTTCAAAGCACTTTATAATATGTTGAAGTTTGTATGCCTTTGCACTTTTATTAATACTTTAATAAGTGTGAGACATTTTGGTTTATCACATTTGGAAACATGAGTTATGTTTTCTTGTTTAACTCTATAATTAATTTTTTTTTTATTTAAGCAGGAGAAAATATTTCAATAATCACAATACTTGATGTATCACAATGTATCGAAATCGCAATACAAATTGAATCGGCACCAAAGTATCACAAAAGATTTGTATCATGACAAAAGCGTATCATCCCAGCTCTACTAAGGATGTTCCCCTATCTTTCTGTCATAAACCAAGTTGTTTATTTAAAGCATGGTGTGTATGAGCGCCTGCATCCAGAGCTGCAGCGCGATGTTTTCATGTGAAATATCTGTAACAGAGGCCTTGTTTATAAAACTTGCCTCTTTCTTCAGTATCAATCTGCACGAATAAGAAGACAGCACTTATTGTGCTTTTTCATGTGTTACAAACCACAATGACAGCGCTGCCAGTGTCATCTCACCAATTAGTTTTAATATGCAACTCATTACCTTTGTATAAAAACCATTCTGATGAGTACTCAGCTAAACTGTGGGTCTGGGGGAGAATGGTGCCTGTGTCCCGCGATGAAAGAAGGTGAGCCAAACTGGTTTGAGCAGGATCCTTACTGTCCGCTGCCCAACTTGGTTGCGGGTGCTTCCGTTTCCCATGTGCTCCCAGAGCTCAGCCAAATTTCAATGCCTCCGCAGCGCCACACGAGATAGAGCACTATATTACGTTGTCCTTTTAAAGACAGCTGTACAGTTCTCACACACAGCTCCAGTGCTCTCCAAGCGCAGAGAGATAGGCCAACATCCCGCAGCAGACTCAGTATCTGCTGAATCCTGTGTCCTCACAGGTGTATAAGTGTTGTTCCACTATAACAAAATATTACTATTAAGGAAGACTATACATATAGTCCGCCTCTGTGCTTCTTTTTAAAGATATTAGGGAGGATTTTTTTTTTACTGCTGAGAAACCAGCGACTGTTTGTCCTTTTTTGAATAACGCGCATGCGTCAGGCCCCGCCCTTCACTGTTCCTTTCCAAGGAACTCCTCCACAGCGACGTGCACGAGCGTTGGAACACGAGTGTTTGTTTACAGCCGGCATCAGCAGAGATTTGCCTAGACCTAGACCAGCATTTTTTCTTTGCGCGACCTTTGACCTAGTTCCCCACACAAACCCAATCACACGCACAGTCCCTAAATGTGAGCAGAAATATCTGTCCTCCTGCTATTGGTAGCATTATTAAACTGACGGTTGCTGTACAGTTGAAATGGTTCAACAGATAGAGAAAAAAGGCATTTTTTTCAAACGATAAGATAAACGAACCTGTCCAGCAGAAACTTGACGACCACTGCATTGGTCTGAAGCCCTTTCTGTTCCTTCAGCGCACGCCATCGTTTGAAAGAATCGCCAAGAACCACACAGGTTTTCTCCTCCTCTGGTACACTTCAAAAACAGTTTTCCTTTTGTGACCACCCGGTTCACGGTTTTCCTCAGCCATTGTGCTCTTCGAAGTCAGTCTGTTTTAATAAATATTGCAAAAAATTAATTTATAAAGATCCTCCCTAATATCTTTAAGCTAGCTCATTATGAACACTCATCATTATTAATGATTAATAATTATTATTATATTTGATTTACTTTTTTGTACAATTTTGAGTATTTTGGGTGTAAATAGCCAAGATTTCTGTGTGTTTGCTCGAACTGGGGAGTAATGGGCCTTGATGATTCAAGGTGGGGAAACAAAACTGGCCCGCAGCCAAAGTTGCTGACCCCTGTTTTAAACTGTTATTTTCAGGTGTTTTAATGATAAGGGCATGTTTCCTGGAGTAACGCCACTGTTGGATTTCCAGCGAACATACTCTTTTAGTAAAGGTCCTACTCACAGTTTTATAAATGAAAGCCTCAGTGTTCTCTGAACGAGCCAGGGCCTGCTGCAAACACAGTACAGTTGTTATATTAGATGTGTTTGTTTGTGCAGGGCTGATTTTATGTGTTCCTCCTTCCTTTTTTTTAATTATATCTCTCCTATGTGTGTTTGTATTGCCTGTTATCACGTGTTAGTGTGATAACAATATTCTGTGTTCTGGACTCTAAAGGCTGTGGGAAGATATCAGTTTTATCAGGACACCCTCAGAGTCCTCAGTATGAACAAAGACTGGATACAAAGTCCATACACAGTATACAAAGTAAGTGGTTCATCTGGACAACTTGTCTCTTAATGTTTTCACCTAAATGTGGAAGTTAACTGTTTTATGTTTTACGAAACTTTTGCAAATATTCGCAGCTTGTTCACCAATCAGGATCTTCAATTCAGTTTTATTTGTATAGCCCAGTATCACAACAAAAGTCACCTCAAAGGGCTTCACAAACAGTTGATCAAACATAAACACACAATCAGACAACACAAACAATAACCACACTAAACAGACCCAGGACACTCCTGTCCTTAGACCCTCCTTCTCGGTAAGGAAAAACTCCTAAAAAAAAAAACAGCTGTGGGAAAAAAGAAGAAACCTTATGGAGCCCAACTGAAGGAGAGATCCTCTCCCAGGACGGACAGGTAATGTGTCTAGGACTGTTAGTTCATTAGTTCATCTATAGGATCATAGATCAGCTCTGTAAGGATTCATCCAGGGAGTGGGGTGAGGTAGGTTGAGGAAGTCCATAGGATGCAGCAGGTGGGCCTCATCCAGACAGGTGAGTGGGTTGAGGTAGATCTGAGAAATCCTTAGAGGTGAGGTTGAGGGCACACAGGTCGGGACAGGAGCACAGATGGGGTCAGCTAAGATCCAATCGTCACTGGGACATCTGCCAGCAGCCAGGCATCTGAAACAGTCCCCACTCCCACAGAAGGGAGCGGGAGAGAGGGACAACTTGTGAATAGCAATGAACTGATTGGAGATATAGAGTATTTCATTATATTAATGACAGTGATAGGAGAGGAGCAGCAGATCAAACCAGAGGACAGAGGCTCAGTGCACCATACTTCCCCCAGCTTCTAGCTCCTAGAGCAGCCTATCTTCAGCTGTGGAGTTAACCCTGTTCCTAGCTGGCCTGACCATAAACTTTCTCAAAGAGGAACGTTTTAAGCCTAACCTTAAATGTAGAGACTGTGTCTGCCTCTCTAACATGAGCTGGAAGCTGATTCCATAAAACAGGAGCTTGGTAACTAAAGGCTCTACCTCCAACTGTACTTTTAGAAACCCTGGGAACCACTAATAGCCCTGCATTTTGTGAGCGCAGTACTCTGCTTGGTTGGTATGGCACTATAACATCATTAATGTAGGAACG
Source organism: Bostrychus sinensis (assembly GCA_020698575.1). NCBI lineage: Eukaryota > Metazoa > Chordata > Actinopteri > Gobiiformes > Eleotridae > Bostrychus > Bostrychus sinensis. The sequence continues at coordinate 43,365,336 of CM036242.1, forward strand.
GGTTGTACCATTTACAGCCTTGTAAGTCAGGAGAAGGACTTTAAACCTAATTCTGAATTCAACTGGAAGCCAGTGAAGTGAAGCTAGCACAGGAGTAATATGTTCTCTCCTGTTAGTTCCTGTTAATAATCTTGCTGCTGCATTTTGAACAAGCTGAAAACATTTTAATGAGTTTTTAGGGCACGCTGCCAGCAGAGAGTTACAGTAATCCAACCTAGATGTAACAAACGCATGGACAAGTTTTTCAGCGTCATTTTTAGATAAAATATTTGTGATTTTGGCTATGTTACGTAAGTGAAAGAATGCTGTTTTACAGGCTTGGTTTATATGAGCCTTAAATGATAAATCTTGGTCAAATAAAACTCCTAAGTTTGTCACAGTAGAACTTGAGGCTACACTGACACCGTCCAGGGAGACTCTCTGGTCAGACAGAGCATCTCTCAGCTTTTTGGGGCCCAGTATAATGACCTCTGTTTTTTTGGGGTTTAGGAGGAGATAATTAATTGTCATCCAGGTCTTTATGTCTCTCACACAGGCGCTAAGTTTCTCAACGTGGTCATTCTGATCAGGTTTAATTGATAAATACAACTGTGTATCGTCTGCGTAACAGTGAAAATTAATGCCATGTTTTCTGATTATGTTTCCTAAAGGCAGCATGTAAAGCATGAACAGAATGGGTCCAAGTACTGAGCCTTGTGGCACTCCATAGCTAACTTTACTGCACTGTGAGGAATGTTCATTTACACTGACAAACTGGTACCTATCAGATAAGTAGGATTTAAACCAGCAGAGGGCGGCTCCTCTGACCTCTATGTCACATTCTAATCTCTGGAGTAAGATGCTGTGGTCAATGGTGTCAAAGGCTGCACTGAGATCTAACAGAACCAGGATTGAGACCAGTCCATTGTCTGAACTTAATAACAAGTCATTTGTGACTCTGACTAATGCTAACAAAGCGACAAGAAAGTGAGAAAATAAACAAACGGAGTAGTGAAGCCACGAGGGAGGAACGAGGGAGTTATTTCAACATTACCGTACCATACCGCTGAATGAAACAAACTCTCAGCTCCTCGGTGCGCCATCTTGATTGTTGTCGGCGAGGAGATGCGTACAAGTGACGCTGCGAAGAACACGTGACTTAAATAAACCAATCAAAATGCACGGTACGGTTGGGATTGGAGTAAACCACTGCGGACGGCGTGGTGACCAGACTGATATTTCTCTGTAGAATAACACAGAGACATATCAGTCTGGATTTTCCAGGCAATGATGAAGCAGTGTAATGTTACAGATGGTTTTATAGTGTCCTCCCTTCTTACAGCTTTGGCTCTGAGCTGATTGTAGGGAGAATTTTATTTAATTTGTCTCTGATACTTGTGATTTTGTTGTTAAAAAATTGAAGAAAGTTTTCACAGCTGAGAGTAACAGGGATACAGGGGCTGAGCTGTGACTGGTGGTCAGCCTGGCTACAGCGCTGAACAGAAACCTAGGGTTGTTCCTGTTTTCTTCTATTAAAGTTGAGTAGTATCTGGTTTTGGCCTCACACAGAGATTTTTTATAATTTAAAAGACTATATTTCCAGGCATTCAGAGACTGCTCTGAGCTGGAGTGACGCCATAACCTTTCTAATTTACAGGTTGCTTGTTTAAGGGAACGTGTTTCAGCATTAAACCATGGTGCTACTTGATTCGGCCTAACAACCTTTTGTTTTAATGGAGCTACATTATCTAGAGCCGTCTTTAAAGACTGCATGGCGCTGTCAACAAACCGATCATTTTTACTGGGACTCGAGCTATGGGAGCTGTTCTCAACATACTCACTCAACATTGTACTTAATTATGTGTTTAAACTTTGACACAGATTGGTCAGATAATGTTCTTCTAATCTGGGTTTTGTTCATTGGAACAGTAAAGTCTTTGAGTATAAACTGAAAGGTAATTAGAAAGTGATCTGAGAGTATGGGGTTATGAGGGAGGACAGTGAGCTCACAACCATCACCAAAGGCCTGGCCTTCTCACTCCTCACTGAGGTTCTGTCAGTTCGCCTTTGAGCTGGAGGGAAAACTGCTCTCCACCATCATCTCTAAAGGAGGAGGAGAGATCGCTAAAGCTGTGGCTGTGCACGGAGCGGCCCGGGTAAGAGTAACATTTACTGTTCACCTGTTTCCTCACACTGACCTGTCCTGACTGGCACTGACCTGTCCTGACTGGCACTGACCTGTCCTGACTGGTACTGACCTGTCCTGACTGGTACTGTGTCAATCAGTCTGATGATCTAGTTAGTCTAGATAGGACCTCCTTCACTAACAGAGGAACCTCAATTTCTAGAGATCCTCACCACTGTTTTGGCTGAGCTCTGTAGGATCACACAGAGGCTGGCAGACCAGGGGAAAGTCAGGATAAAGTCAGTTTATTTCTAACATACATCTGTGTTGTGTTCAGTTTCTAGGTGACGTTGTGGGATTGGCCTTCTCACTTCCTGAAGCCATTGACAACTGGACAGAGGCCATCTAAAACAAACATGTGACCAAAGCCAACTAATCACTGCCTCAGCCAACGACATCAAAAAGGCCGCTGAGCATCTGTCCGACAAACTCTCGGAGATCAAGTAAGTGACCTTAACTAAAAAAACGTTAGTATCCATTCATTAATTCATCCACTTTCTACCACTTTATCTGGGGCCAAACTGTGAAGGCAGCAGACTCCAGGCCAGGCCAGCTGGGAGACATAGTCCCCAGTCCTCGGTTTTCCCCAGGTTCTCCTCCCAGTGGCACATGAACGATTCAATAAAGAGGATCCAGGAGGCTCTGAAACAGATGCCTGTCAGATGACCCTCAGCTGCTCCACTCTGAGCTCCTCCCGGGTCACTGAGCTCCTATCTCTATATCTAAGGGAGTGCCCGGCCATCCCGTGGAGGAAACACATTACATTAGTAAAAGGAAAGAGAAGAGGAACACACGTTTCCAACAAACTCTCCTAAACTAATAGAGCTCAGCAGCGACCGCCCTCCTCTTGTTCCTGAAGCACATTTCTCATTTTCTCCATTGTACCTTTGCCTTTTTTCAAGTTTTAGAAAGTTTTTTGATCAAAATGAATAGTGTTATGGTCACGAGTTTGACCACAGCTGAGTGATTCAGTGTCTGTGCCACGTGTGAGAACATTTAGTGTTTTTTTTTTCTTTTTCTTTTTGGACAATATTCTTGCCAGGTACAGCTGAAAAACAGTTTGTGCAGTGTACTGAAGACGACCCTGGCTGAGATGGATGCGTACCTTCTGTATGTTCGCTGGTTTATCTCGGTCCTCCTATGTTCCCGGAGAACATGGGGCTGACTCTGGCAGAGATGAAGACGTTTCTAACATGCTTTGTATGTTTAAATACCTTATGTATTAAACACAACTCCTCTGTTGACTCATGGGATCTGATCCTATTTTATTTTATTTTCCAGCAGTAGTTCAGTTGGTAGAGAGGTTCACCCACAAACCTGAAGGTTGGCCGTTCGATCCCCACCACTGGCACTTCACCCACCTTGCTTGTGGGAATGCATGATTGTGAGTGCGTTTGGTGGTGGTCGGAGAGGCCGTAGGCGCAGAATGGCAGCCACGTTTCTGTCAGTCTGCCCCAGGGCTGAAGTATCTCACCACCACCGAGTGTGACTGAGGAGAGAAAGGAGAATGGACTCATGTGAAGTGCTTTGAGAAACATAAGAAGCTTGTAAAGCGCAATATAAATCTAATCCATTATTATTATTATTATTATTATTATTATTATTATTGTCATCATCTTTAATTCACATCATTATACTGTATTTTTAGGTGAGTGAGTGAACATTTCTGATCACAGCTGAAGGTCTGTGCAGGACTCATTTCTGCAGATCTCCAATCTCCATAAAAGAAATGCATATTTATAGTACATTATTATTATTATTATTTCGTGGTTCTCCTGAGGGCTCAGTGAGGTGTCCCAGGCCGTGAGACTCTGTCATGAATTGGCCCCAGCTCCTCACCCTGACTCTGCTGATACCACACAGTATTATTGTATTTAACTAAGTATGTTTTTACTTTGGACAGTGCTCTTTGACGACCACGTTTCCGTCCAAAAAGCAATTTATATATATGCATTATTATTACTATTATTATTCTACTGCTGATCATGCTGTTTTGTGTGCCTCAAACGCACTTAGCTGCCCCCTGGTGGTGTATCAGAGTTACTACTTTATCAATATCAAAAGAAAACTGTTTAACAGAAGATGTATCTGCTCTTAATAAGATCCTGCAAACATTTAACTAATGAAAAGGTGCAGTTGACTGTTAGTTAAAAAAAAAAAAAAACTTAAGTAGAGTAAAAATGTGATTCAGTGGAAAATATAAAATCCTATTACTGAAACACAGATATGTACAAGGATTTTTTAAAGTTAGGAGTTGATTGTTTCACTTTATTTCTTTAAGTTATGGCTTTAAGTCTGTATTACTGTGAAAATACTACTTTTCTTTTGGATAAGTGCTGTAAAAGTGTAAAACTCTGAGTTAAATGCCTGTTACACAACGTTAGTAATTATCTGGACAAAGTTGTGACGACTGCTGACATAACCACAGTAGTTACATGTGTATTATTATTATTATTATTATTATTATTATTATTACTACTACTACTTGTGAATGAATTTTGTGTTTGTTGATATTTCTGGAGTTTGTACTGTAAACACGGGGTTCATGTGAAGAGCTGGTGTCACTAATAAAGCACTTTTCCCACAGTGTTTATCAGAGGGGGACTTTGTGTTCACACACAACGACCAATAATTATGTTGTGCTGTTGTCAAATGTAAAAGGATTTCTGACCCTAACAGTAATAGTAACAGTGGTGAAGGTTGTAGTAGTGGCAGTAGAAGTAGTATCCACAAAAGCAGTGGTAGTACCAGTAATAATAGTAATATTTTTTGCTGTAACATTGCAAAAGTAAAGGTTACAGTCTATAGTTAAGGCAGAGAGGGGCTCCAGTTTTCAGAATGGGCCCTACATTTATAAAGCTCATTATTTTCTTTGTTCTTTTAAATAAATTTTAAAAATGTGGTAAAATGAAGTAAACTGCAATTTTTGTTTTTACTTGATCTTAAAAAAAAAACAAAAACAAAAAAACATTTTGAGGAACCAAACATACTCATTTTTTACATTTTTGCTTACTACTACTTTTACTCCTACTTGACTAAAATAAGTTCAGATTTGAAGTCGCCTACTTCTTCAACTTTGACTGAAAAACAGGAACCTGCAGAGCTGAGACTAAACCCTGCCTCGGTGTGCTCTGGTGTTTGTACGTCACATATCAGCAGATTAAAAACTGTCTGAGTCAGTCTCTGTCCCAGTGAGGACAGGGTGACTCTGCTCCATAGTCATGTGATTTTTTTCTGACACAGCTTCCACTTTTGTTACAGATTTATATCAGGTTAATGTGTTTTATCACAGACTTCCCCAACTGAACTTCTTTATGAGACATTCGAGAAAGCCTCTAGGACAGAGGGGGGCAAACTTAGGCCCGCGGGCCACATACGGCCCTTTGGGCTTTTTAATCCGGCCCGCAAAGCATTTACAAATTTTGTTTTATATTAAAAGATTGTCAATTTCTCATTTTGCCTAATCCTGCAGTGACCAGTTACTTCCACCAGATGGCGCGGTTTCCCCATTCATTTTACCCTTAACTGTATTGTGTTTTTCTCACCTTGTGTTGATTAGTGGCGATTCCAACAGAGGGCGCACTCCAAACACCCATGGCCTTTGCCAAAGCCAGGTCTATCCTTTTTACACATTATTTACACTTATTAGTACATTCAGGTCGCCAACAATGAGTGGGTCAAAGAAAAGAAAAGTTGACAATGAGTGTCGAGTTTTTAATAAAGAATGGACACCGAAATATTTTTTCACCGAGGTCCGAACAAAGGCCGTCTGTCTTATTTGTCAAGAAACGGTTGCAGTTTTCAAAGAATACAATATCAGCCGTCACTTCAACACCAAGCATGCTAATTATGCTAGCAACCAGTCAATGCAAGAAAGGACGGCTACAGCTCAAAAGCTGGCGGACAATTTACAGACTCGGCAGAATATTTTATTTCGACAGTCTACTATTCAAGAGTCAAGCACGAAGGCAAGTTATTTGCTGTCATACAAAATAGCTAAAGCAAGCAAGCCTTTGTCTGAAGGAGAGTTTTTAAAAGAGTGCATGATGGAAACGGCCAGTGTTGTGTGTCCTGATCGCAAAGAGATATTTGACAAAATAAGTCTATCTCGCAGGACAGTGACCCGCCGCGTAGAGCTCATTGACGAAGACTTGGCCTGTGAGTTAAACAACAAAGCTTTGTCATTTGAGTACTATTCGCTGGCACTGGATGAAAGTAACGACATCAGGGACACAGCACAGCTCTTAATTTTTATCAGAGGAATTAATGATACTTTTGAGATCACAGAGGAGTTTTTGGCCATGGAGTCTATAAAAGGCACTACGCGTGGAGCGGACTTGTATGACAGAGTGTCGGGTGTAATCGAGAAGCTGAAGCTACCTTGGCGCAAACTGGCGAACGTCACCACGGATGGATCACCAAACTTGACTGGGAAAAATGTGGGGCTGCTGAAAAGAATCCATGATAAGGTGAAAGAGGAAAACGCTAATATGGATGTCATTTTTTTACACTGCATAATTCATCAGGAAGCCCTGTGCAAGTGTGTGTTGCAGCTGGATCACGTAGTGAAAGTAGTTGTTAAACTTGTCAACTTCATACGGGCGCGGGGGCTTAACCATCGGCAGTTCATTGCATTTCTCGAAGAAACTGATGCTGATCACCATGACTTACTTTACCACTCTAATGTCCGTTGGTTAAGTTTGGGTAATGTGTGTCAGCGAGTGTGGGAGCTCAAAACAGAGATAGGGTCTTTTTTGGAGTTGATGGGAAAAGGGGATGATTTTCCTGAGCTGAGCAACCATAAGTGGCTTTGTGATTTTGCATTCACAGTGGACATATTGGCGTACATGAATGAACTGAACATAAAGCTACAAGGAAAAAATCTATTTGTGCATGAAATGTATACAAATGTGAAAGCATTCAAAACCAAACTGACTTTATTCTCACGACAAATTTCAAACAACTCATTTGCTCATTTTCCCACACTAGCCACACTCAAAGAGGCCCCTCAACATGTGAAGAAATACAGCAAATCCTTGGACACCCTGCACAGTGAATTCTGCCGTCGATTCTCTGATTTTGAAAAAATAGAGAAATCACTTCAACTTGTGTCATGCCCTTGGTCACAAGATTCAGAAACAGCGCCACAGGAGTTACAGTTGGAACTGATAGATCTGCAAAGTGATGCTACCTTAAGGGAGAAGTTCAACTCTGTTAAACTGGATGAGTTTTATGCTTCACTAAGTGAGGGACAGTTTCCAAACATCCGGCACATGGCACAGCTCGTGTTGTTCGGCTCTACCTACGTATGTGAACAGACATTCAGCGTGATGAACATTAACAAAGCACGTCACAGATCCCAGTTAACTGACCAACACCTGAGATCTGTCTTGAGAATAGCCACAACTAAACTGACACCAAACTTTGATGCACTGGCAAAAAAGGGTGACCAGCAACACTGTTCTCACTGAAATCAATAAAGGTAATAACAGTCAAACGTAGTTTTGTTATTTATTTTTAGTTTATTACATATTTGTTCAACAACCCCCACTCTGCTACTGACCCGGCCCACCTGACAAATTTTAAAACCCCATGCGGCCCTTGAGTCCAAAAGTTTGCCCACCCCTGCTCTAGGACATCCTTTTGCACGTTTTTAATCCATGAATGATCTAATTGTTATATTCAATTGACATGCATTTATTCTGTAATTCTTCAGTGTATTGTATAGTAGTGTACAAATACATTCTCTTACCAAACAAACAATAGTGTAGAAGGTATTTGGAGGTTATAGTGTATTAGAAGCTGGGTACTGTTCAGATTTTTTTGATCCCAGTTCTTAAACGATACCTGGTTTTTGATCCCGGTGCCTGAGTGATACTTTTTCTGATTCCTATGGTGAGCTAATTCATCTTCTACAACAGGGGTGGGCAAACTTTTGGACTCAAGGGCCGCATGGGGTTATAAAATTTGTCAGGTGGGCCGGGTCAGTAGCAGAGTGGGGGTTGTTGAACAAATATGTAATAAACTAAAAATAAATAACAAAACTACGTTTGACTGTTATTACCTTTATTGATTTCAGTGAGAACAGTGTTGCTGGTCACCCTTTTTTGCCAGTGCATCAAAGTTTGGTGTCAGTTTAGTTGTGGCTATTCTCAAGACAGATCTCAGGTGTTGGTCAGTTAACTGGGATCTGTGACGTGCTTTGTTAATGTTCATCACGCTGAATGTCTGTTCACATACGTAGGTAGAGCCGAACAACACGAGCTGTGCCATGTGCCGGATGTTTGGAAACTGTCCCTCACTTAGTGAAGCATAAAACTCATCCAGTTTAACAGAGTTGAACTTCTCCCTTAAGGTAGCATCACTTTGCAGATCTATCAGTTCCAACTGTAACTCCTGTGGCGCTGTTTCTGAATCTTGTGACCAAGGGCATGACACAAGTTGAAGTGATTTCTCTATTTTTTCAAAATCAGAGAATCGACGGCAGAATTCACTGTGCAGGGTGTCCAAGGATTTGCTGTATTTCTTCACATGTTGAGGGGCCTCTTTGAGTGTGGCTAGTGTGGGAAAATGAGCAAATGAGTTGTTTGAAATTTGTCGTGAGAATAAAGTCAGTTTGGTTTTGAATGCTTTCACATTTGTATACATTTCATGCACAAATAGATTTTTTCCTTGTAGCTTTATGTTCAGTTCATTCATGTACGCCAATATGTCCACTGTGAATGCAAAATCACAAAGCCACTTATGGTTGCTCAGCTCAGGAAAATCATCCCCTTTTCCCATCAACTCCAAAAAAGACCCTATCTCTGTTTTGAGCTCCCACACTCGCTGACACACATTACCCAAACTTAACCAACGGACATTAGAGTGGTAAAGTAAGTCATGGTGATCAGCATCAGTTTCTTCGAGAAATGCAATGAACTGCCGATGGTTAAGCCCCCGCGCCCGTATGAAGTTGACAAGTTTAACAACTACCTTCACTACGTGATCCAGCTGCAACACACACTTGCACAGGGCTTCCTGATGAATTATGCAGTGTAAAAAAATGACATCCATATTAGCGTTTTCCTCTTTCACCTTATCATGGATTCTTTTCAGCAGCCCCACATTTTTCCCAGTCAAGTTTGGTGATCCATCCGTGGTGACGTTCGCCAGTTTGCGCCAAGGTAGCTTCAGCTTCTCGATTACACCCGACACTCTGTCATACAAGTCCGCTCCACGCGTAGTGCCTTTTATAGACTCCATGGCAAAAAACTTCTCTGTGATCTCAAAAGTATCATTAATTCCTCTGATAAAAATTAAGAGCTGTGCTGTGTCCCTGATGTCGTTACTTTCATCCAGTGCCAGCGAATAGTACTCAAATGACAAAGCTTTGTTGTTTAACTCACAGGCCAAGTCTTCGTCAATGAGCTCTACGCGGCGGGTCACTGTCCTGCGAGATAGACTTATTTTGTCAAATATCTCTTTGCGATCAGGACACACAACACTGGCCGTTTCCATCATGCACTCTTTTAAAAACTCTCCTTCAGACAAAGGCTTGCTTGCTTTAGCTATTTTGTATGACAGCAAATAACTTGCCTTCGTGCTTGACTCTTGAATAGTAGACTGTCGAAATAAAATATTCTGCCGAGTCTGTAAATTGTCCGCCAGCTTTTGAGCTGTAGCCGTCCTTTCTTGCATTGACTGGTTGCTAGCATAATTAGCATGCTTGGTGTTGAAGTGACGGCTGATATTGTATTCTTTGAAAACTGCAACCGTTTCTTGACAAATAAGACAGACGGCCTTTGTTCGGACCTCGGTGAAAAAATATTTCGGTGTCCATTCTTTATTAAAAACTCGACACTCATTGTCAACTTTTCTTTTCTTTGACCCACTCATTGTTGGCGACCTGAATGTACTAATAAGTGTAAATAATGTGTAAAAAGGATAGACCTGGCTTTGGCAAAGGCCATGGGTGTTTGGAGTGCGCCCTCTGTTGGAATCGCCACTAATCAACACAAGGTGAGAAAAACACAATACAGTTAAGGGTAAAATGAATGGGGAAACCGCGCCATCTGGTGGAAGTAACTGGTCACTGCAGGATTAGGCAAAATGAGAAATTGACAATCTTTTAATATAAAACAAAATTTGTAAATGCTTTGCGGGCTGGATTAAAAAGCCCAAAGGGCCGTATGTGGCCCGCGGGCCTTAGTTTGCCCCCCTCTGTTCTACAATCATAAAACACAATAATATTCAATAAAAGACACATGGAGAAAATGTCATAGCTGTGAGTTAGACCCAGTAGTGGGAATAATTTATTCTGTGTTTATTTGATTCATGCAAAGGAACATTAAAGGTCCCACTGTGGACTGAGACTTGGTATTGAATAAAAATGAATGATTTTTTCGATACCAGTTGTATTGTAACTTTTCTTTCAATACCAGAAAGGTATTGTTCAACAGTACCCAGCCCCAGTGCATAGGCTACCACTGGACAAATGTATTTAAGAACGCCTACAAGGTAAACTCAAATAACAGAATAATTTAATCATTTCATTTCAATATATATCTCTGGAGAATGTGGAGCATCGACTTTTTATTATATTTTTAAATTTAAATTTAATTTTATTTAATTTAATTATTACGACTACACAGAGCAATGCATACTCATAGACACAAATATAATCCCGTATACGTTTGTGAATTATTTTTACCTTTAAATTTTGTGACGTCCGCCTTTTTATGAGTTTTCTTTGCTCCTTTTTTGAAACTACAGGAAGTGACGTCGGGGCCGGAAGCCACGTCTCCTCATGTGACGCCTCCAGAGCGTCAGCTGATGTTGGAGAAGGGTTTTATGTGAAGTGCTGGGTCACTGTTGTTCTGTTATTTGTTCTATTTATCCCGCGGAGCTTCGTGAGTCTTAAGCGGCACCAACATGCGGCTCTCTGCGGGCTTTGTGTGCGCTCTGGCGGCGCTTGTCCTCTCCACGGACGCCCTGGTTCGGTAAGACACACGACAACAAGTTTAAACGCGTTAAAGTTATTCCAGACTCCAAAGCACTGTTTTTATTCACAGATTTAACTCTAATATCTTCTATTAGCTGCAACGAGGCGCATTAATCCTTTTTAATAACCGCTGTATCCGCGCGTAATTGTGTTTATTTATTTTCCTTTATTGGCGCACCGCAGAATCATGTGACTTATGAAGAAAGTTATCTCCGTGGCCTTTGGCTCTGCTCTGATTCTTCAGAGTGGGTAAGTTTGTGCAGTTTAAATGAGGCCAGAGGCGTAAACACGAGAGCACAAGACGTGCAAACGTGCGCGCTACAGCTGCACGCTTTAAACAACATTAGAGGAGTTGGGTAGCATTTTAGGAACAAAACAAGCTGAAATATCTGAAAAAAGGAGAAGAATTTTATCAAAATATGTCTCTTTAGAATGGCTGTAATAAAGAAAAGATTTACGACAGTGGAGTAATCGCATTATGAGTTCAGAACAAAATGTGACCAGTGTGAGCAGTGCACAGGCGCGTGGTATGTGTCCCAGTTTTTGGGTCTAGAAATCTGGTCTCCCTAGTCAAATGCAGAGCACACATTTTCTACAATTTTGACAACAAAGTTGAGCTTAACCTAACTTTATTTTGGCTGTTTGAGTTGATTTGCTGACCTTTTTATATTCTTTTCTACACATTTATATCTGATATTAACCTTTGTCAGGTCCTTGTCTGCCGTTACATCACTAGAAGTGTTCTGTATTATCAGCTGTAACCCATGTGCATGTATTTGAACTTGTGCTAGGCAACAATAAAAAAAAATAATTGTGACTGATCACATGATTTTATTGTGATTAATCGCAGTCTTGCTGTAAAATTCAATTGATAATGTATTCTTTCAGCTCCTCAATGGCTCTTATAGATTTTAGAATTCAGCCAATAGTTGCTTTTTTAACTTGGCTGTTATTTGTGTGTATAAAATGTCTATAGCACCATTTCAAATATCCTTGATGCCCAATAATAATTATCATTATTACTTTGCAGATAAGAGCACTACGGCTACATTCTTAAGAAATGCCTCTGTTCAAAATAAACATCTCTCCTTTTGCACTTTCTCTCTTATGACTATCAAAAAAGTTATGAGAAGTAAATATCTCTTTTTTTTTTTTTTTTTTTTTTTTTTTTTTTTTGTTTCCAGTAAAACAGCGTTGATACGATCTGCGTGTATCTGCACTGCGTGTTGCCGCTGATAGCGTTTATTAGTCACACATAGATTTAACAGGCTATATTTATTTAACATTATTATTGGTTGTAAGATTTTAGAGGTTTGTATCTCAGTGAGTCCTGGGCTGATCCACATGAAACAAAAAGTCTGCTCTGTCAAGACCAGCTGCAGTTTGGGGCATGTTACAAACCGTAGCAGTATTAGAGTTGTAGTAAAAGTAACAACCCTTCTGTGACGCAGTACTTCAGAGCAGTCGGATGGAAAGCCTTGTGGTTTTTATTCTGACTGTCACAGACCACAGATGACTTTCCAAACTGATATCAGCTCTTAACTGAATGCACATGAACGCTCTCTGTGCTGCACAAACGAGGCGCGGGCTACAGTCCCGTCGCTCTCTTCTATTACCAGTATTTATGTTCAGTTTGGAGAAGCAGACAGGAGCAATGCCACAGAGACTAAATGTGACCAGCTTCCTTTGAAGCACAGAACTACTTCAAAGTTTGTTTTAACACATGCTCCCTGGAGAATTCTGTATTTCCATTTTGGTTCAGAGCCACACACGCAGAGGGGCCCGCTACTGCTGCTGCTACTACTACTGCTACTGCTACTACTACTACTACTACCACCACTACTACTAATGCTACTGCCACATTGAGGGGCTTGTACTGGGGAGTGTTAAGTTAAAGTAAATCACTGCAAATGCCTTCTATGGAATACACACTTTCACTGAGAGGAGTTTAGTCCTTGTTGTAGTCCTTGTTGTAGTCCTTGTTGTAGTCCTTGTTGTAGTCCTTGTTGTAGTCCTTGTTGTAGTCCTTGTTGTAGTCCTGGTTTAGTCCTGGTTTAGTCCTGGTTTAGTCCTGGTTTGTTGCACTGAGAGGAGCTTTAGAAACTGCAGAAGCTAAAGTTATTTGTTCTTTAAGTAAATTTTCATTGGCCCCAGTAGCAGACATATTGTATATAACACAAAGCCGTTGCTCCTGTCTGCTCCTCCAGACTGTGCTGACTCTCATACTCCCACTTCACTGAACACTGGGCCTGTGTAGGCGGTCTGCAGAGTGACATTTAGGCCTGTTCACGGTTGAGTTAGCAGATGTTGGATGACATTTAGCTGACAGCATTAGCTCCGTCTTCAGATCTTTACTTGTGTAGCTCCTTCTGACTCTGAGATCACTAAACTAGGGTATTATCTCAAAAGTCTCTAATTTAATGGTCATAAAATTAGTTCCCTGATGATTTTTTCCCTCCAGGATCCCTCTGAAGAAGTTCCGCTCGATCCGCCGGACCATCACTGACTCTGGGAAGACTGTGGATCAGCTTCTGGACAACAGTCGGACTCTGAAGTACAACCTGGGCTTCCCCCCAAATGCCCCTACCCCAGAGACACTCAAGAACTACCTGGACGTACGTTTCACAGTAACACACACTTTTTAAAGCCGTGAAACTCAACTGGTGGGTCAGGACTTTAAAGGGGGTCACAGGGAGTTTGAGTATATTTTAAAATGATTTTTAAATGGAAACATAGATCCAAACGTTATTGCACTGTTTAGATGTAAATAAAACATTTGTTAACATATGTTATTCATAAAAGAACATAGACACATATCAGGCGTTGAAACAGAGAGTTTTTTTTACTATTTTATGAAAAATAGTCGCTCTTTTTTTAATTTGATGGCTGCAGCACATCTCAAAAAGTTGGGACAAAGGCAAGAAAAGACTGAAAATATTGATTAATTTAGCAGCTAGTTAAGTTAATTACCAACAGTAAGGGCTGGCTGATTAATCAAATTAATATTTTTTTTTATTAAATTTTTTTTTTAGGTTTTAAAAATAACCAAATTGAATTTAGCAGAAATAGCGTCCTCCAAGAGCTGTTCACTGTGTTGTCGCTAATACTGCTGTCAGCTCCAGAGCAGTTTAAATACTGACTGTGGAGATCTCCAGACTCTAAAAACACTGATCACAGAAAACAGAGTCCTTTACCTCTGTAATGTCCTCGTTTGGATGTGGCAGCAGTTTGGCCAAAATGAACGAGTCATGTGGTGTGCAGCAGCGGCGCTAACTTTACGTACGTTTATGTGCTCATGAGCCACATCCTCTGGAGCTTTTATGTCTTTTAACAAGGCTTTGTTTGCTGTACAAAAACAGAGCTGGTCTTTAGAAGCACAGCAGATTAAACTAAAACTTCACTGATCTCACTGTGAGAGTAATGCACACTGCTGTTACTGTTTTTTTTTTAATGTAAATACATAACTATGCCATAATCTCTTTTAAAAATAATAAACTGACATTTAGGTTGTTCTCTTTTCTCTGTGTCTCAGCTGTGTATTTTATCACTAATGTTGATTTTCTAAACACAAATCTAATGTTGTCTATGTGTCTATGTTTACTCTCTGACTAAATCTGAGACACTGCTGCTGTTCACACAATAAGTGTCCTCAGCACTAAACATCACAAAAAATGTATACAGCCATTTTTTTTTTCATAAATCTTTGAATCAACTTCTGCCCTAATGATAAATACCAAATATTTAATTATCTTCAGAATTTTAACCCTTTTTATGCCAATGTATGTAATAGCATCTAATTTTGCTAAGTAAGCAGCCTTTCAAGTGTGATGTTCTTGTGATTTTTGAGCTCATAATAAAATGTAGAGTCTGCAGTATTTTGTGTGGTTGTCCGAGTCACCACCTCTGAGTTAATAATCAGAGAGTGACAGATTCTCAGTTCTCAGAGAAAACCTGACTCACCACTGACTCAGGCAAAAGCACAGTTTCGGATCAGAGTGAGGAACGTGGTGTTTACTGCTCACATGGCTCAGAGTCAGCGTTTCTACCGACTGTAGATGACCTGAGCTTATGCCGATGTGAGGGGCCTCAAGTCTGTCTGCAGAAAGAGCAACTCCATTTTATTTCTCTAGCCTAATATCACAACAACAGATGCGATAAACGATATGCTTTTGTAATAATGCGGTACAAATTTATTAGAATTGTTTCGATCCGACTCAAGAATGATTTTGGCTAATTTATAATGATACAATTCGATTCATATCAATACCATGGATATGGAGGACCGTGAGCGCCACGTGAAAAGGAATAATACTTTTATTAAGAGTTTTTAAAAGAGCCATTAATAAACGGATTACTAAATGCTTTTATTAAATGAGTTTTTAAAAGAGGATTTAATAAATGGATTACTAAATGGTTTTAATAAAAGAAGGATTAATAGCGTTATTCATTAATCCATTTAGGAAACCGATTTCTAAATGTATTTACCTTTTCGGAAAAGCATTTGCAAAACGTATTAGCTTCTCCGATTAGCTTCTCCTTTTAGCTTTTCCGTGGTGTTCCTGGTCCTTCTGCCTAAAGTTAAATAAAAGAAAAAGAAAAGCGATGTAACAAGCTCTCTGATTGGTCAGAGCTACACGCGCTCTCATTGGCCAGACAATTTGCTCGTCATCCTTAGCCGGCCCGGTGACAATAGGGGTTATGCGCTAACTACTTCTGCATTCGGCTAAACGGAATGATCCACTTCCGGTCACAGCTCGTAAACGAGCAGCCGGATAAGAGCAGCTTCAAAAAACATATTTATGTCTTACACATCGCAAAATAAAATCACCAAACTAACGCTGCGATTGACTAACACAGTTTTATCCTTCAAACAAGGGTTTTAGCATTTGTGTGTGAAATATTTAATGTTGTTGATGTTTTATCATGTTTTTGTGTTACCTGCCTAGGGACTGCGGATGCAAATTAGCATTGTTACTATAATCTGGCATATTTACATCGATCACTGTCTGAGTAGATGGTTATTAATGTGTGCTGTCCCTATCAAATAAACAAATACATAAATAAAATAAAATAAATAAATAGGAGCTTCTTTTTTGGTCACATTGGCGTTTCAGTCTTGCCCAAGGACACAACAACAGCAGTATATAATGCTGGCAATGGGGATTGAACCGCCAACCTTCGGGATAGTGGACGAGCGTCTCTGTCGACTGAGCTACTGACTGAAAACCTGCAAATGGAGAGTGGAGTTTAGACCACTGTTTAGTCCTGGTTTTAGTGCTTGTTTACTCTTTGATTTACGCCTGACATTGTTGTGCTTTTGTCCTGGTTCAGTCCCAGTTGCAGTCCAGGTTTAGTCCTAGTTTAGCCCTGGTTTTGTCCTGGTTTAGTCTTGGTTTTGTCCTGGTTTTGTCCTAGTTTTGTCCTGGTTTAGTCCTTACTTGGTAATTAATTTTTCCAGTTTAATCCTTATTTTGGTTGTCATTTTCGTCCTGGTTTAGGCTTATTTTAGTCCATTACAGATGGTCCTTGTAAAGCCAGTTATTCTGAGGCGGTGCTTGGTGTGAATGCTCTGAGAACCACTGACAGAGGTTTTGTTTTTGCAGACTAACTCCACAGAACGCTGAGTCCTGGAGTCTCCTGTAGTTTTGTGTCCCTTTGACTCAACCTGGTTCTGATTCACACAAAAGGCTCTTTCACAATAAAAGCCTGTGATCCAGAACAAACAAGGACAAACTAATTCATTTTAAATGAAAGTAAACAGACTGGGACTTTATTGTTAAAGGGCTTAATGACAGTAAAGATTACTGCAGCAGGAGGGACCTGAGTGAACTGCACGGGTTTTCTTTGGTCTTGTGGCCTGAACCAAATCTCAAACTTCTGCTTTTATTTGTGAAAAGGGGAAGTGGAGTTGATTCGGTGATTTGGAAATGACTGTCCTCGGTCTGTTGTAATATGTGACACCAGACTTAAGACTTTTCTGAGATCTTGACTTTTTCGACTTAAAGAGCAGCTCAACCCTAAACCGTTTTTTTTAGCTGCTAATCTGCACAACAGGGCTTTAGTGATACATCTCACTGGTTATTGACTTGTCTTTGACTGTTGAGTAAAACAACATGTAACCAGAACTGAAGCAGGTCTAAGCCAGAACTGAAGCAGGTCTAAGCCAGAACTGAAGCAGGTCTAAGCCAGAACTGAAGCAGATCTAAGCCAGAACTGAAGCAGATCTAAGCCAGAACTGAAGCAGATCTAAGCCAGAACTGAAGCAGATCTAAGCCAGAGCTGAGGCAGATCTAAGCCAGAACTGAAGCAGATCTAAGCCAGAGCTGAAGCAGATCTAAGCCAGAACTGAAGCAGATCTATGCCAGAGCTGAAGCAGATCTAAGCCAGAGCTGAGGCAGATCTAAGCCAGAACTGAGGCAGATCTAAGCCAGAACTGAAGCAGATCTAAGCCAGAACTGAAGCAGATCTAAGCCAGAGCTGAGGCAGATCTAAGCCAGAGCTGAGGCAGATCTAAGCCAGAGCTGAGGCAGATCTAAGCCAGAGCTGAGGCAGATCTAAGCCAGAGCTGAGGCAGATCTAAGCCAGAGCTGAGGCAGATCTAAGCCAGAACTGAGGCAGATCTAAGCCAGAGCTGAGGCAGATCTAAGCCAGAGCTGAGGCAGATCTAAGCCAGAGCTGAGGCAGATCTAAGCCAGAGCTGAGGCAGATCTAAGCCAGAGCTGAGGCAGATCTAAGCCAGAGCTGAAGCAGATCTAAGCCAGAGCTGAAGCAGATCTAAGCCAGAGCTGAAGCAGATCTAAGCCAGAGCTGAAGCAGATCTAAGCCAGAGCTGAAGCAGATCTAAGCCAGAGCTGAAGCAGATCTAAGCCAGAGCTGAAGCAGATCTAAGCCAGAGCTGAAGCAGATCTAAGCCAGAGCTGAAGCAGATCTAAGCCAGAGCTGAAGCAGATCTAAGCCAGAGCTGAAGCAGATCTAAGCCAGAGCTGAAGCAGATCTAAGCCAGAGCTGAAGCAGATCTAAGCCAGAGCTGAAGCAGATCTAAGCCAGAGCTGAAGCAGATCTAAGCCAGGTCTAAACTAGGCGCAAAACCAAGACTAGCCACATCTTAAACAGGAAAAAACACCTGGCTCTAAATTAAACTAAAGCAGGACTTGAACAGCTGAGTACCATCAGAAGAAGCCTGTGTACCACCAGTGGGACCGCTACCACAGTTTGAGAAGCACTGCGCTTGACGACAACACCACAAAAACAAAAGGGAGTTTACAGTAGTTTGAGTGCACGCCTTTCAAGGATTTACGGTAATCTGTTCTTCTGAAGTGGGGTCCGCACTTAGACTCCTCTGGGCTAAGTCAAAGTCCAAAACAACTTGGTACACAGAAGACCTTACTAAAAGCAATTTTTTTTATCTGAATATTGAGATCTCTCTTTGTTATTGAAAAATAGCTATTATGGTCAAATATCTCAGTTTCATTCTGTTGACATTTTACACTGTTGTAACCCTCCTCCAGCCCTAAGACAGGTTTTTATTTTTGCAACAGTTTTTTGTGGATAACCTTTGCTGTTTATTCAAATGGCACAGAATTTGCCTCAGGTGTGTATTTTTGGATGAATTTTCAGATTTCAGGATAAAAAAAAAATCCTCTTAAATGCTGTCTAAAAAAATAGTCCCACCTTTTACCCCTAAGATATTTTTGTGCCACTGACTCCCATTCAAACATTTTTATAATACACTGTCACTGCAATATAACATCACATTTTTATCAAGTATTTTATGGATTCATGTTTGTGAGGGATTGGAATTTTAGTTTTTATTGTTTTCTACTAGGTGGCGACATTTCCCCATATATGGTAGACAGAGGTATAAATGGCCCCATTAGTCTTTGTATAAATGATCTCCCTGCAAGGCAAATAAAATAAATCTGAACTAAAGGCAATTGGGTGTGTTTTAGGGTTGTCATCCGTTTGTGTGAAAGTGTTTGTCGAGAAAGTAGTTTATTTGTTTATTTATTATTATTTGCCACTACATAAAAATTTAAAATCTATTTAAATTAATCATGATGCCAATGTTTGACACTCCCAAGCTCTGAAAATCCACCACAAATAAATCTTTGCATTTACAGAAATGCAAAAAAAATATTTTTTGTGTGTGTGTGATTTTTGCCATAATTTGAAATCAACTTTTAATCACAAAAAGTGGAATTTAAGGGGTTAACTTTCATAAACAGAATAATTTTTTGCTGTGTATGATGAGGACTAAAGTTAATATTGTAACCATGAAAAAAAATTTTATTAAAAAAATGAAAAATAATTATTGACTATTAGATAATCTTTCTATGGCAGTCTTTATTGGTGCATTTTTTTTTTTTTTGTAGCTTCAGGCAAAAGGGGGGTCTCACACATGCTCAGATACTAACGCTGCTCTGTCGTGGCTGAGTCACCCCGGTGTGTCCTCTGACGGCGCTCAGGCCTGAAGGTTATGATTAAGGGTGCTCCGATTGATTGGCCGCGATCGGTGATCAGCCGATCATGGCTAAAAATAGTGATCGGTGATTGGTCAAACTGGCAGCCGCTGCACCCGCGGACTCACACTAAAGGCACCAATTAAGAACAGCTGATTTTTACATCAGCGGAGCATTCAAACAAAACCACACAGACACTTGTTGGCACACATTAAAGGCCAATAATGCAACAAAACCTCTTCTAAAACAAAAATAAGTAGAATTTGTTGTACTTTTACATTTACAAAGGCTGCAGTATTTTTCAAGTTGAACTAATAATAGCCTGCATACATTGCATTACTACATTGAAGACCATGTGATCGGTATCGGCCGAGCACAGCAAAGGCTGATTGGTGATCGGCCTCAAAAATCCTGATCGGAGCACCCTTAGTTATGATGATAAATGGCCTGTTGTACTGTTTTACCCTCCCAGCTCCAGTGTAACAGCTGATTCATATGCGGTGTATTATCCATCCTTCCACTCCTCCTGTTGATGTATAAATTGTGTTTTTTGTCCTTCCAGGCCCAGTATTATGGGGACATCAGCCTGGGGACACCTCCTCAGACCTTCTCAGTGGTCTTCGATACTGGGTCCTCAAACCTGTGGGTCCCGTCTCAGCACTGCTCTTGGACGGACATCGCCTGCTGTGAGTCTTATTCCAAACGTACTTTACGACTGATGCAGCTTATTTCTTTAATAAAATTATAATGAAATCTTAGGGCATCTCACAATTGGCTTCAAAAGCCATGCCATATATATATATATATATATATACACACACTGAACAAAAATATAAATGCAACACTTTTGCTTTTGCTCCCATTTTTCATGAGATGAACTCAAAGATCTGAAACTTTTTCTACATACACAAAATAACCAAAATAACCATCCATCCATCTTCTTCCGCTTTATCCGGGACCGGGTCGCGGAGGCAGCAGTCTAAGCAAAGATGCCCAGACTTCCCTCTCCACAGACACTTCCTCCAGCTCTACCGGGGGGACCCCAAGGCGTTCCCAGGCTGAGAGACATAGTCCCTCCAGCGTGTCCTAGGTCTTCCCCGGGGCCTCCTCCCGGTGGGACATGCCCGGAACACCTCCCCAGGGCGGCGACCAGGAGGCATCCGGAACAGATGCCCAAGCCACCTCAACTGACTCCTCTCGATGTGGAGGAGCAGCGGCTCTACTCCAAGCTCCTCTCGGGTGACAGAGCTCCTCACCCTATCTCTAAGGGTGCGCCCAGCCACCCTGCGGAGGAAACTCATTTCGGCCGCTTGTATCCGGGATCTTGTCCTTTCGGTCATGACCCAAAGCTCATGACCATAGGTGAGAGTAGGAACGTAGATCGACCGGTAAATCGAGAGCTGAGCCGAAAGGCGAAGCTCCTTCCTCACCACAACAGACCGATACAACGACCGCATTACTGCAGACGCTGCACCGATCCGCCTGTCGATCTCACACTCCATCCTTCCCTCACTCGTGAACAAGACCCCGAGATACTTAAACTCCTCCACTTGAGGCAGAAACTCCCCCCCCAACCTGGAGAGGGCAAACCACCATTTTCCGGTCGAGAACCATGGCCTCGGACTTGGAGGTGCTGATTCTCATCCCAGCCGCTTCACACTCGCCTGCAAACCGCCCCAGTGCACACTGAAGTTCCTGGTTTGAGGAAGCCAACAGAACAACATCATCCACAAAAAGCAGAGATGAAATCCTGTGGTTCCCAAACCTGACACCCTCCGGCCCTTGGCTGCGCCTAGAAATTCTGTCCATAAAAATTATGAACAGAACTGGTGACATGGCAGGGCAGCCCTGCCGGAGTCCAACATGCACTGGGAACAGGTCCGACTTACAACCGGCAATGCGGACCAAGCTCCTGCTCCGGTCATACAGGGACCAGACAGCCCTTAACAAAGGGCCCCGGACCCCATACTCCCAGAGCACCCCCCACAGGACACTACGAGGGACACGGTCGAACGCTTTCTCCAAATCCACAAAACACATGTGGACTGGTTGGGCGAACTCCCACGAACCCTCGAGCACCCGATAGAGGGTGTAGAGCTGGTCTACTGTTCCACGGCCAGGACGAAAACCGCATTGTTCCTCCTGAATCCGAGGTTCGACTATCGGCCGAATTCTCCTCTCCAGTACCCTGGAATAGACTTTCCCAGGGAGGCTGAGAAGTGTGATCCCCCTGTAGTTGGAACACACCCTCCGGTCCCCCTTCTTAAAGAGAGGGACCACCACCCCGGTCTGCCAGTCCAGAGGCACTGTCCCCAACCGCCACGCGATGTTGCAGAGACGTGTCAACCACGACAGCCCCACAACATCTAGGGACTTGAGGTACTCAGGGCGGATCTTATCCACCCCTGGTGCCTTGCCACTGAGGAGTGATGGATGAGTCCACCTCTGAGTCCCCAGCCTCTGCTTCCTCAACGGAAGACGTGTCGTTGGGATTGAGGAGATCCTCAAAGTATTCCTTCCACCGCCCGACAACATCCCCAGTCGAGGTCAACAGCTCCCCACCCTCACTGTAAACACAAAATAACCATATCTCTCAAATATTGTTCTCAAATCTGTGATAGTGAGCACTTCTCCTTTGCCAAGATAATCCATCCCTCCTCACAGGTGTGCCATATCCAGATGCTGATGAGACAGCATGATTATTTGCATTTCCTAGACAGTCGTTGCTGTGGTCAACATGAATATTAAAATCCCCTACTATTACAATCTTATCTGAGTCGAACACTATACTGGATAGAAAGTCAGAGAACGCAATTAAAAATTCGGAATTGTTTCTTACAGTTTGGGTGATTTATAGTTAGTATGAGGCTTTCAAAGGAATTATATGTGTGTTTAGATTTAGGGCTAAGAAGTAACTAGAAGTAATATAACTAGACTGTGATATTACTGCCACTCCTCCACCTCGGCCTGTGCTCCTAGCTGTGTGAAAGTTTACATGACTTGGGGGAGGAGCTTCATTAAGTCTCACATAATCATCCTGTTGTAGCCAGGTTTCTGTTAAGGCCAGTAGGTTAAGTTTATTATCATTAATTAATTCATTAACTAACAGGGATTTAGAGGAAATGGACCTAATGTTTAGTAATCCACATTTAATTATGTCATTGTTTTGATTATTATTAATATTATTAATAGGTCTACAAGAAGTTATTTTTATTAAATCTATGGCTCTCACTCCTTATTTGTCTTTTGCTGTTGGACTTAGTGTTTAGGCGGGGGACAGACACAGTCTCTATTTGCTCTGCTAAAATATCTTTATACTGGGTTTGTAGCAGCTCGTAAGGAAGCTCAGAGAAGTGTTTTAAACTACTGCTCTGTGCCCGGGTCCCACCTCTGGTTCGTCAGGTTGGACGACTAATGCTATCAGCCATATTTCTGGACAGCAACGCGGCACCATCCAACGTGGGATGAATGCCATCTCTCCGTAAGAGACCGGGCTTTCCCCAAAACGCTCGCCAATTATCAATAAAGCCTATGCCGTTTTCTGGGCACCATCTAGATAACCAGCGGTTGAATGATGAAAAGCGGCTGTACATTTCATCATTGGTCAAATTCAGCAGGGGATCAGAGAATATTACGGTGTCTGACATTGACTTAGCAAGTTTGCACACCGACCCTACATTCAATTTGAGCACCTCTGATTGTCTCTGCTGGGCGTCGTTACCGCCAATGTGAATCACAATTCGACAGAACCTGGTCCTACTCTGGGCTAAAAGCCTATGGTTTCCTTCGATGTCACCCACTCTGGCCCCCGGAAAACACCTAACCGTAGCCGCCGGCAGCTTCACGTCTCTAACTATCGAGCAATCACCAGAGTCGATGGTTCAGCGGGTGTGTCGCTGAGGGGAGAAAACCTATTCCAGACGGGAAGCTTTGGGTGGTCTAAGTGTTTGCGTTTAGTGCTATGCTTCCTTCTTACTGTTACAAAGCCATCCTGCTTGTCCCCCAGCTGCTGGAGGCGCTGGGGGGCTAGTCTGGCTAGCGCTCCTGCTACTGCTAGCACGGTCCGCGGTCCCTGTAGCTACCTGGCTAGCTGGCTTAGCCTCAGCCTCCACTGTGTGGAGCTGCGCTTCTAACTGCTCTAACCTGGCCTCCAAAACTAAAAATAAACTACACTTCACACACCTACTGCACTCATCACTAAAAGGGGCAGGATTTTTACTGAACATATGGCACATTGAAGAGAAAAGGGGGGTGAAGGCGGAGGATGAAGACGCCATGCTAATGCTAGGCTAAGATAGGCTAACAGAAGCTAATAAACTATTACTGAGTCGCGAGCTGAAAGTGGTTTGGACATGAAGCGATTATATATACGATACTAGATTTCCAATTGCACACCTGATAAATGTATCTATAAAACAGGGAAAAGTGCCTTTAACATGGAAGATTGCTAGGGTTACCCCAGTCTTTAAGGCTGGTGACAAGACAAAACCAGAGAATTTTTTACCAATAAGCATTTTACCATTCATTTTAAAAATAGCCGAGAGATGGGTTGCCACACAGTTAATTGAACACCTGAACAGCAGTGACACCCCGCTCCATCCAATGCAGTTTGGATTTCGCAAACATCATTCCACAGAAACAGCCACTTGTTACTTTCTTGAATTTAAAATGTCTGTTAGACCAGGGTGGCTTTGTAGGTGCTGTTTTTCTTGACTTGAAACGAGCCTTTGATACTATTAACCATGATGTGCTTCTTGCTAAATTAACTTAATTTAATTTCTCTAAAAGTGCTCACTGCTGGATGAGATCATATTTGTCAGACAGAACACAAGCTGTACAAATGGGAAATTCGCAGTCATCTCATCTTACTTGTTCGGCTGGAGTCCCACAAGGTTCAATACTGGGACCAATCTTATTCAGTCTTTATGTTAATAACTTACCAAAGGTTTGTTCAGATATCAAAATACAATTATACGCTGATGACACGGTATTGTATGCTCATGCAAAAACGAAACAAGAAGCTGCTGCAATACTTTCTGGGGCAACGGTACCAGTGTCTCACTGGGTCAAAAACTCATGTTTACATCTGAATACAACAAAAACGTCTGCATGTTTTTTTCACGGCAGCCAGCAGAGGGGCCAGAGCCATCTGTCTTAGTCAATGGAGAGAGACTAAATGTGGTAGAACAATTAAAGTATCTTGGTGTGGTCTTTGATTCAAATTTAACATTTAAGCAACATGTGAAAAAAAATCTCAAATGTTATAAAATTTAACTTATCAAACTTTCAACATATAAGACCTTTTACTGTTGAGTCTAATGAGTATAAGTATAATATTCTAGACCTCAACAGTTATCAGGTATTTTTGGATGTCTGTCTCATTTTTAAAGTTTTGAATGGGCTTGCACCTCCACCATTAAAGGACTTTACACATAAAAAAGAAAAGATTAAACACCAGAGCATTAACCAGAGGGGACTGCAATGTACAATGGCACAGGACTAAATTTAGCCAAACTGTAGTGTCTATTAGAGGGACACGGTCATGGAATACACTGCCAACCCATGTTAGGAACTGTGACAACTACTTAACTTTTAAAAAATACCTAAAACAATAATTGAAACCAAACCAGCAATGTACCCATATGTAAATTTTTTTCTCATTATGATTGACATTATGATCGATCACGGTGGACTTTAACTTCTATGTGACTACTGTCTAATGTACCTGGTCTTTGTTTGTCTGTGCAATATGTCTGATATTGTGTGACGATATGTGATGAAATCTGTATTTTGTGGTTTTATGGTACCTGCCCTAGGACAACGGATGAAATTTAGCTCTTGTGCTAACTCCAGCATATTTACATTGATGCTCACTGCTGATTTGTTGATGAATGTCCTATTTCAAATAAATGCAAATAAAAAAAATAAAATAAAATAGATTTCTCACAGAGTAACTAAGTTAAACTGCTAGAGATATGCCTTAAATAATTCAATTTAGTCAAATGACAAAGAACAGTTGTGTATGCAACAAAACACCAACGGAGTGCACTCACCTGGAAGTGACGTCAAATCCAGTATTGAACTGTAATAATTTCTAACATCAACATTTGCGATATCAATTGTTTTCCATGTATAACGATACACCCTACCTAGAAAACAATACGATTAGATACAAGGTAATGCGTATTGATTTGATTGATATTTGTATCATAGGAATAAAAAAAATCTGTATATCTATATAATAACCGTATCTTTGCACCCCTAAATTTGACCGTTCCTGTGTGCCTGTGTTGCAGGGGTCCATCGCAGATATAATGACGCCAAGTCCAGCACATACGTGAAGAACGGCACGGCCTTCGCCATCCAGTACGGGTCGGGCAGTCTGTCGGGGTACCTCAGCCAGGACACCTGCACGGTGGGTTCAGACAAACAAAATACTCACAACATCTGTCAAAGTCTTTCAGTTTTATTCAGAGGAGGCACAGATATCACCAGGAGACTTCTCCAGTAGATTTCCAGCATCAGCATGAGTCAAAAATGCACTGCAGCATTTGTGTAATTTATGTTAGGATGCAAATTAGGCATTGTATACGTAAAAACTGGCACATTTGCACACATTTCAAAAACAAAGTGAAGATGGGACAAAGTTAAAATTCTTTCTGTTCATTCAAGTTCATTTTGTCACTTATGAGATAAAAAGGCTTTTACAGTGATGGTGCTCTGATTTTGTCTTTCAGTAATTTATAAGGGCTGGGTGATAAATTTAATTAGCATTTTTAACAATGTCAAAAATAGTTAAATCAAATTGAGCAGAAATTTGCGTTGAGGCTAATGATGCAGCTAGCTCCAGAACAGCTTAAATACTGATTGTCTCTACTGTCTGTGTACTACTGTGTATTGTCAGTCTCTACTGAGACTCTGCTGATGCTAAAAACATAATCTCAGAGGAAGGAGTTCTTTTTACCTCTGCAATGTCCTCGTTTAGATGTGGCAGCAGTTTGACCAAAACTAAAAGATATTTATGTCAGTGTCAGAGTAATTCACTTTGCTGCTACCTTTTTTTCATACCTTTTTTGTACAGACATTTAAAATATATAGATAACATTTTTTTAAAACTTCGCAATAATCTAATTTTAAAATAATAAACCTACTTTTAAATAGCTTCTTATGCCAACAAGAGAAAAAATATTGAAATTGTACATCGGCTGAGAAATGAAAAAAATCCTTGTGGATGCCCGATCCCGTCAGACCTCGGAAGCTAAGCAGGGTAGGGCCTGGACAGTGCCTGGATGGGAGACCGCTGGGGAACACCAGGAAGCCGGTGTGAATGTGAGTGAGTGAGTGGGGACTACGGATGGAAATTAGCTCTGAGCTATAATCCGGTGTATTTACAGCACTAGCCATTCATTAATACACCCTGTCCCATATATATAAATAAATAAATAAATAAATAAATAAATAAAAAAAAACTTAAACATATTGCCCAGCCACAGTTATTACTTTTAGTATAGCTTAAATTTTGCATGCCCATACTTGTATATTGTTTTATATTGCACTGTATATTGTGGGCCTGGTAATCACAGCATGCCTCATGATACGATATGCGATACATGGTTCACAATACCGATAACATCACAATATTGCGATTTTTGATTTATTGCACAAGAAAACCTACGATATTTTACTGAATTTTTATGTGAGTTTCTGTGAATTATAAAGGGCTAAATCCATGTGTGTTATATATTATGGCTAATTCATGCCACTGGAGCAGCAGGACACTTTCAGATTGGTATCGTGCCAGACTTTAAAGCATCAGTATGGAAAGTATCAATACTTTGGCATCAGTTCACAAATTATTAGTTTATAGACTTAAACAAGAAATCACAAGTTCTGTTTCCATCAGAAATTAATCCTCCATCAGTCAGTATATTTACTTAAGTATTTCTAGATATTTTCATTTGTATGACAGTATTTGTCAGACCAAGTGCTAAGAAGTACAGTGCTGCCCTCTACAGTCAGCGTTCTTCACCAATTTAGCCATATTTGACTCTGAAAGCAGAGCTGCTGTAGCACCTTTATTATGCATGACATTACAAAAAGTATCAATATTGGTATCCTAATGCAAAATATTATATCACAAAATCAATATTTTTCCCCACCCCTAATATATAGTGGCTGCTTATTGTTATTTGTCCAGACCAAGGGTTTGTGGGTAATGCAATATCAATTCTGTGTATGTGCAGTAAATGTGGCAGAGCTGACAGTAATGTTGACTGTGACTTTGACGAGTAGTGGTAGTAGTCGTTGTAGTATCATTTTGAGAAAACGGCCTGAAATTAATATTTCAGGTAGAAATCTATAGGCTCAAGTCACTAAATGTACTTTATTCTATTGTATTTAAACCTTAAACTCCTGGATAATATAGCACTTTAGAATCATTAAACTCCTCTCTCAGATCGGGAACATCGCTGTGGAGAAGCAGCTGTTTGGAGAGGCCATTAAGCAGCCAGGAATCACCTTTTTAATGGCAAAATTCGATGGGATCCTGGGCATGGCCTACCCCCGGATCTCGGTGGACGGAGTGACTCCAGTGTTCGACAACATGATGAGCCAGAAGAAAGTGGAGCAGAACATCTTCTCCTTCTACCTGAACAGGTACAGGACAGTGGTCACATGAGCAGTGAGGTGAAGAATGGGCAGGAGTTTAAGTATTTAGGGTCAGCGGTTCAGGGCAATGGAGAGGGTGTGGGTCAGAGGTGAAGAGGCGTGTGCAGCAGGATGGAACAGGAGAAGTGTCAGGTGTGCTATGTGGTAAGAGTTTCAGCAAGAATAAAAAGAAAAGAAAACATCTAAAACTCTAAAAAACAAGTCCAGCTGATTTATTGTTAAATATTTTTTGTTGTGATGTAAAAAGCTTGGATGACTAAGAATCTTCACAGACAAACCTAAGCAAATAATAATATTCTAAATAGACAAATAAACAATCTTATAAAAGAAAAAAATCTCAAACTGCCTCTTAGAATCATAATTAACTATGTCATCCACTACACAAAACTGAAAAAAGGCACACAAAAAAACAAAAAAAAACCATTTTATTTCCAAGAAATGCGGTCCTATTATTATCATTACTTTATAGGCTGCAGTTATTACATTTTCAAAGGCTTTTTTTTTTTAACACAGTCAACCCGTTATTACAATATTGGGGAGCTATTACGTTATTGGCTTAATGATATTTAATGCTGCCAAAATTATTATTGGTCAGTTATTGGCCCTTAGTACATTATCAGATGCTACAGATGTACGGTTTAGAGACAGTGGCTTGGAGGAGCAGAAAATCACAAATCCATGATCCTGTCTCTGGACATGAGGTCTTTATTTCACTTTCTCTCAGGAACCCGGAAACACAGCCCGGAGGTGAGCTGCTGCTCGGAGGAACTGACCCTCGATACTACACAGGAGACTTCCACTACGCCAACATCACCAGACAGGCCTACTGGCAGATCCACATGGACGGGTGAGTCTGAGGGCAGATCCGCGTGGGCGGGTGAGTCTGAGGGCAGATCTGCGTGGACGGGTGAGACTGAGGGCAGATCCGCGTGGACGGGTGAGACTGAGGGCAGATCCGCGTGGGCGGGGGCCTAAAAAACTCATCTGCTGTGAGTTTAAAAAGACAGTTGATTTCTACAAATGTGTCTTTGTCTTAACTACATTGTCTCAATCAATTGTATTCCTTCAGCTTCTTTTGCGTAACTCTGTTGGGGGACATGTGGTATAGGAGCCTCTCTACTTATAGTCCCACTGGACTATAAGTTGCATTTTTTGGGGAAATTTATTTTACAAAATCCGACACCAAGAACAGACATTTCATGTTGAAAGGCAAGTTATAGTAATAATAGAATAGAGAACAACAGCTGAATAGGTGTGCGCTATGCTAATGTAACACATTGATGGTTATTCAGCTACATGAAGCATAAACAATGAACTGAACAGGTGTCTCGTATGTTAACGTAATATATTAACAGTTATTCACATAACTATAGCATAAAGAACATAATATAACAAGTTCACCAAACTCACCATCTCACTCCTAATCGCTAAATCCTTTAAATTCTTCATCCTCGGTGTCGCTTCTGAACAACTCCACCAACTCCGGAGGTAGACGAAGCGCCGCTTCCTTGTGGCTGTCGTCAGACTCAGCATCAGTTCCATTTCCAATTATTCCGGTCGTCCTCAGTTGTCTTTTGTCAGTGGTACAGGTGCAGCAGATGCTGGTACACAAGCCTAGAGCGTCATCTAACGAACACCTGAAATATTTGAACATATAAGTCGCACCCCTTGCCAGACTATGGAAAAAAAGTGCGACTGATGGTCCGGAAAATACAGTAAAATCATTTGTTTTTCAAAAGTGTTTTCTGTAAACATGGCACCATAACACACACTAAAAACAGACTGGAACACACGTGGTGGCGAATATGAATGGCCCTGTGCACTTGTTGCTTGCTGTGGTAATGAGGAAGAGAATGTTTTGCTGTTAAAAGCTCAATAGCATATGCAGCTCCAACACAACACCGTTAGACTCCGCTGTTGTTTTTGTTGATGTCGGAGTTTAGTACATTTGGGGTTCTAAAACACCAATACGATAAAAAAACCTTTGTGGGTACGCCTACGCCCGTCTCTGAGTGAACAACAAGGCCTTAGAGACAACCATTCACTCTCTCATTCATTCTCTCTGGGACTGTCCAGTTCACCTGTACGTGTGTGTCTTTGGACCACATTTGAAACAGTTTTGTGTTGTGTCCGTAGGATGGCGGTGGGCCCTCAGCTAGGTTTGTGTAAAGGAGGATGTGAGGCCATTGTCGACACCGGGACGTCCCTGATCACCGGACCCGCCTCTGAAGTCCGGGCTCTGCAAAAGGCTATCGGAGCACTGCCACTCATCCAGGGAGAGGTGAGCGAAATAAACGCACCAGAGCCAGAGGAGCAGAGCTGAAGATGGATACAGAGGAGGTGCAGTCAGGGGTAGAAGGATGAGGCTGAGGTTAGAGCTGGAGGCCTAGAGGAAGACCAGAGAGGAGGGTTATGGATGTAGTGAAAGAGGAGATGAAGTTAGTTGGTGTGAGAGAAGAGGATGCAGAGGAAGCTCTGAGTTCAGAGTAACGTGACGTTATATGAAGACATAGTTTATTGCAATGGGGGGATGTGACTGACTGACGCTCAGAAGAAGGTTTTTTATGGAGCCCAGATGTGTGTGAATGATGAGACCAGAGACAAAATGATGTTAAATGTAAAGAGAGGTGTATTGAACATATAGGGAAAGGGAAAGTGGAACAAAATAAATACAAGACACAAATTAAATAATTAATTTTACAGCAACAAATTCACTGTTCAAGGTTTTTTTTTTTCTTTTTTTAGGGTTTCAGTTCATCAGTCTTCAAACAGGTTTTAAATCCCTTTGTTGAAAGTCATTTTTTTTTATTCTTTTGAGGGTTCCTTTTAAAGTTCATTTTTAAGAAAAAAGGGGTCTGAAATGATGCTCCCAAAAAAGCAATTTTAAAAAAGTAAACTAAAGAAATAGCTGCTAACAGTTAGAGGGTTATATTTGAGGAATGTAAAGGACACTTAACCACTGAGTTAGTTTGGATTATATTATTCAATTGGAAGGAGAAAAGCCATTATCTGCAGTTATTAATCCTCTGTGTCTGTTGCAGTACATGGTGAGCTGTGATAAGGTCCCGACTCTGCCTGCCATCACCTTCAACATCGGGGGACAGTCCTACACTCTGACCGGAGAACAGTACATACTCAGGGTCAGTGTCTGCAGCACCAGAGCATTCAGTTTGTCTCAGTTTGTCCTCTAAGGCCTCATCTGTCTGCAGTAAACTGAACCCGTCAGGAGTTTCTCAGTCATAGTGAAATCATGTGACTGCAGTGAGTACAGTGACGTCACAAAGACCCGGACAAAGGAAATCTCTGTGTGAGACTTATCACAGAGTCTGTGTCTGCAGCCGTTTCCCAGAATTCCCTGTGTCTCTGCCCTTCTATAAACACTGACACACATCAGGATCAGCTGCAAAATAACATTTGTTTCAGTGAAGATGCCAAACGGTACACTTACTTAAGTACTTTATAGCCACATGAACATGAGGTACTAATATGTTGTACCTGATAATTTGCATAATGTTGAATCCATGATAAAGCTGTTCACATGACTGAGGATGACATGGAATATCAACTCAGACATTCATCTTTCTAATACTAAAGTTACCTGACAGTATATAACTCTATACATTTGTGAACGTTGAGGATGCATACATGGCTCTGTGCAAAACCGTTCTCTGAATACATCGATGTGAATTTGACTGGGAAAATCTTTCAGCCAAATCACATTTTTTTTTGCTTTAACCCCTGAAATAAAGTTTCTCGTTAAGCCTATGGCCCTCACAACAACCAGTCTGAGATTCCTTTAAGTAGGGATGCACCGATACCACTTTTTTAAACCGATATGAGTACGAGTACTTTCATTTGAGTAATCGCCGATACTAAGTACCAATACGAGTACTTCTATAGGGGTTACTTTATAGTTTGTACAGTTACACTGCTGTATCTCATTCATCCTATACTGTCATCTTTTTGCCTCTATCCCTGCTAAGTTACTTTTACAACAGAGTGGTTTGAACACCGCTAACCACGGCTAAACTTTGCTCAGCATAGACATGTTAGACCTCATTTTAAAGCTTAGATTCTCCTCTCTTCCATCCATCTTTTTCCGCTTATCCGGGGCCGGGTTGCGGAGGCAGCAGTCTAAGCAAATATGCCCAGACTTCCCCCTCCACAGACACTTCCTCCAGCTCTACCGGGGGGACCCAAAGGCGTTCCCAGGCCAGCCGAGAGACATAGTCCCTCCAGCGTGTCCTAGGTCTTCCCCAGGGCCTCCGCCCGGTGGGACATGCCCGGAACACCTCCCCAGGGAGGCATCTGGAACAGCTCCTCCTGGGTGACAGAGCTCCTCACCGCTCCTCACCTCACGCTCTAAGGGAGCGCCCAGCCACCCTGCGGAGGAAACTCATTTGAGCTGCTTGTATCCAGGTTCTTGTCATTTTGGTCATGCGCCAAAGCTCATGACCATAGGTGAGAGTAGGAACGTAGATCGACTGGTAAATCGAGAGCTTCGCCTTTCAGCTCAGCTCCTTCTTCACCACGAGCAAAAAGCAAAAGGAGAAAAAAAGGACGGCAAAAGGACGACTGCTTAAGTTTTAGGACTCCTGTATGATCTGAGATGTCTGGTTGAGCAGAATGTAGACTCAGCTTTGCTTTTATCTTTATAAAATTCACTTTGAAATCCTTCCACACGTCTCTCACTGCTCAGCTGAGAGGAGAATGTCACGTGACAGCGCTGTAAAGTGGTATCAGTTATTGGTTTTGGGCCACTTTTATGAATACGAGTACAAGTACTTGGACATGGTATCTGTACCGAGACCCGATACTGGTATTGGTATTTGTGCATCCCTACCTTAAAGTATAGGACAGCTCGAGGTGCGAGTACACCACATGAGCTATGAACTAAAGATAATCCCAGTCCCAGCCCTTGTTGTATTAACCTTACCTAAAAATTGGGATTTTACTCTATTCTGCTTTTCTTTACCCATGAGACAAACCAACAGTGGCAGAAAGATGACTTTTGTTTTAATACAAGGGCACTAGTCAAAGTATTCTGCTCTGTTGAAATGTACGCCCCACTGAGGAGAAAAACCTTTTATAAACTGCACTTCTCTGCCGTCCCATTACCTTCTGTCTGTCGTTTTAGGAGTCCCAGGGTGGGAAGACCATCTGCCTGAGCGGCTTCATGGCGCTGGACATCCCTCCTCCGGCCGGTCCCCTGTGGATCCTGGGGGACGTGTTCATTGGACAGTACTACACCATGTTCGACCGTGAGAACAACCGTGTGGGCTTCGCTCCGAGTAAATAAACCAGTACAACAAGACCAGCCACAGGCCACGGTGCAGCGACTCTGAGAGGGACTGATCATGGGATGACCATCTCCAGCTACTTCTCTTCTGTGTGTGTGTGTGTGTGTGTGTGTATGTGCAGAAACGTTAGGGGTGTATGGGTTATAGTGTAAGATAAATTTATAAAGCAATCCATTTCCATTCAGTGGTACTGTGTAATCTTGGCATTATCTTGGCTGTGCTGTGGACCTGTGGCTCAGAAACTCCTTTAGTTCTAGCTCTCTGATTGCACTGACGTGGTTAAATTAAAAGATATTTTCTCTGTGATTGTGTTGGAGACTTGTAAACGTGCGGATCTAGAGGAAGCATTACAGATTAAGCTGTGGTGATGTGTGAGGTCTGGCTCAGACTCGGCAGTAGGTTTTAATGTTTCGATGATGACATGATGTGATTGGTTCTGCCCTTTCTGAGCTCAGACTCTATTTTTAATCAGGGACCTGTTTTAAATGTTTGAAATAGTGATGTTTTCAGTAGAAAGATTCAGAACTACTGACTGGTTTTAAGTGATCAGCCTCAATAAACTTTTTAAAAACAAACTTATGTCTGTTGTGTTTTGGGAAAACTAGGGGGAGCTGCCCAGCGACTGACCATTAATTTTGAGTTATATTCCAGACAAAAACTAAAAAATAGTTAATTGTGAATTACATCCTTCAGTGTCTCTGGGGTTAAACCTCAGGAGCAGAGGATCAGGTCTGGGCCAGGATCCTGGTCAGGACCTAGCTGTGCAGAGACATATACACATTTATTTATCTTAAAGACTTTATTTTCCCTGAATCACTCTTAAATAAAAGTACAAGTATTAACCACATGGTTCAGACCAGAGTCCTTCAGTCTGTGGCAGGTTCAGGTTAGACACAGTTGGACCACAAAGTGCATCTCAAAAACAAAAAACACACAGAAACTTTAAATAAATAAATAAACCTGTGTTATTTAACTATCAAAAATACATCTCTGGGGTATGCAGTGGAGAACTGAAGCTGTTAGCACCATGAGAATAATAAATTATAAAGGGACCCAATTTAAAGGAAAGTCCATTATTTCAGCCACAGCCACCTTTTCTCTGGGCTTGGGACCAGCACGTACTGTGGCTGGAGTCTTTGTGTAATACAAATTTACAAAAATGTAAAGAGATGAGGCTGAAAGCTCCACATAGATGGATGCCAAGTTTTCACATGGTTATTAAAAACAGGAAAGAGACAGGAAATCAGAGAGAGAGCAGTGAGACATCTCCTAACCTTGCCCGTACACGCCACAGAGGCCCCACAGGTCCTCAGAGTTTTGATTTGTGTACTGTATATCTAAGGATAAACCAGAACTAAAGCATGATTAAATAATGAATAAACTGGGTCAACACCAGGACAAAACCAGGATTATTCCAGGACTAAACCTGGCCTCAGCCTAACACAAAATTCTGTGTGCAGCCCTGTTCCAGGCAGGATTTTATTGTGACATCTTGAAATTATATGGGTCCATACTGAAATAAAAATAAATGGTCACTTTTCTACCTCCATGGGTACTCAAAGCACTTTACATCACAGAACCATTCATACACCAGTATGTACAGACAGTGGAGGTGGCAAGGTGGGTTAAGTGTCTTGCTCAAGGACACAACAACAGTATGCAACGGTGGGAGTGAGGTTTGAACTGCCAACCTTCTGGTTATTGGACAAGTGGCTCTACCAACTGAGTTACTGCAACCCATGGACAGGTCTGACCTACAATGGACAGAGGACAAATGTAAAAACCTTAAAACCTTAATAAATGTTCTTAGTAAACACCACTAGCCCCTGATCAAGTCTGATTTCAGGTTAATAAATACAGAATGAAGTGCATTTTTACAATCCAGTGTTAAATTAAGGCACAATAAAACCTCTCATAACAGTCCATACTGACACTGTAAAATATGTTAGATAACACATTTAAAAGATCCATAAAAACTGTAAAAGCCAGTGTTTTTCTGAGTAAAAAAGTCTGTTGTGTTTTGTTGGAAGTCCTGTTGCTGTAGAGTCCAAAAGTGGCCCCAGAATCCTCCACTGAGAACCCTTTAGTCCTTTAAACTCATCCAGGACTTTGAGCTGACAGATTTCTATGTTGAATTAAATCCTCAGCCAAACCTAATAGGAATACAGGTCTTAAAAGGATGGCATTTACTTTGATCCATGCATGTTACGGTGCCGGTTACATGTCCCACATCCACTGCTTCACCCAGGTTTAACGCAGAAGTGATCTGTCTCCTGTCTCCCTGTGTTTCCCCATCACCAGGATCCTTCGATCTGGAGGTATCGCCTCCAGAGTCATTTCATCAGGCCATCACTGATCTATTTAGGTTTGGGCCAATGGTGTGGCAGTATTGCAGATTGGGCGTGGTTTGGGCTGGGGGTGGGGGGTGCTGACAACAACAAGCACTTTTAGCGATACTTGTTAACAACATGGTGACGCTGAAGGCAAGGTATGCTCCTCTACATTTACAAAAACAGCAAAAATCTTCTAACGTCTTTATTGTGTTGTTTTACTGTCGTAGCAGTTTGTTTGAAGCTGGGGCTTTATCCAATCACCTTCAAGCATGGGCGTGCCGTGAGGGCAAGCAAGGCAAGCAGTGTTTGACCAATCAAATCTAAAAAATACACAGATGAAAACTAGGACGAAATTAAATCGCTATCTCTCCAAACATTTCATTTTGCCATTCACTTCCATAGAGACTCAGTCTATTGCTTTGCTATGCTTTGCTATGCTTTCAGTCACTCTGTTTTTTTCTGCGCCCTGCTGGCCACTCCAGGTACTGTCAAGGCAAGCTCTCTGTTATTCATTTCTGTCATTTTCGCCTTGGTGGAGGCGGAGTCATGCTGTACAGTTTCTGCCTGGAGCTTGTCAAGCAGAGGGCCAGCAGCTTGTTTTGGAGGCTCGCGCATGCTGGGGTCAATCTCAGGCCCAGTGACAGAGATCGCTGGCTGACAGCAGGGGGCGATAAGCAGCGCGGAGGTTTGTGGTGTGATGTGTAAGGCTTCTTTTGAGGTGTTATTATAGTGAAGCTGTAGCATTAACAGTGCAGTAGTCTAGTGTTGATCTCAGTGTGTGCTGATGAATAGGCCTCCCTCATCTGTAAGGCTGGAACCTCACTCATCCATCCATCCATCCATCTTCGTTTTAGTGCTTATGAATTAAAGTTAAAACAAAAACTTAGGGTTCATTCTTTGATAAGGTGACAGAGAAGGTCAGCTTTGTGGGAAAAAAATGTTGTAATGACATTCTTTCGTATACAAACAGCGTTACTAATAGTAATTATATAGAAAGAGTGTGAGATAGTTTGGAACAGCCTACTACACAAACACTGATGGGGGAGTGTTTTAAGTGTTTTAAGTGTCATTTAAGTGATTTAAGTGATTTTTAATTAAATTTAAAATAAATCAAAATGTTGTCATATAAAATTTAATGAAGTCAAGGTGTCTGCTTGCCCACTTGATAAAGTCACCGGACACTACTGCCTTCAAGTATCCTACTGAAAGTCCTGCCCCTTTACAAACATTTACAAACATTAGAGGTATTCCAGATTGAGATAATGTTAGCAAGTATGTGCAAACGTTATCTCAACCTGGCTTTTGTCAGATTAGCAGAGTCAGCCCCTCTGAAGCGAAGGCGTGTCCCTAGCTCCGCATGTGAACACTTTTGGAACAAGCTCGGGAGTGTGTGTTTGTGTCATTGCATCGTGTCACCTGATCAACTTGTATGTTAAAACCAAACCCTTCATGAGTAGATAATGGTCACTGTGCATTGTGGGTAATTTGTAGCAAGGCTGCGGAGGATCCGCAAGAGCATCCTTTGTGAATTGACCAAACAGAAGAGATGAGCTTCAGTGTAGGTATTTAACTGTTTGGAACCACCAGGGTCCAGGGCTGTATATTGCAATATGGATTTTATTGCCAAGCCACTAAGGCTCCCAAAGCTGAATGCTCAGGCTCATCTAAGGAGAATGTAGGTATAAGAATAAAATAAGCCACATTAATAAGCTGTGGTTAGTGTTTTTGTGGCATAGATAAATCAGGTGAAGCTGTCAGCTATGTCCTCTGCCTTTTGTTTTGTTTCTTTTGATTTTTGCCAGTTAACATTAGTTTAGGATTATTTTCACAAGTTAAGTGTGTATTTTCTAGGCCTATTATTAGAAATGTGCAACTGCAAGCTAGGGACTCCCAAACAGCATCTTGCATAGGCCCCATACAAAGCTAGACATGGCCCTGGGATCAGCACTTGGCGAAGTGTTGATGACGTGGATTGTTTTGAATCAGTCGCGAAGGATCCTGGCAACTGGAAGACAGCCACAGTGTAGACAAGGAGCATTTGGTAAAACTCAGTGGAGACAGTGTCAAATGTGAAGGGGGTGAGGTTAAAGTTCATGGCTTGATATCTCACAGTGAATTGATAGATGAACCGAGTCTCCCTTTAAGCTTTTTGATAAATTCTGGGTTTGTAAAGTCAGATTACTTTTTATCTCATCGTCTCTGGACTTGTATATTTCCACAGCCACAGTTTCTCCTACTCTTGCTCCTTCCTCTCTGTCTCTGAGTTCTCCTGGTTCGTCTGTTTGTCCTGGTTCTCATCTCTCTGAGGGGCCTTCGGGTCCCGTACCACCTCCACTTCCTGTTTGTCCTCCTCCACTTCCTGCTTCTCCTCAGGTTCGTCCAAGATGGAGGTGTCCGGGATGATCTCCACCTCGATGTCGGATGAGTCCTCGCTCTCTTTGAACCAAACAGACTTCTGCCCCTCCTTCCTCTTCGGCCTGTTCAGGTTCGAGCCAGAACCATTTCTGAAACAGAGAATGGAGCAGGTGATAGTTGGAGGTTTTTGTTTGTATTTACCTTTTCTATATACATAAGTGATTATAGCCTACAAGATATTTGTGTGTGTTTCATGAGATGATGGAGTTGTGACTTTGTATAATCTCTGTAAAAACTTCAATAAACAAACCAAACATCATGTGATCATGTGATTGTCCAATTCCATGTGCTGTTGCCTGTGCTGTTACCTCTGCTATTACCTGTGTTTGTAACATAACTCAAAAGTAAATGGCTCTGTATCTTTACCATTGCAAGATAAGGACAATTTAGTCAATTTGCAACATAACTAAATATTACAGGCTTATTTTCATGCCTGTGGTGATATTCATGCTTATTACATGAAGTATTTTTAATTATTCATCAAATACACGTAGTCTGCATTCATAGTTAAAACGTATTATTGATGTGTTTTTAGTTGATCTGAGTAAGCCCCCCTCACCTGTGGTCCCGGCTGCGGCGGGACATTGGGCTGGTTCTGCTGATGTGGTTGGTGAAGGTCCCGCAGGAGGAGCAGGGTTTGGGGCTGCGTTTGCCCAGAGGGAGCACCCTGCCCCTGGGGAAGACTCCGCCCCAGCGCCCCTTGGCGTCCGGCTCAGTCTGAAACCCGTCGTTAGTGAACTGAAGGGAGTCTCTGTGACCGGAGTGAGACTGAGGCCCAGAGAGGCAGGGGCTCAAGCACTGAGCAGGGGACACAACAGTATAATGTCAAAGCATTTAGGAACTATTTAATAAGACACGGATAGTTGGTGGACACTTCACACTAGAGGTTTTAGGTAAGTTCAGAATTGAATGTTTATGTATTTTGTGTGACAAAAAAAGAAAATGTAGAGTGGTAGTAAACTAGGTCTATCCCAATGTCTGACCTGGCAGATCTTGTTGAGCTTGCTGCCCTTCATAAGTCTGGAGAGGAGGAAGCCGATGATGATGAGACACAGAAGAAGAAGAGCAGCCATTACCAAACCCAGCAGAGCCATGTCGCCGGGACGGTACCCCCCACTGGCTGGGGATGGGATTGCAACCGCTAAAACAAACAAAACAAGATAAAACCAGCCACTGGAGGGACAGGAGAGCATATCCACTGGAAAAGAGGAAAAGAACTAACACACAATTAAATACATCTTCTGTTAGACCAGACCAAGTGTGTGGGACGTTTGTGGTTGTAGAGTTTAGTCTTCTGCTGCGTTCAAACCAAATGCGAATCATGCATCAAATTCTCGTCATTTGCGTCTAGTTGGATGCTTGAACGCATCCATTCACTCGCTCTATTCACATGTCTAAACAAAGTGAGTTCAGACACGTCTTGCGTCATAGGAGAAGTCTTTGCCAGGATGGCTGCTGTTTCAGGTCTAATTCCAACTGAGTCTGAGGTTTGTCACCATGTCCCCAGGACACGACTGTTGTATTTAGGCACTCAACCCCAGCAGCTGAGCTGAGACAGTGAAGTTATTTCTTGTACAGTAGCGGTCTCTAGTGGTTTTATGGAGGCATAGGCTATCACTTTGCACACAGACTTATTTTCCCAGTTGTTTTGGAGAGAACAATAACTGCTAATCCAATGAGCTCAGCTCAGCACAAGATAAAGTTAAGAGCCCCTTTATATCTTATCTTTTTTACTCCTGTCTTACAGCTAACGGTTCACTCTGACAGCCTCAATGTGTCTGCCATGATTGTTTTGATGGATCGCCACTTCCTACGTCCTACCATGTCTCTTCAGGAGTGGGATCCTGATTGATTAATGTCCCGCAAATTTTTGCCAAAGTTCAGATTTTTTAACTCAAGCGTTTGGGCGTAGATGGATAGATTCACGCTTCAGATGTGTCAGCACTCATTCCATGATGTTCTGGATGCTTGATTTGCGCAGCAGGACATCTAGACGTGCGTTTACATTCAGATCAGATGCCCCAGATGCCTTGTTCATGTTTGGTTTGAACGCAACATTAGAGCACAGCGATACAATAATCATTTTACAACACTACAACACAACAAGGTCTGTATTTGACCCATCCTTCAGTGTCTCTGGGGTTAAACCTGTCAGGAGCAGAGGACCAGACCTGAGCCAGGATCCTGGTCAGGAGTAGCCTGGCTGGCCAGAAAAACTCTTTTCCTCTTCTATGCGAAAAAGTTAGTTTGGTCCCTTTGCTTAAATTTTGTGTCTAAGGGCGGAACAATCACAGGCAGAGAATCAGAGAAACAAAGGGCAGTGCAGCGCTGACCTGGATCCAAAACAAACATGGAGGACTGAAAGACAAATGAATTCAAGGCACTCTGATGATTTCTACGTAAAAAGCCTTTATTAAAACATGGCTGATGAATTAAATTTTTAATTTCATCTCAAAAGGCTTTCCTCAGGGTGCACAGCCCAACGGCCCAACACTGGGAGAGAGAGTGCCTTGGATTTGTTTGTTTTTCAGTTACAAGGTATCACCTCTTTTTTTTTCCAAAGAGCACCTGACTCATTCTTATATCTACCTGAGCACCCAGAAAGCACTCCCCACCACTTTTTCTTTATTAAACATGGAGTATTTTTGCCAGTTTTGCCATAAAAGCCCAGAATCCTGTGTATTGTGAGCAGCTCTGTCCTTATTTGTGAACGGGGGCAGCAGCAGAAGCCAGTTGTACAAAGACTTGTGAAAGAAAAAGTGGGTTTGTTTGAATGTGGCAGTTATGTGGGACGTCAGCGGGACTTTACTGTTGTTAAAATGGAAACAGGACAAAGACAAAAATCACACAGAGGACTGAACAACAACGAGGACTTCAGCAGAACCAACAGGTGATCTAAACGCCATTAATCAGAGAGAAGTTATTACATTGACTCTGTATAAGCCACAGCCATCTTGGTTATTTCTGAGAGGAGATTATCTTCTGCTTCTGTGAGACACAGAGCTGCAGAGAAACGGCTGGGATAGGTCTGGATCCAGAGAGTCCACTGGAAACGGCTCTGAGGCTGAGGAACCAGACTCTGCTGCTGAAACTCTAACTTCAGTGTCAGGTCTGTTCATTCATCAGTGTCACATGTTTAAAGACAACACACTGATGGTTCTCATGTGAAGGTGTGCTGTACCTGGGATGACCTGCACTGACAGAGCGGCCGTCCCGAACTCCCCGGTGCTGCTGTCCACGGCCCGCAGCTGAAACACAAATTAAAACACAAAAATGCTCAAGTACAGGGAAAGTACATGTGTGTGTGTTTTTGTGTGTGTGAGTCTGTGTGGTCCAAACCTGCAGAGCGAAGGACTCGGTCTTCACAACTCTCTTCAGGATCACAAAACCGTCGCTGGTCACATTCACATAACTGCTGTACTGCACCTCGTACTTCACATCTGGATTTACTCCCTGTAATACATAGAAGAGACCAGGACTAAACCAGGGCCAAACCAGGATTGAACCAAGTCTAAACCAAGTCTAAACCAGGACTAAATCAGGTCTAAACCAGGACTGAACAAGACCTAAAAGATCTAAAACAGGGCAAACAAGGTACTTAACAAAAAACAATCTACCCAGCATTAACAAATGACCAAGAATGAACTGAACCCAGTCTAAACCCAGTCTAACCCGATCTAAGTCTGACCGTGGAAAAGTCCTCATCGCGGGCCCGGACTCTGAAGGGCCGGTTGGTGCTGCGGTCTCTCAGGACCAGGCTCTCAGGGACAGAGTTGCTGTAGATGAATCCTTCGAAGCGCTCCTTCTCAAAGCGAGGAGGGTTCCTGCTCTTCTTCATCACCTCCAGCACCACCTGGGTCACTGCGAACTGGTCCCGGTTCTGGACCTGAGACGCCTAAAGGGGAGACCAGACCAGGTTTACAAGACCTCCCACAGGAAGACCTGAGTCTAGGCCAAACTGAGGACTGGTTTACCACATATCCAAGGTGAAGTGCTCAGGACATCATTAGGTAGTTGCAGGGCTAAC
Organism: Bostrychus sinensis; assembly: GCA_020698575.1. Lineage (NCBI taxonomy): Eukaryota > Metazoa > Chordata > Actinopteri > Gobiiformes > Eleotridae > Bostrychus > Bostrychus sinensis. Next base: position 43,407,684 of record CM036242.1, read on the forward strand.
ACTCAGAGACACAAGATAATGGGGTTAACCCTCAGGCCCTGCTAAAAAAGTCAGGTTCTTCCTCTTAAAGCCCTTTTACTGGGACACATTTAAAAATATAAAACGTGAAGAAAAAAAATTTGTTTTTTGTTTTTTGATTATTAACCCCTCTACTCATCACAGAGTCAAGTGAAGTCATTTTCATATTTTAACCCCCTAAATGCAGTTTGTTTACATAATTCCCCCACATTTGTAAATAAAACATGAATTATTTACAGTTTAAATATACAAAATGTTTTTGTTTGTGCAGGGATCACCAGTCCTGAAAGGTCTCTGATTCGCCCTGAGTTAATACATTTTTACTTTTTGTGCCATTACAAAAAAGGTCTGAAACTCTTTAAAGCTCTGGGAATTATTTCCCTGTGCTGTTATTTTACTGCTTTTTTTTTTTTTTTTTTTTTTTTTTTTTTAACTTACATGTTTTTTCTGTTGTGTGGCATGCATGGTCTTGTTTTGAGTACCATGTAATCGGCACGGACCAATGGGTGCGATGGCGGGCTAGAGCAGTGACGTCACAAACCATAAAAAGTTAAGGATTTTTAATGGAGAAAAAGTCCATAGTGTGACAATAGATAATAAACACTACAAAGTCCTCCACGTCCTCAGGTGTAGGTGTCCTGTCACCGAACACCAGCAGTTTCTTTTTACTGCGCTCTGTGGGAAAAATCCTTTCTGGGCTGCATGGGATTTTTTCACTGCAGTTCCATGGAGCGGCCACCAGGGGAGAGAGGCCGGTGCCCTATCCAGGTCTTAATATACATCCATGTGTCAAACAGATCTTTTTGGTTCATCTGGCTACAAAAGCTCTTTTAAAAAAATCATTTGTCCCATGTGCTTTGGACTTTCTGAATGCAGCATCTGACATGAGAGCTGTAGAAATGGATGATGTTCTTATAACAAACTCTGTTTTATAATGAATTCTATATAATTTATTATTGACTGTTTTCTGTCATTTTTGTCTTGTCTTACATGTGCTGGAGAGCCAAGAAACAATTTCCATCATGATGGACCATAAATGATTCTATTCTTTTCTAATTGAAATAGAAATAACGTTTGGAGCCATTTTGATTGGTCCCTGACATAAAAACGGAAGCCATCTTTTATAGAGCGTGGACCCAGCTTTGCAGGGATTAGGCATTTCACCAACAGTCTCACCAAACTAAGGTAAGGAAGACTTCACTGCCTCCTGCAGGAAACCTGTTTGCCTTTGACCCATCCTTCAGAGTCCCTGGGGTTAAACCTGTCAGGAGCAGAGGCCCAGGTCTGAGCCAGGATCCTGGTCAGGAACAGAGGACCAGGTCTGAGCCAGGATCCTGGTCAGGAGCTGGAGGATGAGCCTGTTGTACTGTTCTAGGTCAGCATGACTCTCCATGCGTCAGAACAGACATCTTCTCCATTTGTCCACAGCGGTGAGATTATTGCTCAGAGGCTCACTCAGGTTCAGGACAGTGGTGGAGAAAGACAGACTCACGATGATGGTGAGAGTGATGGGTCCCAGAATGTCTGCAGCTTTCGTCATTGTGATGTTCCCTGTGTCCTCGTCCATCTGGAACAGGTTCCCCTCGTTTCCTGAGAAGAGAAAGAGTAATAGCACAGTGAGACAAACCAGCAGGTGGTGCTGTTCAATCAACTTGAACATTTATGAAACGTTAATGCCAAAAGATAAATCTCCTTCAGAGGAGCCCACAGAGAATCCTCTGCTCCCTCTAGCTTTCTCCCTGCATCTTCTCTCACACCAACTAACTTCATCTCCTCTGTCACTACATCCATAACCCTCTAGTCTTCCTCTAGGCCTCCAGCACTAAGCTCAGCCTCCTCTGTACCCATATATCCACTGTCCCTCCTCTGTACCCATATATCCACTGTCCTTTCTCTATACCCATATATCCACTGTCCCTCCTCTGTACCCATTAGCCACTGTCCCTCCTCTGTACCCATATATCCACTGTCCCTCCTCTGTACCATATATCCACTGTCCTTCCTCTGTACCCATATATATATCCACTGTACCTCCTTTGTACCCATATATTTATAAACCAAACCTTTGAGGATCTTGTAGCTAATCTGTTCGCTGCGGTTCCTGTCTCCATCTTTGGCAAAAACTGGTCCTGGCTCCAGAACCAATGGTCCCTCCTGTGGGTTTAATACATCACATTATATTAAACATTATTTCAATGCAGCTGTAATAACACTAGCTCTGCAGAGGTGACAGCGATTTTGCCACATCTTGGTTGAACTACAGCAAGTGTCTCTGGCTGGGTGTCTACACAGTAAGTGTACCTTTCCTATAGTGCCTTATCGCTCAGAGTACTACTAATTTGATCTCAGGGCTATTCGTGGTTTCTGGGGTTTCTAAAAGTACAGTTAGAGGTACAATTCAATTCAGTTTTATTTGTTTGTCCCAGAATCACAACAACATTCGCCTCAAAGGGCTTCACAAACAGTTGATCAAACATAAACACACAAACAGACTTAACACACAATCAACACAAACAATAACTACACTAAACTAAACAGACCCAGGACACTTCTGTCCTTAGACCCTCCTTCTCTTAAGGAAAAACTCCTAAAAAACCCAGCTGTGGGGAAAAAAGAAGATACCTTCAGTCACCAAGCTCCTGTTTTATGGACTCAGCCTACTGTGATGTAAACTTTACAGATTCTTGATTCTCTTTGTTCATTGAATGTATGTAAAACTCCTTAAAAGTGTTCCTCAGCTTCCAAGCAATGTGTGAATCACATCAGCTTGTACATGTGATTCAGGAAGCCCACTTCACCCACCGTTCCTCGTCCTCCCTTCACCCAGGGTCTGACTTGTGGATTATTGTGGTTACTCTGTTGGAACACTGTTAGACCTTTCTTTGCAAGGAAATAAAATTATCGTTGAGCCAAGTCCATGTTTTATGGCTCATCAGTGCTGAGAAGTTATAAATTTCCACAATGCACCAGGGCTGTTCACAGGACTGGGGCAGGAAAGGGCCTTCACATTTAAATAAAACTGTAGTAAGACTGTGAGGCCAGCAAGTGGCGCCATTCAAGTCATTACATGCCTGAAGGACCCATAGATCACCTACAGCTCCTTCTCGGTGAGGTTGACCTTGGTATCTGTCGTTCATGTTTAACTGGAGTCTCTCTGTTCTGAGCAGTAAATGTGTGCCAGGACACTCACCTCCTTCTCGGTGAGGTTGACCCGGCCCCTGTACCCGGAGCTCACGCACAGTTTGCTGAGGCCCAGGGTGGTCCTGACGCAGGGCTGGAACCAGGGTGGCCTGTTGTCTATGTCCCGGATGTTCACTGTGATGGTGGCCACCGACGTGAAGAAGGGTTTGTTGGAGGCCGAGCCGTTGAACGTGTCCTGATGATGGATGTTGTAATGAAGATAATATTCTAACGGCAGGTGCAGACGGATTCCTGCATGAACACTGGTTTTACCTGAACGTGTAGAACCAGAGAGACCTTCTGCACCGTGTCGTAGTCGATGACACTTTTCACCATGAGTCTGGGGCTGGTGATGTTCTCCAGACGGAAATACTTGTCCTGCCCCACACCAGATTAAACCAACAGTTACACGGGACAAACATAATGTCTCTGTGGTTAAAGGCAGAGGCTGTGTTTACCGAGGCCGGCTCCAGGCGGTAATACAGAGGCTCAGAGTCAATGTCTGTGGCTTCGATCAGACCAACGCTGCCGTTCACTGGAGTCAACTGCAAAACATAACAACACTTATAAATGGACTTCTACATTACAGCTTAAGGTGGACTTGGGTTAGTTGAGTTGTCTGTTTGCTGAGCTGCTCCTGGGGGTCCTTCTCTAGATCTGAGCCAGGATCCTGGTCAGGTATCCAGGCCGGCCAGACAAACTCTTTACCTATTCTGTATGGTATCCCATATGGTATATGTAAAGAGTAACCAATCAGAGAAACGAAGTGCGGGACATAAACAGAGCATTGCTGACCCATACAAACATGGCGGATTGCCATTTTTTCCATAAAACCCCAGAATCCTGTGTATTGTGAGCAGCTCTGTCCTTATTTGTGAACAGGGACAGCAGCAGAAGCCAGTTGTACAAAGACTTGTGGAAAAAGTGGGTTTGTTTGAATGTGGTGGTTAAGTGTGATGTCAGCGAGACTTTACTGTTGTTAAAATGGAAACAGGACGAAGACAAAAATCCCACAGAGGACTGAACAACAACGAAGACTTCAGCAGAACTAACAGGTGACGAAGGAAAAACCTAAACTCCATAAACTTCCATATTCGTAAGACGTGCTGCAGAGAAATTACTGTAATAGGACAGTTCCAAATCGAGCAGAGAGAAACTGTTCTCTGCTAGTGAGGAACCAGACTGTCCTGCTCTCGAAAAGAAAGAAGGAGAGGCTAGCTGGACAGGCTATTGGTCAGGAGTACCTAGTGGGAATATTAATCTATTACCTCAAATAAATATGGGACTGATACTTAATATTGTCTTAATACTGAGGTGGGAGGAAGAGGAAAAAAGAGAGACCAGGTTCCCAACCCATAACCTCCTTACTGAGAGACAGGCGGGGGACAGGCTAACCACTCTACCACAGTAACACTCCCCTCAGAGATACACAGGGCAGGGCTCACCTCGTTCACATCCAGAACGTAGTGGTTCTGGGCGAAGTTTGGAGGGTTGTCGTTGATGTTCTCGACCAGAACCTCCACAGACTCATCCAGCTGGAACAAACATACCATTGGGTAATATTAGAAGATTTTTGGCACAAATCTGTCTCTGTATGTTCCCCATGTACTCAACAGATACTCACTGAGGTGTTTTCTGTTCTGCACTGGACCCACACCATCAGAGTCGGACTGGACAGAGCCTACAGAAGAGAAACAACTTAGACCCTGTTTAGTCTTGAGTTCAGAACAGGACATAATATGTTTTCAGTGGACAGTTAGCCATAGCCAGCAGTAGCTCGTCGGTTGGATATTGGACCACAGGGGCCTCAGTCTTTACTCCCCACCTGCATCACCTGTCTCTGGGTCACATCTGTGCCTTCTTTGGACCACTTCTGATAGATCCTGGCCACTGCAGACCAGGAACACCCCACAAGAGCTGCAGTTCTTGAGATGCTCTGACCCAGTCGTGTGTAGCCCTCAAAGTCTGGTCCTGGAGTCAGACTCGCTCAGATCCTTACATATTTTTCCACTGAGGACAGATATTCTCCTGCTGCTGATATATCCCACACTAACAAGAGCCAGGATGAAGAGAGAGTCTGTTATTCTCTTAAGCGGTCAGAATACTGTTATAGCTGATTGCAGTGGCGTAAGGAGGTAAGAGGGGCCCCAGTGCAGGTTCTCAGCGGGCCCTAAAGTTCTGAACCACACAGCAGTCTACATCCATATATTATACTGTTAAGTTACAAAAGGTGCAATGCACTGTCTGAAAGATGACTAATACTTTTCTTTAAAATATTAATATAAACATGTCAGTGTCACAAAAAAAGAAATAAACTTTGTAAGCATTAAGTAAAAATGGTAAAGAAATGTGCATATAATACATTTTTTATATTTTTAATCATAACAAAAGCTAATTTTTAAAGGAGTCATGCCTGCTGTGTACTGCCCAGACTGCACATAACCCACCAATATAGGACTCTAAATGGGCCCCCCTCATGTCCTTGGCCCCAATGCAGCTGCCCTGCCTGATGTTAGGCCCCACGGGAAAGAGCCTTCACTTTTTACTCTGATGCGCACAAAGTGTCTTCAAGACTGGACTATTTCTTTATGTTAAAGCAGGACTTTTCTAAAGTTATTAATTGTGAGATTGTACCTATACCTTTAGTAGATCATGCTTCTGTTGTAATGGAACTAACTTTACCTAGAGAACAAAGAGAAACGCTCTGGAGGTTTAACAATTCCTTAGTCTCAGACCAAATATTTAAGGAGAAAATGACACATAGTATTAAGATGTTCTTGGAGATAAATGAAAACAGAGAAGTAAACCCTATAATATTATGGGAAGCAGCGAAAGCCACACTAAGAGGGGTAATTTTAGCATATTCATCTTGGAAAAAAAAAAAAAAAAAAAAAAAACAGAGGGAAAAGGTAGAAGGAACACTGGAGGAGAAAATACAAAAAATTGAGGGAATGCAGGGAAATATAAAAGATGAAGAAACCGAAAAACAATTGAACAAAGCAAAAAAGGTATTAGAAAATATTAAATTACAAGACATTGAAAAAAATATTATAATTGGTAAACAATCCTTTTATGACAATAGTCCAAAAGCTCAAAGAATCTTAGCATGTAAAATCAAAAAGAATAAAGAAAGAGCTGCAATAGATATAATTATGAATAAAGACTCTATACCAATAAGAGGAAAACATGAAATTTTGTCATGCTTAAGGGATTATTATGAAAATCTTTACAGTCCGGAAAAAGAAGATGTAGACAAACAAATAGTTACAGACTATTTAAAATATCTAAATCTTGCATCAGTGACCAAAACCCAAAATGAAAGTTTAATAAAAACTATATCCCAGAAAGAAATATTAAAAACCATCAAAAAGGGTAAATTGGGGAAAAGTCCTGGTGCGGATGGTTATACATACGAATTCTATAAAACATTTAAATATCTTATCTCCCCTATCCTAAGTAGAGTATTTAATGAAGTATTACAAAAAGGGAAATGGCCAGACACTTGGAAGAATGCAATTATAACTGTTATAGCAAAAGATGGGAAGGATCCAAAACAATGTTCATCATATCGACCAATATCACTCCTAAATGTTGACCAAAAAATATTTACATCTATTATAGCCAATCCACTTTTGGATATTCTCCCTCAAATAATTAACATGGACCAAACTGGATTCATAAAAAATAGACTTCTCAGTGACAATGTACGTCGTACTCTTAATATTACTGACTACACCATAAAAACAAAACAACAAACGCTGCTATTAACATTAGACGCTGAAAAGGCGTTTGACCGAGTGTCTTGGTCTTTTCTATTTGCTGTGCTTGAGAAATTTGGATTGGAACTTTCATCAAATTAATGAAAAGGATGTACAATGAATCAAATGCTAGAGTGAGAGCTAATGGCTCATTGTCCAAGCCCTTTCAGTTAAAAAGAGGAACAAAACAAGGTGATCCTCTGTCACCACAGATTTTTGCCTTATGTACTGAGCCTTTGGCGGAAAGCATAAGGACAAATGTAAGGATAAGGGGAGTTAAGATAAAAGGTGATGAACATAAACTTGCTTTATATGCCGATGATGTCATTGTTTTTCTAACAGATGAACATGACTCCCTACCAGTGTTGTCAGATGAAATTTGAAAATATGGGTCTATTTCTGGATATAAATTAAATAAAAATAAAACTGAAGCAATGGAAATAGGTTACAATCTCCAAAAAGAATTTAAGAGAAATTTTAATTTAAAGTGGGATCAAGACAAAGTAAAATATTTAGGAATTGTAATTCCCAATAACTTGGATAAATTATATTCTTGTAATTATAAAGTCCTGGAAAACTCCTTAAAACAGGATTTAAATAGATGGAAAATTCTTCCACTTACAATTTTTGAAAAAGTACAAATTATTAAAATTAATGTATTTTCCCGTTTTTTATTCCTGTTTCAAAATGTACCACTGTATATCACAAATTCGTGTTTTAAGGAGTGGGACAGTTTATTGAGAAAGTTCATTTGGGACGATAAGAAACCAAGAGTAAAACTTAAACGTTTGCAACAATCAAGGGAAAAGAGAGGACTGGGTCTACCAATTCTACCAAGTCTTTATTATTATGCAGCTCAAGTAAAACACATCCTAACATGAATGAAGAGCAAAATTAACCCTAAGTGGACAGTGCTTGAGTTGAAAATGGTAGACTCACTCAGCTCTATAATTTTCTCTGGGCATAAGGCCACAAAGGTTAAAACTCATACATACTTTACTTATAATACATGTAAGATTTGGACAAGAATGTGCAAAATATTAGAAATAAAAGCAGTGGATACCATTTGCCTGAGAGAAATATATTTGGACACCCCTAATCGCACAGATGACACTTTCAAGATTTGGGAAGTTAAAGGACTTACAAGGTTTCATAAACTCTTTAATGATAAGATTATAGATACATTTGAAAATTTAGCTAAAGAGTATAATCTTCCCAGTAACCATTTTTATAGATGCCTGCAAGCGAGAAGCTATCTTAAAGGAAAAATATCATCTCTTTGAACCCTGCATCCACTTATTCTGCATATCTTGAAAGTCTATGAGAACAACAACCTTAAAAATTTAACAGGACAAATCTATAAAATATTAAATAATAATATAAATAATAATATAAATGATTATAAAAATATTTGGGAAAAGGATCTGGGAATCACAAAAGGAGATGAGGAGTGGAGTCTAGGTTGTAAAAACATCTATGCTTATATAAAGTCCCCATACTGGCAGGAATATGGCTGGAAGTTACTAGTTAGATTCTTCAGAACACTGCTGCTCATTAGTAAATATGCCCATGACATACAATATTGTTGGAGAGAGTGCGGAGAAAGTAATGTGGATCATGTTCATATCTTTTATACATGTCCAAAAATCCAAGCATTCTGGGGTCAGTTTGTTAACTTAATAAAGCAAATTTGTGGGAAAAGTATAGTTCTGGAACAACAACACCTCATGCTTGGTATACAACCAAATAATTTAAAAAAAGAGTATTATTTCCTATTTTGGGTATTAAGAAGCACCGCAATTAAACAAATCACACAAAATTGGAAAAAAAACAGAAGCCCCCTCTTTAAATAAATGAATGATTGATGATAAATGATAAATGATTGATTCACAATGTACACGATGTACAATATTTATATGATATGGAAGAATTAACATATAAGAGAAATGGTAAAATGGAATTACTCAGGACAAGATGGTCCCCCTGTATTGATCAAATCATTTGAAAAAGGGAATAAGGGGAAAGAAAGAATGGATGGTGTCATTGGCCAGCCTATTTGGTGGGAATGATCTGTATTTTTTTTTTTTTTTTTTTTTTTTTTTTTTTTGGTTTCTGTCTTGTCTTACTTTTATATATATATATAACTGATTTCATTTAGGTTAAGCCTACCCCCCCCCCCCCCCCCCCCCCATATGTGTGTGTGTGTGTGTGTATGTGTATATGTATATAAATATATATATAGGTATATGTATGTGTGTATATATGTATGTATATATGTATATGTGTACAGATATATGTACTTTTTTTGCTTGTTTTTTGTTATAGCTTATTATGCACAGTGGGTGAAGAACAAAAGAGAGGAAGGAGATAAAGAGAAAAAAAAGGTGTCATAAAATATGTCTGAGTATGGTAATGTATGGGGGGGGGGGGGGTGATGATTGTGACACAATAAAGTATAAAAACATTATGTGACTAAAAGAGAATGTTTTGCTACTTGTGCCATAAAGAAACAGATGAAGAGATCAGCAGAGGGCTGCAGGGAGCAGCTCTGTTACGCTTTTTTGGACATATAATCAAAGACAAAAAAAATCTGTTCCCTTCCTTAAACTTTGTGTCTGATTCATTTTCCTCCCAAAGTAAAAATGTCTGTGAGGAATCAGTGGAAACAGAGTTGTGCACCGTTTTTTTTGATAAATGAATGAGAGCAGACTGGATGTAGAGGGCTGGTTGTTGATTGGTCAGTGCTTCCTGGAGTGGGCGGGGCTTTGTTAAACCAAGAGTTCTGAGACCTCAGAAACTCAGCACCAGAGAATACAGGATTAACTCAAACAGAACACAACTCCAGGTCTGTTTCTGAAGAGGAACAACATTAGAACATGGAGACAGAGGAGAATATCGATACAAAATGGTCTTAATGACACAGGAAACCCACACAGTCCCCTCTCTAAAGCCTTATCCCACCTCTGGTCCGGTCCTTACCTCGAAGTCCAGTCCTCGTTTGACCATGAGGGCGTTGCCTTGCAGATAGAAGAGGTCCTCAGGGTTCACAAGGAGGCCCAGGACCAGGTCTGGACTGGGACTGGTGTCAATCTGAACCACCTCCACGTCTGCAGTGTTGTTCTCTGGGACCAGCACTGGACCAGGAGGGACTATACACACTGAGGGGACAAAAGACTGGGTTTAAACAGCACTGAACCAGGACAGAAGACTGGGTTTAAACAGCACTGAACCAGGACAGAAGACTGGGTTTAAACAGCACTGAACCAGGACAGAAGACTGGGTTTAAACAGCACTGAACCAGGACAGAAGACTGGGTTTAAACAGGACTAAACAAAGACTAAACAAGGACTAAACCAGGACTGAACCAAAACTAAACCAGATCTAAACCAGGACAGAAGGTGGAGAAGTAGTACTCAAAACTGGTGCTCATTTAAAATTGATGTTACATCATTATAGAAGTACTAAAGTAGAAGTTAAAGTACTCAACAAAGTAAAAGTATTAAATGCAAAGCTACTGCCACTACTAAAACTACTACTACTACTACTACTACAACCCTCGCTGACTGACACAGCAGGGCCTGGGACCAAACCTAAACACAGTATTTCTGCAACTACTGTTACTAACTTGGATAAAACCCAGGACCTTCTGGTTGTGATGTGAGGGGACTAGAAAATAATAAATGCACTCATTTAGCAACTTCACTACCTACTTACACCTAAACCAGGGACCAGACTGGTACTTAAACTGGTCTTAAACAAGACTAAACTGAAACAAAACCAGGACTTAACCAGGACTAAAACTAGCTCAAGCAGGACTCTTACTGGCTCTAGATTAAACTAAACTGTGACTTGAACTGCAGAAGACTCCCAAGTGCCACCACTAGGACCTGTACCACAGCTTGAGAATTAGTGCAGTACATAATACAAAAAAATAGCAATACACTAAAACAAAAAGGCTGCAGATTAATATTTTATACTGAGCAAAATACAACAATCTAAAATTAGTTTGGAGTTAGTCTTTGTTTAAACTGGGTCCTATAGTTCTCATGATCTACAAGGGTTAGTCCTGACTTAGTCCAGGTCTAGTTTACTCCTTGGTTTAGTATCCTACTTGTTTTTTGTTTTTGTTTTTTTTTCTTCTGGTTTAGCTCTAATCCCTGTTTAGTCCTGGTTTTACTCACGTCTCTGGGTGCGACAGTCGCTGATGAAGACGATGAAGAGGAGGCTCAGGACTGAAGCTGCAGTTTGTTTGTCCTCCATTTTCTTGGATAAACCCACGGGACACAGAGAGAGGCGCAGTGGCACGGGCTGGTACCAAGCCCACACTCACAGGGGCCGTGCACGAGGAGAGGGGCGCGCACGCAGACAGGGGCGTGCATGTGCACAATCAAACCTCTGTCTGTGTCATTATGAGGATGTGCATTCACCACAACAAGTGTCTATGAGGAAGGAAGGACTCTACAGTAGAGGATCTCAGCTGCTCTGATTGTTGGATTATTTCTTTATTTCATTTTTTTTCTAAATTATTTTGCTAAAGGCACATGTGTTTTAAAATCAGATTCTTAATACATTTAAAACAGTATTTAGAGTTTTTTTAACCTCCCAACGAGCTACTTACAGGTCCCAACTCACTTTTTTGAAACCTCATTTAGAAATCTCCTTGTGTTTCAGCCAGTGGCCAACAAAGTTTCAGTGAAGATTTAAACCTTTCAGGGTCCAGTGTGGTTCACCTTCTGCTGTGGTTTCAGTTGGTAAAGGAAAAATAAAGAAGAATTCATTGGTGGTTACAAAAAAGCTTTCAGCTAATAGGTCAGAGATTATTAAACAGTGGGTGGGGACCAGGGACTTACAGCCGGCCAAATGCAGGTAGATTTCCAAACACTCGCACTGCCACTCTGCACGGCTGAATTTTCTGCACCTGTATCTTAACTTGAGAGGTTCTTAAAGCAAAACTTTTTTTACCTTATATAAACAGTTTCGGAGTCTGTGTGATGGTTAAATGAGTTGTTGTGGGGTGAATGAAGCGTGCGGCAGCTCCTCCTGGTGTCTCTGGGCTGAAAGTGACACTTGCAACAGTGAGCGCCATTGACCTGGAGTCACAGAATTCTTGAGTCTCGCGAGAAAGCGGCACATCCCGGTTAGCAAAACAACAAGCTAGCGGTGGCTTTATTTCTTTATTTCTCAATTTTAGTCATGTCAGAGCAGCCAAATGGGAGAAAAAACTTTGTACAGATATGAGGAGGGGAAAACAAAAGTAAAGATGAGCAAGGGGTCACACAGGAGTCAACTAGACTTGTGAGTATTTACAATAGTGCTTTACTCCGAACTGTAGGGGGAGCTCTATAGAGGAAAATAAGGCAAAACGAGCGGAGAAATGAGCCGAGATACTGAGTTCCACTTTAAATCCTGCTACTATGTTTGAGTGTACACCTTATTTTGGACCCCAAAATGGGTTGAATATAGTTTCAGTGTCTCATTTGGAGGCTGAATACTGTTGGAATGGAAATGGCACATTTTAAATGATTCAGTCAACTTTGGTTCTGTAAAAAGTGGGTCACAATAAAATAGTTGGGTCTCAGACGGAGCACATGGAACGCAGATTAAATCTCTTGTTTAATTTTTGTGAAATGGTTTCACATTGTATCCAGTGGGCTGTAAATAAAAGTATGTGTTTAGAAATGTAAAGGTGTAGAGCCCAATTTAAACCGGACTGCTCAAGGCCAACTAACCAAGACATGATTATGAACAAACTGCAAACGTCCCTTTGACTGACTTTAATTTGTCAGATACGTGCACAAACACACAGACGTGCATGACAGGAACGTGCATGCATGTCAGGCATGTCTGTGCGTGTATATCAGGAGTGTGCACGTGTAGTCAGGAGCATGCACGTGGGGCAGTGGGAGCAGCACAGACGCAGCGTTGTGACCTCATGCCTCTCCCACTCACTTCACATAACTGCATCTAAAGGAGAAAACACAACAGGCTCACACAGCTGCCCCTGGCCCACTGAAGGACAGGGCCCAATGCATCATGGGAAACTGGGAGGAGCCCAGCCAAACACAGCCTACTATGGCTCTGTGCGCTCTTTGGATGCAGCAGGGATTGGGCGGGGTCGGGGGACATCTCAAAGTATGCACAGCGTACTGCTGTACACCTGCAGACACCACTGGTGTTAACAGTGGTGAATAGACCTTTCAGTTTGACGTGAAGGTCTTTTCCACCCGAGTCCCTGTACACTCTATAGACACAAATTACAGCGCGGGGACAGTCTGTGTTGAAGCGCTCACGCGGAAATAAAGTACGGATTTTATGTTTAAAACATTGCATTTCTGTGTAATTACACCTCTGACCTTCAACACAGGTTTAGGAGGTCAAAAATGTCAAATGTAGTCAACACTTTGTTCTGAGTTGTGTCTGAGTTACCGGATCCAAGCAAACAGTTGCTGGATCCAACTGCCTCAAAATAAGGGAGTTTCCGGATCCTGTTCCAAGATCCAGCTCAAATTAAGCCCTGGGTGCATTATAATAACTCCAGTGCACATACCCAGAACTGGGGATGCATCCAGTAACACTTGCAACCTCCCCAGGCATCAGCAGCTTCTCGGGACAAATACGGCAGCTTTGCTAAACTTTTATTAAACTAACTGATGTCCGTATCTCTCCGTCCTTTGCTGGACACAGCGTGGAGTTAGTTTAAATCTGATTCTGTTTAAGTTTAGCTCAGAGTTTGCTTTTCTATCCCGTGCGTAACGGAGAAGAGGAAAGACGCGCAGGGCATCGAGAGAGGGAGGGATGAAAGGAGAAAAGCGAGGTCACAAAACAACGCATTTATCCAAAGCAAAATTAAACCTCGAGATGAAGTAGAGAGAGGGAACAGGAGTCTGCAGAGGTGGAGCCGCGTTTCTGGCGCTCCGTGACGAGGCGGTACACGTCCCGACCCAAATCCGGGTTAGAAAATATGAACGTTAACAGCAGTCTTTGATTGAAGAGGTATCAATTTATTTATCGTCCCGTCTGCTCATTTTTGTTTTGTTTTTATTCGTTGATGAAAATGTCATTTAGTTGTAGTTTTAGTCCTCATTGATTACTTTTTATTTAGTTTTCGTTTCGTTTTTGGCCGCAAAAATATGTTGTTGACAAAAACCATGACGAAATATATTCGTCAACAAAATTAACTCTGGTTTGTGTGAATGCGTAGCACGGAGCTTAGTGAGTTCTCTGTCCCATAAACATTTGAAGCCTTTCACCACCCACACCCGCGGCTGGCCAGTCCTTTGCATTGTAACTACTGCTAGCTATTTTCCTTATTACTGGCGTTTATTATATTAAATAAATTTTAGATATTGTGTTATTACGTTTTTGTAATAAACCCTCTTATACTTTATGGCTCAGTCTCTCTGTTCACCACAACCTGCATCCACATTACCTGTATGTTTGGAGCTAAAGTTCATTTAGAGAACTTTAAGGAGGACTTTAAGTTCCTCGCTTGGTTACACAGTGAACGAATATACACATGAATGTTTGTCTGAGGCCATTTGAAGTTTGTTGTACATTTGACTTAATACAGTGAGACCAACCTACCAATAGAAACAGCACTAATGGTGTTATCATCAGTTTATCTGATAAGTGAAAACGCCTGTCTTACCTTTAAGAGACAGATTTACAGACTCACTGTGGATATAAGGCTGCTTTAGCATCTCCAGGTAATAACTCTTTACCTGTGGCTGGGCCACTGGCAGACTTCTGTCTTTCCTCCTGTGTTACCTGACAAAATATTCACTTTTATGAACGGGGGACTCAACTTCATTGAGTATCCAATTTGATGAGTTACTTACGCAGCTCAAAGTGTTTCTAACTTCTCTTTGACTTCTTTCATTCCTGCTGTAGCAGCAAGGTCTGGTTTATTACATTATTCTCCTGTTGATATCTATAGTCACACACACACGCGGGAGGCAGGACATGCAGCAAAGAAGCTGAGCTCTGGCGAATCAGAGCAACGCTTCAGAGCCGTGTGTGTCTGTGTGTGTGTGTCTGTGGGTGTGTGTTTCTGTGTGTGTGTGTGTGTGTGTGTGTGTCTCTGTGTGTGTGTTCTTAAGATATGAGTTTGAGTCAAGTCTCTAAGCGATGGGATTTAAGTGTGACCCAAGTCTGAGTCACAAGTCCCCATCTCTGGTGCATCATAGTGTTTGTGTATTTTGGAATACCTTTGACACATCCTCATTATTAAACAACAATATTTGGAAGTGTGGATATTTGCATCATTATTGTAAGGGGCGTGATCGGGTGTGAGCACAGTTTGGAAAACCAAGGAGAAGACAGGCGTACAAAGTTAAATTAAATTTATTAATTGATTCTAAAAGCAAGTTAAGAATAATAAAAATGCCCATGCTTAAAAACTAAAAGTCCATAAAACTACGTGGACTAAAATGTCCATTAAAGACACCAGTGAGCTAAACTCTGGTTCAGCGGGGGATGTGGCGTCTTTTCCTTGCCCTCAATCCACGCAGGCCTCAGGGTTCCACGCCTCAGGGTTCCACGCCGCAGGGTCGCACGCTGCAGGGTCGCACGCCTCAGGGTTCCACGCCTCAGGGTTCCACGCCTCAGGGTTCCACGCCTCAGGGTTCCACGCCTCAGGGTTCCACGCCTCAGGGTCGCACGCCGCAGGGTTGCACACCTTCATCTCTCATCTCAAGTCAAGCTCAGGCTAAAGCCCAGACAGCTACAGTGTCATGTCAAGTTAAAACTGCCATTACACCTACAGTGTACTCTGCCTGAGGCCCATAATTGCTTGTACTTTATACAGAGAAACCTTTGACTGCACCTTGTTTGATTCTTCACTAGACAACTTTTTATTATTATTATTATTATTAATTCCTTCTGTGATGTTTCTGTTTTTGTTTTTCTTCTTGTTCAAACTTAAATGATACATCGCTATCAGTGTCTTTGAAGGTGGCCATAATTAAAATTGTTTCCTGGAGCATCATAAGCTCACTGTCTAGCTGAGGTTTACTCATAGCGAGGTCAGCACAGTGAATAATAATACTGTTATATTATATATTATATATTATATATTTGCCTTGAAGATCTTGTCTGATCTTTCAGGGCTCCAGACCAACTTTTTCCTGGTCCGCCCTGAAACCAGGCTCAACCGTCCTGACGTGAATGTTTGCAGTCCCATGTGAGTGCGTGAAACTGGTGAAATTGAAGCTAGATATTCTTTTCCTCTTATAACCAAGGGTACTTGGGAGGGTAAAAACCCCGACATAAAATGTCAGTCCAATACTTAACACAGGTCAAATAGAGACGCAAATGGTGGCTGAAATGAGACTCCAACAAAAATAACAATTTTAACCAACGTTTATTACATAAAGAAAACAGAATTATATACACAAAAAAAGTTATTTAAAACTCAGGTAGCTCTAAAAATCAGATACTATAAAAATATGGCTCCAATAGTTAAAATGCTAGGGGCTGGCCGGTCGCGGGTGCACGGGGTGAGAGGCCACAATATTTTATGGGACAGAGTACTCACCACGCTCCGTGTAACACGCACACAAAACACATCAAGATATAAAGGTAAACAAAAGCATGCATAAAAGTGAGGGATGTGCCAAATACCACAACACACGAGGAGTGATGGGCCGAAGTGAGAAACTCTATCACCAACCCTCCACCTCACGGGCGACCACGCTCGAACCAGACCCTGCAGCAGAAGGAGCAAAATGTTAAAAACAAGTTCACAGGAACACAGACAGACACTAATTTACTTAAAGTAACCGAAACAGTAACAAAACACCGACAACCCAAATTAAACTCAAAATAAAGAGTAAATACTATAATTAAATGCTACTACTATTAAACCAAACAAAACGCAACTCCGCGAAAACAACAAGAACAACAAAAGACCCAAATAAAAACAGCAGTTGCCAACGGCGTCTAAAAGGACAAACAAATACTGTTAATAATCAAATAATACTGAAACTTAAGTGGTAAAACAAAAGAAACAAAAACCTCATCGTACCTAAAAAAAACAGATCAGCTTGGCCTGGTACATGACGCTCCCAGGTCAGCAGATGCATGGACTGATATCACACCGAGTCTAAAAGACAATAAAAAAAGAGGGTAATACAGCATAGCAAGTGGCACACAATAAAAAAAGGACCTACCAGCTTAGAGCAGCAACTATGAGGTAAGCTGCAGCCGCGAGCGTGGTGCTTAAATACTAACGCAAAGTGAATAGGAATGCGGAAGCACCCGGCACAGGACAAACGGGACGTCATACAGTGGCTCGCAGGGTCAAACCACTGCTGGCCACATTCTACCCCAGATTTTTTTTTAAAATCGGCGTCCCGACAATTTATTCATTGCCAGGGGCGAAAGAATAGTACAGGGGAACTGCTGGATGCCTGCATCTGGGAAGCCATAGTCCCGTCTGCTCTACTCCCTCTTACTCCCATTGGTAGGTGGTACAGATTGGTGTGTCTGCCAGCCGTCTGCCGTGTAGACCTCCTCGGCGGCAGTGGGCCTGGGTGGTATGAACTTGTATCAGAGGAGGCGCCATATGAAGGTGCTGGTACTGCCTCCATTTCGGCGTGAGTTTGAATGGATGGTACTACCGGTACAGGTCCAACTGGGGCTTGACTCACAACCCAAAAGCCATCCTCACCCGTGTCAGGGCTCTGAGCTCTCATTGTAGGCCTGCTCCTGAGGGGAGACCATGTCTTGACAGGCACCGGCTTGAGCATACCACGGTGGACATTACGTACCTCAGTAAGCCTCCCTTGAGGGGCAACCGTATACACTGCTCCACCTGGCTCTGGGGCCCTCACCACCACAAACACTTCAGGGGCCCATGCGTCCTGGATCTTGGCTCTTCCTCGGTGTGAATGGTCCCGCAGGTACACTGTTTGCCCTGGCGGCAAGATTTTTTCTTCAGCTTGCCTGTCAGCCCTCTCCTTCCGGTGTGCTGCTGCCAGCCTCATTCGTTGCCTGGCACTCTCCAAGGCTACCTGTAGCCGGCGCTGGTGCTCACGGATCCAGTTACTGGTGTCTGCAGCAATAGGATTTTCTAGACGTCCCAAAAGAAAATCTACAGGCAGCAGAGGTTCACGGCCGAACATGAGAAGGTATGGAGAGTGACCTGTAGATTGATGGGGCGTGGTGTTGTAGCTGAACAACACTTGGGGCAGGTGCGAAGGAGGTCATGGAGGGTCCGATTAAAACGTTCGCATTGGCCGTTACCTTGCGGATGGTAGGGGGTCGTCCTGGACTTTTTAATGCCATAGAGGTCACACAGCTGGTATATGATGGTACTCTCAAAGCTGCGGCCTTGGTCCGAATGTAGTCGAGCAGGGACCCCGTACCTATAGAACCACTCCTTCAGGAGGATGTCTGCCACAGTAACAGCACGCTGGTCTCGGGTAGGGACAACCTGGGTGAACTTAGAAAAAACATCTGTCATGACCAGTACTTGCTCCCTGCCGTCCCGGGCGGGCTCTAGAAAAGAAAAATCAATAGCCAGGATCTCATTGGGTCTTGAGGCCAAAAGATGGCCCATGGGGGCACGTACCTGGGGCCCCGTGTGCTTGGCAAGACAACATCGCTCGCACTGCAGACACCAGTCTCAAATGGTTGTCCTCATGCCGGGCCAGTAGCATCTCTGACGTATTAGCTCGGTAGTGCGTTCAATTCCCTGATGACCATGATGGGTATGCAGTTGTCGGAAAACTTCCCCCTGCAAGCTCTCAGGTAGGACCAACTGAAGCACCTGTTCACCCCCATCTGGCCTCTGGTAAGCTCGGTACAAAAGTCCATCCTTTATATGTAACCGGTCCCACTGGCGGAGCAACTTCTGAGCTGCCTGACCATGTGCTTGCCTCTCTACACGGCCTGGCATTCGCTGTTGTCTCACGTATGGCAGGACAAAGGCAATGACTGAGTCAGCTTCCTGTAGCAGCACTAGATCACCAGTGGTCCGCTCGGGCACTGCGGAGATGGCGGATTGCATTGCCGCAGTCGCCGGACGTACAGCTGCATGCACATCCTCTGGAAAGGGGGTCCCTGGACGGGGTGGCACTATGACAGCGTGAACATTGATTGGCGGCTGCCTTGAGAGGGCGTCCGCATTCTGATTGCTCCGCCCAGGGCGGTACTTCACCGTGTAATCAAAAACAGCGAGCTCAGCAACCCAGCGCTGCTCTGTGGCTCCCAACTTGGCTGTACCTAAATGGCTAAGGGGATTGTTATCAGTCCATACTACACACTTATTGCCCAACAGGTACTCACGGAACTTCTGTGTCATGGCCCACTTCATGCCAAGGAATTCCAATTTCATAGAGCTATAGTTCTTTTCTCCCTGGTGGAGGCTGCGGCTGGCATAAGCAATAGGTCGAATTTTGCCCTCCTGGTCCTGAGACAGAACAGCTCCGAGACCCTCGTGGCTAGCGTCAACCTCAAGAATAAAAGGTAGATCAAAATTGGCATAGGCCAGCACTGGTGCAGAAACCAACCTTGTCTTAAGTTCACAGAAGATTTTGTCACACTGTGGGGTCCACACGTCCTTCAAAGATTCTCCACGACCGCGGCGGCTTTTCTTCCCAGCAAGCTCAGCAACAATCCTGTGAAGGGGGGCAGCAAGCCTGGCAAAACCCTCAACAAAGCGCCTATAGTAGCTTGCAAATCCCAGAAACGATCTAAGTTCAGTCACAGTACCTGGAGTGGCCCATTCAGCTACTGCCGCAATCTTTTTCGGGTCAGTCGCTACCCCGGCTGCAGACACCACATGCCCCAAGTAGCCCACCTGCTGCTGAAAAAATTGACACTTTCCCAGCTTGATTTTCAACGACTCCCTCCCAAAGCGGCCCAGGACGAGGTCCAGTCTGTCCAGGTGCTCATCTACTGTGGATGAAAATACAATCACATCATCGAGGTACAACAGTAGGGAATGACAGTTCTGATCCCCAAACATCCGTTCCATCAGCCGTTGGAAGGTGCTTGGGGCATTACATAGACCAAAGGGAATCCTCTCAAATTCAAAGAGGCCAAACGGTGTACAGAAGGCAGTTTTCATTTTGTCCCTCTCTGAGACTGCCACCTGATGATACCCACTGGCTAAATCTATAGTGGAGAACCACTGTGCCCCCGACAGAGCGTCGAGGGATTCCTCTATCCTAGGTAGCGGGAAGGCGTCCTTCCTTGTCTTGCTGTTCAGAAGCCTATAATCGACACACAGCCTCAGGCTGCCATCCCTCTTCCTGACCAGGACTATGGGGGAGGCATAAGGGCTACAGCTTTCCCGAATCACTTGGCTATCCAGCAGTTTGCGTATATGTGCCCTAACCTCGTCATAATCAGATGGAGGGATGCGCCTATACCTTTGCCTAATGGGGATGTCGTCAACCAGCGGAATGTCATGTGTTATTAGTGACGTGCAGCCCAGATCTAAATCAGATGTGGCGAACACCCCCTCATGCTTGAATAGAAGGGCTCGAACCTTTTGCTGATCGTACTCAGATAATGCAGAGAGATCCAGAGACGCAATCTGCTCTCCAGCTGGGGTCACTATACCCGTTTGAGAGGTGACTGTTGCTCTAAAGTCATGCCCTTGCTGCTTTATAAATGAGACACCCTCTGGGAGACTAACCACATCAGCCTGGCTAAGTACAGCTATAGGATGATGTGGGTATAAAACCACATCACTCTTACCCACGTTTACAACGGGGACATGCACTGTACCTTTTTGCACTGTAACCATGGCAGGAGAGATCAGGAGGCCCTCAGGAAGGGGTTGGCCATCATCTAAAGGTTCAATCAGGGCAGCACCTGCAGACTTACTGAAGTGAGAAGAGCATGTGGCAATGACCCATTTGACTGAACCCCCCGGGATAATGATCGGTCGCCTACCTCTTACACGAGCCATGCCTTTTTTAGACGATGAGGCTTGATCTTGAGTCTGATGGCAGTGCTGTAACGCCCGCTGCCATGCCATAGGGGCCTGCTGTACCTCAGGAAGATTAAAGAGTTTGGGGCCATGCTGACTAAACAACTGACGATAGCATTCTCTGATTACATTCATCCCCAACACCCCTCTAACACTTAGAGAACCACATTGCCTAGGGGGGTCCCTGACAACCAAAATACCCCGCTGTGGTACCACCTGCCCAAAGACAGTGACATCCAACTCGACAAAACCAACATACGGGATTTCAAAACCATTGGCTGCAGTTAACTCCAACCAGTTACAGGGCCTTGGGGTGTTTTGAAAATGCTGGTAAAAGAAACTCTGTGGCATAGTGGTCACCATAGAACCAGTGTCTAAAAGAAGGTTAGCAGGGACTTCTCCTAGCATAACTGTAACCTCAGGGCATGGTGCAACAAGGCTCTCTGCAACTTGGGGTAGGTCTGACCATTGAGTCTGTGAGCCGGTGTTCTCCCCACCTGATGCTTGGCTCTTCACATCAGGGGGTTGAAGTTTCCCGCCTCCTGTACAGCTGACGTTGAGGCAGTCACCTGTGGGGCCCTAGGCTGGGGGATGAACCGCTCGTTATCACACTCCCTCGCATAGTGACCCGGTTTTTGACAGCGACGACACACCACATTACTAGGCCGTATAGGTTTAACGGGTGGTCGCGGAGCTGCCTGCAATGCTAACAAACCCTGCGTTAATTTGTTAAGCTGCTCCTGCTGCCTTTCCAAGAGTTGTCGTAGCTCCCCAAATTCTGAGCTTGCTGTTCTACTAGGGGCCTGAGCGCTGGAATAGTGTGCGGCACTTAACGATGGAACAGAGTGGCTCCTACCCCGTGGCTCCTCAGGTCTGCCCTCACGCTCCCAACGGATAGCCTCTGCTCTAACATCCAACAGTGTGTACCCTGGATGTTGTCTTACTAACCGTTTCAATTCTCTGCGAAGGTTAGGGTCCAAAACATGCTCAACAAACTGGTCTCGTAGGAGAATGGGGGCATCAGTCATTCGCCTTGGGGCACAACGCTCAACCTTCTCCATAATACAACATAAAGCATGCGAGAATTCCTGCAAAGACTCGCCCTCCAGCTGCTTTCTAGAAAAGAAACATTGCTGCAAAGAAACATAAGACCCAGCACACCCATACATATCCTGCAGTATACTCAGAATTTCCTCTGGATCTTCCCTCTCTGCCCTTGGCCTGTACCTAATTTCATCTTTGGCCTCTCCCTCTAAATGGTCAAAAATAAAATAAGCTTGATCAACAGAACTCAGTCGCCTTGTCCTCAAAGCTGCCCTTATTTCCTCTACCCAGTCTTCTATGGGAATCCCAGAGGTCCCTCTAAACAGTGGGCATTTGCGTTCTCTGGGAATGTAAAGTAAACGCTCAACAGGTACAGGGTCATTAGGATTAGCATTCACAGGGCCAGCTGCACCAGAGTCTGTATTAGCAACGCCAGCTGCAGCTCCAGTTTGCAGCCGCTCATTTTCAGCCCGAAGCTGTTGGACCAAGTCTCTGAGTTCCTGTATTTCATTAGCCATGAGGAGTGCAGGACACCAAGGCACCGCAAAGATGAAAAGTAGAGGGCAGGAGTGACCAGTAGTAAGAGTCTCAGCCGGTCCCTCGATGGGCACACTGCTGTTTTATTTGGGTCTTTGCAAAACAAATAAACTAAAACTAAGAACTCAATTCAACCACCAGTGCGATCCTGCCAACAACGCCAGAATATAACCAAGGGTACTTGGGAGGGTAAAAACCCCGACATAAAATGTCAGTCCAATACTTAACACAGGTCAAATAGAGACGCAAATGGTGGCTGAAATGAGACTCCAACAAAAATAACAATTTTAACCAACGTTTATTACATAAAGAAAACAGAATTATATACACAAAAAAAGTTATTTAAAACTCAGGTAGCTCTAAAAATCAGATACTATAAAACTATGGCTCCAATAGTTAAAATGCTAGGGGCTGGCCGGTCGCGGGTGCACGGGGTGAGAGGCCACAATATTTTATGGGACAGAGTACTCACCACGCTCCGTGTAACACGCACACAAAACACATCAAGATATAAAGGTAAACAAAAGCATGCATAAAAGTGAGGGATGTGCCAAATACCACAACACACGAGGAGTGATGGGCCGAAGTGAGAAACTATCACCAACCCTCCACCTCACGGGCGACCACGCTCGAACCAGACCCTGCAGCAGAAGGAGCAAAATGTTAAAAACAAGTTCACAGGAACACAGACAGACACTAATTTACTTAAAGTAACCGAAACAGTAACAAAACACCGACAACCCAAATTAAACTCAAAATAAAGAGTAAATACTATAATTAAATGCTACTACTACTAAACCAAACAAAACGCAACTCCGCGAAAACAACAAGAACAACAAAAGACCCAAATAAAAACAGCAGTTGCCAACGGCGTCTAAAAGGACAAACAAATACTGTTAATAATCAAATAATACTGAAACTTAAGTGGTAAAACAAAAGAAACAAAAACCTCATCGTACCTAAAAAAAACAGATCAGCTTGGCCTGGTACATGACGCTCCCAGGTCAGCAGATGCATGGACTGATATCACACCGAGTCTAAAAGACAATAAAAAAAAGAGGGTAATACAGCATAGCAAGTGGCACACAATAAAAAAAGGACCTACCAGCTTAGAGCAGCAACTATGAGGTAAGCTGCAGCCGCGAGCGTGGTGCTTAAATACTAACGCAAAGTGAATAGGAATGCGGAAGCACCCGGCACAGGACAAACGGGACGTCATACAGTGGCTCGCAGGGTCAAACCACTGCTGGCCACATTCTGTTAGAAGGAGCTGGTGACTAGATGATGAACTGATCCAAAACCTGATAGTATTTTCCAGAACTTTATTGAATTGAGGTTGAACAGGGATTGTGGAGCATGGCTGGTACAAGATTGTATGGAATATGTGTGGTCCCTAAAAGAAATAATAAAATGGAACATAATTATTGATATGCACAAATGCATACAAAATGGTCAAACAGCAGCATTATAGATGAAAATAATATAAATACAAAACAGTGAATGGGCAGGGGTACAATGCTGCCATCCTTTGGACATAAAAAGGTGCTGCAGGTAGATGTGCAGAAACAACTATTTGACTTAGCTGGCTAGGAAACCACTGAATACAGACTAAACTATAGGCAATAGAACAATACGATGTCATGCACAAATAAACATGTCAAATACACACTGAATTAGGTACTTTAAACACGTTAACCTGCCAATGTCGTAAGCATACAGTGGCAGAGCCTCGTGGCTGCACAGGCCTGCTCTCATGGCCTAAGCCTTTCATAACTTTACGCTGGCCGTTATAGCACGAAATACACACTACAGAAGTAAAGGTAATGCACATATGTAAAAGACAAGGCAATATTCAAACTTACTTATAATGTCCACAACAATATAGAAGCCACTCCCACACAGTGTGCCTCTTATAGGCCAAAAGGCCTTTTGTGTAATGATGTTAACATTCTGAGTGCAATATTGGCTCCAGATGGTTATTAACAACCCAGATCAGACAGGTTTTATACCTGGAAGTTTGAAATAAACAATATCAGATGCACTCTGAGAATTATCTCAGCTGCCCAGGAGAAGTCCTACACATCAATGCTTCTTAGTCCTTATGCTGAGAAAGCATTTGATTGAGTGGACTGGCTGTATATGAAACATGTCCTGCATGAGATGAGTTTTGACACGAGATTTACTGCTTGGTTTGAAGTATTATATGCTAATCCAACTTCTAGAGTATGTGTCAATGGTCATATTTTGGAAAGATTCCAACTGGAAAGGGGAACACGTCAGGGGTGTCCCTTATCACCCCTTCTATTTGCAATTAGCATCCAACCTCTAGCAGAATTAATAAGGAATAATCTGATTTTTGGTATTCTAAATAAAGACAAAGCACACAAGTTATCGTTATACACAGATGAGATCATATTGTATATTAGGGACCCATATATTTTTGTACCTGAGCTCCTAAAATCTCTGAAGGACTTCAGTGAAGTCTCAGGTTATCAACTTAACAAAACTAAATCTGAAACTATGATGGTGGAGGGGAGCTGGACAAAAAAATTGAATTGGTCACCTCAGGGGTTTTGGTAGGGATCATACTTACTCCTGATAGTTCACAATTATACAAGGCAAATTATGGAAAACTAGTTAATCAAATTTGGACAGATTTAGAAAGATGGGAAATACTGCCACTTTATTTTTTTGGCAGAATTGAAACGGTCAGAATGAATATTCTTCAGACTGTTAAACCTATTTTTGTCCTTTCCAATTTGGATCCCAGCAGCAACTTTTAAAAAAATTAAAAAAAAAAAGATTTCTGCATTTATTTGGCAACACAAAAAGCCCAGAATTAAATTCAGCCAGTTGACCTGCAGTAAAGCACATGGTGGGCTCAACCTCCCTAATCTGAGATTATACTACTGGGCAGCACAACTACGTGGGGGAGTTGAGCTAATGCAAAACGAAGAAACAATGTGGTTAACATTAGAACAAAGCAGCCCTGTTGTGCCCTGTTGTATCTTTGCAGATGCTCTCATTTTGCTCAAAAGAATTCTGGAATAAGCAAAAGTTTAAAAATACTGAGGTGCACCAAAGAGTTTTCCATTTGGTGAGAAAGAGGGTTAATGTGCCCCAATCCATATCTAGGGCAATGAAAATCAAAGATATAAAAGACTTTTTACCAGGAAAAATAGACTTGGGATTTAAGGAATGGCCAGTTGAAGATCTCAATTATATAGACGACATGTTTGAAGGTGAAATTTTGAAGTCATTCAAACAATTACAAGATGAGAATGGTCTGTCCTCTAAAGATTTTTATAGATTTTTAGAACTTAGGAGTTACTTGAGGTCACATAAAGAATGTCCGCTTATGAAGGTGCAGCCTACTGATTTAGAAGCTTTCTTTATTAAGACTGTCATAAAAGGAAAATGTGAAAAAGCTGTGTCACACCTGTAGAAGTGTTTGCTGTTAACTATGTCAGAGAGTGCTGTTGAAGTAAAAGAAAAGTGGGAATTGGAAATGAACATTGTTATTGACAGTGAGATTTGGGAGGATGTGTGTGAATATGGACATAAGTTACCCAGGAGTCCCATGTGGAAGAAATTTAATTGGAAAGTAAACATTCAATATCTTAAAACTCCCATTATTTCTAAATTTGTGCTGGAGAAAATGTGGACAAATTGGCAATCACACTCACATCTAAATCATACTGGGAGGGTTTGGGATTAAATATCTAATATTTTGCAATATTATATAATGCTGGACCCACTGATCTTTATCTTGGAGTGCTCCCATTTGACTTATTGAGTAAGGAAAAAAAGTTGCCAACTGAAAATCCGTGTACTAGTAGCTAAAAAGATGATAATTCTGTTTTGGTGTAAGCCACTGCCCCCTTCTGTTCGTCACTAGAACAAGAAACTTGTCAAGGTGTATTCAATGGAAAAAATAACAGCTAAACTGAACCTAACTTTGATTCATTCAGGAAGAGTTGGACCCCCTTGATCAAGCAATTTGCTCTTACACTATAAGATAGAAATATATTTTCCTCTGTTGTAGTCAGTTGATTTTGAATAACCAAGTACCTGTTTGCTGAATCATTCACTATATTTCTTGCTGTTCTTTTTTTTACTTTATCACTTCAGATAAATGTAAAAAGCTTTGTACGATGTGAAGTCTGGTGGATGTATAATGAATGTAAAGCTTTCAATATAAACACAATTGTTAAAAAGAAATAAAAAATAAAATAAAGCTCATGTGCAGCTGTACTCTCAGGGAGCAGAGGCTTTGGAGAAAGACAGTACGCTTCACAAGGTAAAAGATAAAATAAAATAATAATCCTGACACTTCTCCTTTAGATCCACTCTGCCCAGTGTGTGTTTTAGTGGCAAACACCAAATAACACACATACAGTATAATTGACAAGGACAAATTAATTAACTCTATTTGAGTGAGATCTATAGCGGCAAATGAACACCATAAAAACAGAACCACCTTTGTGTTGCGTCCAGATCTGTGCCCCTGATGAATCAAAAGCAGGGGGAGATGCAATTTCCTGTATTCTGGTGCATTTTAGATGATAAAAAAAAATTTCAGCTGTGACTACATTATAGTAAAAAATTGATACAATTTATGGTTTTACTTCTCTCCAAAAATTAAGACACAACATTATTATAACAACTCAGGGGTGTAGCGTCAGGCAGTGATACATGATATTTTATAATGTGTGAACTCATTATAAAATATAAGAGCGGAATATGTCATCTTTGTGTGGCTCCAAAAGCTATGCTATTTATTTCTAAATACAGTGAGGAAATAAGTATTTGAACACCCTGCTATTTTGCAAGTTCTCCCACTTATAAATCATGGAGGGGTCTGAAATTTTCATCGTCGGTGCATGTCCACTGTGAGAGACATAATCTAAAAAAAAATACTGAAATCACAATGTATGATTTTTGAACAATTTATTTGTGTGATACAGCTGCAAATAAGTATTTGAACACCTGAGAAAATCAATGTTAATATTTGGTACAGTAGCCTTTGTTTGCAATTACAGAGGTCAAATGTTTCCTGTTGTTTTTCACCAGGTTTGCACACACTGCAGGAGGGATTTTGGCCCACTCCTTCACACAGATCTTCTCTAGATCAGTCAGGTTTCTGGGCTGTTGCTGAGAAACATGGAGTTTGAGCTCCCTCCAAAGATTTTCTATTGGGTTTAGGTCTGGAGACTGGCTAGGCCACTCCAGAACCTTGATATGCTTCTTACAGAGCCACTCCTTGGTTATCTTGGCTGTGTGCTTTGGGTCATTGTCATGTTGGAAGCTCTAACTGAGGGAAGGAGGTTGTTCCCCAAAATCTCGCAATACATGGCCCCGGTTATCCTCTCCTTAATACAGTGCAGTCGCCCTGTCCCCTGTGCAGAAAAACACCCCAAAGCATGAGGCTACCACCCCCATGCTTCACAGTAGGGATGGTGTTCTTGGGATGGTACTCATCATTCTTCTTTCTCCAAACACAGTGAGTGGAATTAAGACCAAAAAGTTCTATTTTGGTCTCATCTGACCACATGACTTTCTCCCATGACTCCTCTGGATCATCCAAATGGTCATTGGCAAACTTAAGACAGGCCTTGACATGTGCTGGTTTAAGCAGGGGAACCTTCCATGCCATGCATGATTTGAAATCATGACGTCTTAGTGTATTACCAACAGTAACCTTGGAAAAGGTGGTCCCAGCTCTTTTCAGGTCATTGATCAGCTCCTCCCGTGTAGTTCTGGCCTGATTCCTCACCTTTCTTAGGATCAATGAGACCCCACGAGGTGAGATCTTGCATGGAGCCCCAGTCCGAGGGAGATTGACAGTCATGTTGAGCTTCTTCCATTTTCTAATAATTGCTCCAAAAGTGGATCTTTTTTCACCAAGCTGCTTGGCAATTGCCCCGTAGCCCTTTCCATCCTTGTGGAGGTCTACAATTTTGTCTCTGCTGTCTTTGGACAGCTCTTTGGTCTTGGCCATGTTAGTAGTTGGAGTCTTACTGATTGTATGGGGTGGACAGGTGTCTTTATGCAGCTAACGACCTCAAATAGGTGCTTCTAATTTAGGATAATAAGTGGAGTGGAGGTGGACTTTTTAAAGGCGGACTAACAGGTCTTTGAGGGTCAGAATTCTAGCTGATAGACAGGTGTTCAAATACTTATTTGCAGCTGTATCATACAAATAAATTGTTAAAAAATTATACATTGTGATTTCTGGATTTTTTTTTTAAATTATGTCTCTCACAGTGGACATGCACCTACAATGAAAATTTCAGTCCCCTCCATGATTTCTAAGTGGGAGAACTTGCAAAATAACAGGGTGTTCAAATACTTATTTCCTCACTGTATATATATATATATATATATATATATATATATATATATATATATATATATATATATATATATATATATATATATATAAACTTCACAAAAATATATTTTTTTACTAATTCAAATGACAGTATGCAAACTGTAAGCACATGATTTTGGCATCAAACTCAGTAAAAACAGCAACATTTTACATCAATGCCTAATGCATAAATATGAAATACTAAATGTGCTTCATAACTTTGGAGCCTGGAGCCTGGAGCCATTCTGAAAACCTGCCCTAGGGCCCCACAGTACTGAATTACACCACTGTAGACAAGCCTAGTACAGACTCTTTTTTAAAATGTGTATTTTCAAGATATAAATACTTGTCCTGGCGCCATCAGGGTAAACGAGCAAGATCCCAAAGTCCAATTGGTGAAAGAGTCATCGGTGTCCTAAGATGAGAACAAAATAAACTTTAATGTTTAGTAACTATTTTCACACTAAAATATAAACACAGATACAGTTGAACATCACTACAGAATTTGACTGCCAATGTTATACAGACACATGTACAGTAAAAACTCATGAGCGCACGTCATACACATTTTTGGAAATAAAAATGTAATTACTGAGACCCAGCCCACTTAGTGTAGACAATGCAAAATGATACTTACAGAATTAGTCTTGGAAAAACTCTGTGGAAGTCCTGTAGGCACAGTCTTACTTTCATTTCTTATATAAGTTGTACCAAACGTTGTCCTATGTTGTCTTTGATCTAAAATGTCAGAGATGATGAGAGTGACATCATTTGCAAAAATACATTTTAAAATTGTGTAAGAGTCTCTTGATGAGACACCCACTTTAAAATATATAGAAAATTCAATTTCAATTCAATTCAATTTTGGCATACCTGATTACAAATAAAGAGTGCAGGCCAGTATCCATAACAAGGCATACAGCAGCTTCAGACTCCACAGCCTCTGTCCTCCTCTGGGTCAGCTCCATCTTTTGCTTGACAACTTTAAGCAATGGTGTTTCTTGGACTTTTCACTTGTGAACTTGCAATCCAGCTTACACAGATCCACTGCCTGCAGGCCATGCTGACCTGTAAAAAAGCTTTAAGTTTAAAACTTAAAGCTTATGGCTTTATTACTCTGCACAAAAACATTAACACAAATAGGTTAAAACTGGTGGCAGCACTGCTCTATGAGCTGTAGAACTGATACTGTTACAGCTAAGGTGACAATCACAATAGTTTAAAAATTCAAAAAATGCCCATCTATTTTAAAGAGAGAAAAAAAAAATCTTCACACTGGCTAAGCTGAGCTGTTTGACCTCCACAAAAATGGAGGGAAGCTGTATTATAAAGAACACGTGGCACGAATAAACAAGCTAACTGTGCTAATATTAAAATAAGGGCATGGTGCTAAAGAACAGTTTCTGTGCTAAAAGACCAAGTAGTCTCATTATCCATGTTGAATCCCTAAAACCACACTGTAACCTGTTTAGGCCAATGTTAGCCGTCAGACTAGTGCTAATCCTACATGCTAAACACTGCTACGCAGCGCTAATGAAGGCATGGGCTGCTAACTGGAATTTTCTAATGAAAACATGACTATTTTTGATGTTTCCACAGTTCTAACAGACATGCCAAACCATGAAAATATCTCTCAAAATAATTAGTTTGTTTTAAACAGTCCAGGCCACTTTTTAAAGAATCATCAACATCAGTGAGGGCTACTCATGGGCAGAACCCTGAGGTACATGAGATAAAAACCACTGCTTTGGACCCAGGACTGGCCTTTGGACTCAGGGCTGGCCTTTGGACCTGCTGCGGCGCTGAACTGAGACCGGAGGTTTTCACCGTAAGAGTAATAATCGTATTAGACATTCCTCCAGAAGTGTTGTGGCTAAATATGGCTTGCGCTGCTATTGGCCAGTTCTGGTCATGTGACTGGAGTTACTGACTTCACACAGTTCAGATAAAAGTTCACCTCTGGACTCACTTTTAAAGTCTCCTTCCTGTTTAGTCTGTTTATGAAAGGATGAATGATGGGAGCACATGCGCTATAGCAGTGTTTCTCAAACAGAGGTGTGGGGACACCTAGAGGTACATGAGCACATTGCAGGGGGTACGTGGAATTAATAAGATAAGAAAATATTTGCAGTCTTTTTATATTGAACTATTAAGTGCCTCAATGACCAATGAAAGAACTGTATATAATTCTGTATATAATTTTTAAGTAATTGCTTGTTTCAAAGGGGAGTTATTGAAATTATTTTCTTTGTAATAAATTTATGTTTATTTCTGTGTTGATTTATTATTGTCAAATTTGATGAACTCTGAGATGAATGAATTGATGTGCAGGTGTTTTTCTCCCCAGTGCTGTGTTTGGACTCAGCAGTAGGCCTAAGAACTTGATTATTGAAATGCAAAGAAAACTAGAGGGATAATTACAAGAAATGTGAGGTGGATAATATGATTTAGATTCACTTCTCGCTGTTTTTCTTTTATTGCATTACATTATAGCATTTTTGAGACTTTTTTTTGGGGGGGGGGCACCCCTGCCAACCCTGCCAACCCTCAAACTCCGCCAATGCTCAATGCCTCTTAACTCTTTTCACTGTAGTAGATGCTTCTGCCTCCAGAACAGCCTCCTATTGGCTGCTGGGTCTAGTCTGTAGTCCCGGCCCAGTCCTGGCCCTGTCCCGGCCCTGTCTGCTTACATCACACTGTGAGTCGAAACACCAGGCCTCAGCAGTGAGCTGGAGACAACCTTCACACTCCTTACTCCACTCACTCCTAATACGACAGAAATGGTAAATTGTTTTTGTCCAGTGGAAAATTAAAAGCAGATGTTTCTTTTTTTAAATACTTGCCTTAAAAAGAAACCCATTCCTCAAATTTGAAAAAGAATCTACAAAAAATTTAAATACATGCCGATATTAAAAAAGGAGCATGATTAAAATGCAAAGCATGATTAAAATAGTTTTGTTCACTGTTACCTCTAAAAATGAAAGAGCCCATTCAAAATAAAGGCAAAAAAACAAAAAAACAAACAAACTCATTTATCAAAATAAAAAGCGCTCCTCAAAATAAAAAAGCCTGTCACAAAAAGTGCTCTTAAGGCTTTTCATAGCCTGTTTGCTCAGGGTTCCTCTTGTTGAGTTAAGCCCCTTTCACATAGAACGCAGTGGGCGCTCTACTTGCCAGCTCAGTGGCAGAGTGGAGAGCGCATTAGTGTGGGCGGGGCAACCACACAGACCAAGAAGTGGTGTTAGCATGTAGCAGTCGAGGCTAATCTTTAGAAAGGCCATTTATCCTGGTGTTTGACCGTCTCAGTGACAGTAATGTTCAGGACCACAGTCCTCTCAGTCACAGCAGAGGCTGCATCTCTGTGTGAGGAGAACTTTCTAATACGACAACAGTAAACATCCTGTTACCACCGCTTTGTCTGAGCCCACCTTTCAGGCTGTGGTTGCAGCAATGTGCTCACAGCGCTGCGCCCAAGTTAAACTTATTTTAATTCCAGCGCCGCTCAGCTCGGTGGCAGTAGCTGTGCTCTAGCGCCGCGCTTTTACAAACCAATCAATGGATGCCCGCCGCATCCTATTTGAAAAGCCCTTTAGTTTGCAAGTTTGCAAATCAAAAGTGAAAGCATTCATAATCTTCATGTAAGAAAAAAGTATACTTAATTCATTTTTATTTTGTGTACACAATGATTGAGAGACTGGCCCCCAATCCTATCTTGCTTAGGGGCCCCAAATGTGTTGGACCGTCGTGTTCCGGCATCGTCTGGAGCATAGATTCTGAAACATTTTGTCTGTGTGTGCTCTGAGCAGACGGAAAAAATCCCGTGAGTCTCTCTGTGCTGAGTTTGTCCATGACAGAGTGAAACTGTGAGAAAAGTGTTCATAAAAGTCTCACCTGTTTGCTGTTAAATACACTCAAGGAAAAAAGAAACGCACCACTTTCATTTTCTCAATTTGTCAAAAAATATTACAGCCAGTGAAAAATTACAGACTACAATGAGTTTAGTACTATTCTGAGTCTAAATGAAATGACTGTTTTTCTGGTTCCGGTTGATTGATTTTGATGAGCAATAACAACTGTATTTTTGTATTAATCACCTATGTCTGGGTCATGAGTAAAACTCAGAGATGAATTGGACCTGTCCTCAATTGTGCACAACCATTCCCTATAAAAAGACACCAAAATGGAAAAAAAAGCACATTTGTTCACAATGCCACGACTACTGCAACCAGAGAGAGATTGATTGATTTATAGAAATCCTGTATAAAAGAGCACTGAAAATACTTGATAAAAAACCTCAATCTCATCACCAGTGTAACATACTAAGAAAACTTAAGCTATTGGATTTTCAAAATATGATTAACTTAAAAAACGCTTGTCTGGTCTATAAGACATTGCACTCTCTAGCGCCACCTCCGCTGGGGGAGTTTATTAACCGTGGTATTGGTGCACAAAGGACAACGAGGGCCACCACCAGAGGTGATGTAATAGTTCCATATAGGCGCACCTCTTTTGGTCAGGATGTACTTTCAGTCCGAGGTGGAAAGATATGGAACAGTCTACCTCAAACAATAAGAGAATGCTCCACATATAACTCATTTAAAGCCCAATTGAAAAGCTGGCTTTGGTCAAATCAGAAATGCACTCATTCATAATGTAATACAGAAATTGTAATGTATATATTGAATGAATCTGTAAATGGCCCCGAATGTGTGTGGATATGTGTGAGTGCTGGTGCACTTATGATAAATGATAGGTGTGCAGGTGTGTATATAATGTATATATGGTAATGTAGTGCATAGAATTTTTTATGGACCTGAAATTGGTAGAGATATGTATGAGTGCTCGTACACTAGGGTAATAACGGGTGGGCAGGTGTATATATATATTAGAAGGTGTGTATATAATGTAGTGCAGGGGTGTGTACATAATGTATGTAATGGAGTATATTGAATTTGACTTGTGTATATAATATAGTGTAGGTGTATATATACTAGAACGTGTGTATATAATGGATGTAATGTAGTATATTGAATTTAACTTCTGTGTGGCCACATGGTCAAGATGTATATACTAAAAGGGGTTTTTAGATATTTTTATAGTATATAATAGATCTATGTTCAATGTGCTGTATTCTCCTATTTCCCTCAACCCTTGGGACAACGGATGGAAATTAGCATTCTTGCTAGAATCCGGTATGTTTACATTCATGCTATATGCTGTCTGTTCATTAACATGCACTGTCCCGTTTAAATAAATAAAAAAAAAAAAAAAAAAAAAAAAAAAAATTGGCAGCCATTGGCATGCTTCAAGCTGGAAGGAGCACACGGCTGTAGCCAGGGCGTTTGGAGTCCATCACTCTACTGTTGTACGCCTTGCTGAGCGTTTCCACACCACTGGATCCTCCAATGACCGTCCCAGATCTGGTCGACCACATGTCACAACTGCTGCATTATTATTGTTTGGTCATGTTATTGTTATTGAAACTGTCATAAGCATTGATTAATTGGGTCTGAATATCAGGGACGGATAATATGGTTGATGTGCACATAGAATATTTCCATCAAAAATAAGTAACCAAACAAAAATGTGGTAAAAAAGCAGTGGTGCGTTTCTTTTTTCCTTGAGTGTACTTGGACCTGGTCTTTGATCGTGGTCCGTGGTCTCTGGGACCTGGTCTTTGATCCTGGTCCATGGTCTCTGGGACCTGGTCTTTGATCCTGGTCTGTGGTCTCTGGGACCTGGTCTTTGATCCTGGTCTGTGGTCTCTGGGACCTGTTCTTTGATACTGGTCTGTGGTCTCTGGGACCTGGTCTTTGATCCTGGTCTGTGGTCTCTGGGACCTGGTCTTTGATCCTGGTCCGTGGTCTCTGGGACCTGGTCTTTGATCCTGGTCTGTGGTCTCTGGGACCTGGTCTTTGATACTGGTCTGTGGTCTCTGGGACCTGGTCTTTGATCCTGGTCCGTGGTCTCTGGCCTTAGGTGCTGACTAGTGGAATTGCCTCTGCGTGTCCAAACTCTCACACTCTCTCACAGCTAGACACTAAAGGCTGAACGTCCCAGCACAGACACAGCTGGATCTGTTTACTCAGATTGTTCATCAGACCCACTCACTTTAGACCTGCTTAGTCCTAGTTTAGACCTGGTCTGTGCAGGTTAAGTCCAGGCTTAGTCCTGGTTTAGACCTGTCCTCCTGGTTCACTGTCATTATTCTAAGGATTTCCCGGCTCTACCTCGCCCCACTCACCTGTCTGGATGAGGCCCACCTGCTGCATCCTATGGACTTCCTCAACCTACCTCACCCCACTCCCTGGATGAATCCTTACAGAGCTGATCTATGATCCTATAGATGAACTAATGAACTAACTCCTAGACACATTGCCTGTCCGTCCTGGGAGAGGATCTCTCCTTCAGTTGGGCTCCATAAGGTTTCTTCTTTTTTCCTGCAGCTGTTTTTTTTTTAGGAGTTTTTCTTTACCGAGAAGGAGGGTCTAAGGACAGGAGTGTCCTGGGTCTGTTTAGTGTAGTAATTGTTTGTGTTGATTGTGTGTTAAGTCTGATTGTGTGTTTATGTTTGATCAACTGTTGTGAAGCCCTTTGAGGCGACTTTTGTTGTGCTACTGGGCTATACAAATAAATCTGAATTGAATTGAAATGAATTCTGCAGAATGAGAATTTTCTAATTTTCACACAAAACAAAATCAATCAATCAATCAAAGTTTTTTGTATAGCACCTTAAAACAACCTAATGGAGCCCAAAGTGCTTCACAGAAAAGCAATTTAAAAAACAAAAACATTTAAAACAAAAAACAATAAATAACATAAACCACTAAAAAAAAAGTAAAAGAACAACAACAAAAAAGAATTACGTATCAAATGCCAGTCTGAATAAATGCGTTTTTAGCCGTGATTTAAAGATTAGCTCAGTTATAGACTGCAACTCTGGTGGAAGTGAGTTCCAAAGCCTGGGAGCAGCAACAGCAAAGGAACCATCACCACACATGAATGATTTGAACACAAACAGCAGGACCTTAAACTCAACCCTGAAACTCACTGGGAGCCAGTGAAGAGACTGAAAAACAGGAGTGATATGGGTATGTTGTGGAGCATTTGAAAGAAGGCAAGCAGCAGTATTTTGTACCAACTGGAGCCTGCGGAGGAGGGATTGATTGAGTCCAGTGTAGAGGGCACTGCAATAGTCGATCCTCGAGCTGATGAAGGCATGGATAGCCTTTTCAAGGTCGGCCTGGGATAGAAAGGGCTTAACCTTAGTCAAAAGCCTAAGCTGAAAAAAGCTTGCTTTTTTACCCTAAGGTCTCTGTCACAGATTACCCCTAAGTTCTGGAGTGAACTGAGGAGTAGAGGCGCCGAAGTTGGGAGTGCTATGGGGTGAATCAGGGCTGAAAATGATGTACTCTGTCTTTTTCTCATTTAAGTGCAGGAAATTTTGAGAGCACTGTTTTATGACATGAAGGCAGGTGTGGAGGGGGTCCAGCGTGTTTCTGTCATTCAGCAACACAGGCTAGTAGATCTGAATGTTCTGAAAGATCTGGGTTTTTTAGGAGTTTTTCCTTACCGAGAAGGAGGGTCTAAGGACAGGAGTGTCCTGGGTCTGTTTAGTTTAGTGTAGTTATTGTTTGTGCTGATTGTGTGTTAAGTCTGATTGTGTGTTTATGTTTGATCAACTGTTTGTGAAGCCCTTTGAGACTTTTGTTGTGATATTGGGCTATACAAATAAATCTGAATTGAATTGAATAAATCTGAATGTCATCTGCATAGAAATGGAAACCAATATTTTGTATGGAGAGGATTTGTCCAAGGGGCAGCATGTATAGGGAAAACAGAATGGGACCAAGGATCTACACCTGACTTTGACCAGGTCTAGTCCTGACTGTTGCTGTAAAAACGGCGGGTCCCCGCTCTGGGGTCTCATCTATAAAAGTGTGCGTGGAATTCTTACTAAAAGTCTCCGTACGCCAGAAACTCAAAAGCTGCGTACGTTAGTAAATATTCACACTTATAAAACCGGGCACACGTGTTACACCCCTGAAAACAGGGGAGAAAGAATCACGAGAGTGATTTTGTGGTGTTTCCCTCATGCAGGGCTTTATTGCAATTTAAACAGTAATTAACATTTTACACACATATCTAACTACTGCTTAAATGACACGCATGAAAGATCTTATTTCTAAACAAAACAATATGTTAGAAAACATATTGTTTTGTTTAGAAATAAGAATGACAATACAAACAGGACTTACATTACAAACTGTTGAGCTTCACACAAAACAGTGACAACACAAGATGGCGGAGTGCAAGTTCACTCGAGGCACACGCATTGTGGGGTCTCTTTATGTGTTGAACAGCGATAAAACTTAACTTAATTTCAACCCAAACTAACACAAAATAGGCTGCGTAACGTTTCAACAATGTACATTCCTTACAAACATTAATATTGGTCACCATTACCTGAAAACAGGGGAGAAAGAATCACAAGAGTGATTTTGTGGTGTCTCCCTCATGCAGGGCTTTATTGCAATGAGGAGAAATGGCGCAATCCCCCTACTGGTGGGTGAAGCCATGACCAATCAATCCCAGAGCATGTAAGGCTTATCAACTGATTATCGATGAATTACATTATTATTATTATTATTATTATTATTATTATTATTACTTTAAATTAAATTACAAAAATATTAATACAAAATGAAATATAATAAACATTTGAACAAACTTTTAACTGTAATTACATTGTTTTTAAGGCTTATGTGAATTAATATTTATTGCTAACCTTTTTAGTGTTTTTGACCTTTTACCTCTTTTTAAATGAAATCACATAATGAATTAAATTATCATATAGAACAGAGGTCTCCAACCAGTCACTCGGGAGCTACCGTAGCTCTCAGCCATTTTCCAAGTAGCTCCCCAAAGACTTCTACATAATCTTCATGAGTCAATTTATCATTTGACTACTGGGCAACCAACTTGTGTAAGTATCCAAACAAATTCATAGGAACCATCCTCCTTGGAGCACAAAATGTTTATTTTAAGTTTAGGTGATAGCATTTTGCTTCAATGTAAAGAGAGTGAACTAAATATTTTTGTTGTTTTAATATAAATTATGAGTTGCAGACACTAATATTTTTGGGAAAACAAAATTCATTTTCTTGAAAGTGTCAGCGACTAACCGGCCACTGTCCAGGTGTACCCCTCCTAAGGCCCATAGTTACTGGAATAGGCTGAAATAGGAAGTTGAATGAATAAATGTTACAAAGCATGAGTAGCTCTCTGCCATTTTCATTTTATAAAAGTAGCTCTCAGGGGAAAAAAGGTTGGAGACCCCTGGCATAGAAGCATGTTGTACTATTTATACATATCACACTCTCCCCCACTAGAAAAATGTCATCCCGACATTATACCAACAAAATACATCATCTTCTCAGTCCATTTTCACTCATTTCCTTCAACATAAGAGTGAACCATGTACACCAGAACTCTTAAGACAAATGACTTTACCACAGTTCATGTCTGTAAACTTAAGACCATATAAATAGTCTATAATTAGTCCATGTGTGAATCTTCACATGAACAGTCTGTTGTCTGTGGTCAGAATCCATAGGAATCATTCTGGTCCTGATGACTTACGTGTGCTGGAGTCCATACATACCAGGAGACTGGGCATAGTATGACTGCAGAGCTGGCAGCCACTGGACTAGTCTTTGGTACACAAGAAACAGTTGCAGTGCAGGCTGGACACTGTAACGTAACAGGATGGGATACCCAGCTGGTCATATGTCATACGCCTTGGCGGATGTCTCTCTCATTGTGGTCGCTGGGGTGTCTGTTCCTCAGGTGCAACAGGTGATGGAGGGGCAGGTGGTGAGCTGACTGGCTGGTCACCGGCCACTGAAGCTGTTGTCTCCTCTCCCGTTTTCCCCTCAGCAGGTGAATCAGGCACATCCAGGTTGTCTCCACCAGGGGGCCCTGGTAGTGGTGCAGCAGGGGCTGGTGCTGGAGGCTGATGTGTCACTGCTGGGGGACTGTGTCCCTTGGAGAGTCTGATGACTGGTTCACAGGAAGCCGATGTGGCGCATAATAAAAGCAATGTTCATCACCACTGTCCTCATCATCAGCGTCTTGACCATCTCGAGTAGGTTTGTCTTCCATTCTCTGTTTATGTTTTAAAGGATTGTCTTTTTCAGGTTCAAAACGTAAGTGGTCACATGACATGAGCAAGTTTCTATGTAGCACTCTATTTATTTTATTTATTTATTTACATTTTTAAAGAGGAATAACCCCTTGAGATGTAGCGTCTCGTTTTCAAGGGGTCCTCTAATTGAACAGTTTGTCCGCAGACAGCAGTGCCATAGTTAACATAAAGTACAACATTATGTAAACAAATAGACACAAAGTCACGCACACTACTCCACACACGCACGCACACACACACTCCAGCTCTCATAACACCCCCAATAATAAAATAAATAATAATAATAATAAATGAGGTAATCATCATGATAACATCAATATCAACAACAACAACAAATAAATTGAAGTAAAAGCATGACTGAAAATCAAAAACAATTTGTTAAATGATATAGAAGAGCATTACGGAACATATGAAGAGTGGATATAGATCGTAGAGTGGCGGGAAGGGTATTCCAGTCATGAGGGGCCCTAAACTGAAACGCAAATTTACCAAGCTCTTTTTTCACCCTGGGAACCATAAAGAATAAATTATCTGTGTGGCGCAAATTATAAGAAGTACTGTAAGGTACAAGATATTGTTTAAGATATGAAGGATAATCCAAATGAATACATTTAAAAATAAACTGAAGCCAGTGATACAGTGGGGCAAAAAAGTATTTAGTCAGCCACCAATTGTGCAAGCTCTCCCACTTAAAAAGATGAGAGAGGCCTGTAATTTTCATCATAGGTATACCTCAACTATGAGAGACAAAATGAGAAAAAAAAATCTAGAAAATCACATTCACAATCACTAAATACTTTTTTGCACCACTGTATTTCCTTCTGTCGGAGGGTTTGAGCCACAACAGCTGTTCGTACATCACACAATGGTGTGTTCTATAAGGGCAATATAGAATAAACCGGCATAAACTATTGTAAACAACATCAAGTGAGTGAAGACAGGAAGCTGTAGAATTTTGATAGACAATATCTGCATAATCTAAAATGGGAAGTAACAATTGAGAGACAATTTTCTTTCTAACTTGGAGATTAAAGCAATTGACTGATTGATATAATATTTTTAAACAGTAATTGAGTTTATTTGTAGTAGAATTGACATGGGTTTTAAATGACAAGTCAAAGTCAAGCCAAACGCCCAAATATTTAAATGTCTCAACGGGCTCAAGGAGGGATTTATCTAAAAAATGAAGTTCCATTTTGGTATTAGAGCTAGACTTACCTTTCTTTTGAAATAACATTGAATATGATTTAGATTTATTAATGAGAAGCTTATTGGACAATAACCACCACTGCACTGAGTCAAAGTCCTGTTGCAAAGAATTAGTGATGTCAGAAAAATTTCGTTTAGAACAGTATATAACAGTATCATCTGCATACAGGTGAATATTACAATCAGCGCAAGAAAGTGGCAGATCATTAATAAAAATAGAAAATAACAGTGGTCCTAAAGAAGAACCTTGAGGAATGCCTCTGTCTATGCCTGTAAAATTTGACTGACTGCCCCTATAGGACACACACTGACGACGAAGATGAAGATAGGAGTTAAACCAAAGAGCAGGCCTACTGAGACCAACAGAATACAATTTACTATACAGAATACAATTGACTTTTAGGTTTCAGTTAGTGTCTTAAGCATTTGTAACAATGTCCTGTTCATACATTCGACTTGGCCGTTCCCCATCGGGTGATAAGGTGTAGTCCTGGATCCAGTTATTCCACTGAGTTTCTTTAGCTGACTGAACAATTGATTTTCAAATTCACCTCCTAGATCATGGTGGATATACGAGAAGGAAAACCAAACTTTAGGGCATAGTCATTGAAGATAAGATTTGCTGCAGTCTTTCCTGATTTTGAGGAAGTGGCATAAGCTTGTGCAAAGCGTGTAAAGTGGTCAACAATCACTAAGATATACTCATATCCGCCTTTGCATTTGTCAAGATGGAGAAAGTCTATGCACACTAGATCAAAGGGCTGTGTTACAATGTTTGTCAAAGGGGCTCTTGTGTCATGACAGGACTTTTTCTGCTTGATACAGGAACATACTTTGGTCACACAGTGTTCAATGTCTGACTGCATGTATGGCCAAAAGAAATGGGCACATATGAGGGATACAGTACGGTCAACTCTTTGGTGGCCCATGTTATTGTGCAGCTCTTCAAATACCATCTTTTTGTACTGTTCTGGCAGAACTAACTGTTTGCGAACAGAGGTGGCTCTGTACAGGATGCCATCACTATCAAGCACCATTTTATCCCAGTCTCTGAATAAACATTTTGATTTAGGACTGAATGTTCTTAGCTCTTTGGTAGGTGGCTTTACGTCTGATTGCTTACATTGTAATACAGGACTTATAACTGGATCAGATTTTTGTGCTTCACTTATTTGTTCTTTTGGTTCAATTCAATTCAATTCAGATGTATTTGTATAGCCCAATATCACAACAAAAGTCGCCTCAAAGGGCTTCACAAACAGTTGATCAAACATAAACACACAATCAGACTTAACACACAATCAGCACAAACAATAACTACACTAAACTAAATAGACCCAGGACACTCCTGTCCTTAGACCCTCCTTCTCGGTAAGGAAAAACTCCTAAAAAACCCAGGTACGGGAAAAAAGAAGAAACCTTATGGAGCCCATATTGAAGGAGAGATCCTCTCCCAGGACGGACAGGCAATGCATCTAGGACTGTTAGTCCCTTAGTTCATCTATAGGATCATAGATCAGCTCTGTAAGGATTCATCCAGACGAGAGTGGGTGAGATAGGTTGAGGAAGTCCATAGGATGCAGCAGGTGGCCTCATCCAGACAGGTAAGTGGGCGAGATAGGTCCGGGAGATCCGGGCTGCAGCAGGGACCTCATCCAGACAGGTGAGTGGTATGGCCTTGATTGATGCTTCAGCTGACTCACCTTGTGCTGTGACAGACATAGTTGCTGCTGACAATGTCCATGTAGCAGGGCACTGCTGTTGGGCTTCAATGGCCTGTACAGCAGCCGCAATGGTGTCAGGTGGCAACTCCTCAGAACACTCTCTCATTAATGTCTCTACATCAGAGGCATCCTTGATAAAGCACCAGCGTCACCATTTTCTTTTCCTGGTTTGTACTTTCTTGTAAAGTTTTCACTTTACTATCAGCTAGCTCTGCAACTCAGCGTGCGGTTGTTGCATTCAGTTTGCTGTTGACAAAATGTATGTTAGGGGGTTGTTATCACTATACACAGTAAATGTTGGGGCATAGTATAAATAGTCTCTGAATTTGTCTGTGATGGCCCACTTCAAAGCTAAAAACTCTAGCTTGCCTGCATGGAAGTGGTGGTTCTTTTCAGCTGCTGTTAAGGTGCGGAAGCCATAGGCAATAACTCGCAGCTTACCATTTTGTCTTTGATACAACACTGCTCCTAGTCCTTTATGTGAGGTGTCAGTGTGCACAATAAATGGCTGTGTAAAATCCGGAAACCCAAGCACTGGTGGATGGAGCAAACAATCAATCAGTTCCTCCAGTGCACTTTGGTGCTGGTCAGTCCACACAATTTGTTTCGTTGAGGGCACAACTTGACTTGCTTTCTTCAATTTTGTCTTTGTCCCTGTCCCTTTCATGGTGTCTAAGTTCTCTGTGTCTTTGTCTGCTTTCAAAAGTTCATACAGACAACTTGCTTTCCTGGAAAAGTCTTTTATGTATTGTCTGTAGTAGGAAAGAAGACCTAACATTTTTCTGAGCTGGCCAACATTCTGTGGTCTGACATCTTTGAGTACTCAAACTGCTTCAAAATCTGCAGGATCTACACTACTGCCCTCTGCTGACACAATTCTGCCCAAATAGCATACTTCAGATTTAAACATGTCACACTTACTAGGCTTGAGTTTTATGCCAAAATCTCTGAGTCGCTGCAGCACTTTTCTCACATCCTCCACATAATCTTCGAAAGTTTTGCTGTAGACCAGCGTGTCATAGTCCATCCAAGCACTCTTCCATACAGCACTGAAAGGCTGCTGGGGCGTTCATTAGTCCGAAGGGGAGGCGTATCCACTCGTACAGTTCCCAGGGGGTCACGAAAGCTGAGTGGGTGACTTTCCTCTGACATGAACCCCTGGTGGCACGCCTTCCCCTGGTCTAAAAGGGAAAACCAGGAGTTACCACCTAAACTGTCCATGATGTCCTGGACTCGAGGTATGGGCTGGCGGTCAGGATGGGTCTTTCTGTTTAAGTCTCTGTAATCTATGCACAATCTAAATGTGCCATCCTTTTTTGTAACGCACACAACAGGTGAGGAGTCTGAAGAGTTTGACTTCCTAACCCAGCCTTGT
The DNA here is from genome assembly GCA_020698575.1 of Bostrychus sinensis. Lineage (NCBI taxonomy): Eukaryota > Metazoa > Chordata > Actinopteri > Gobiiformes > Eleotridae > Bostrychus > Bostrychus sinensis. Next base: position 43,451,051 of record CM036242.1, read on the forward strand.
GCTATTAGATCATGCAAATAATTCTTCATCTCCTGGTAAAGTGGGTGTGGCAGTGACATATATGTGCACTTTACTGGCTCATGGTCTTTGAGCAAAATAGTCATTTTTAGGTTTGCAATACAGCCTATGTCATTGTCTTTTGAAAAAGAATTACATTCTTCTCTAAGCATCCGTTTAACTACAAATCCCTGCTCATCACTAAGGTGGCTGAGATCTACAGGTGGGTCCCACTTTTCACTAGAGCAACAGGGAACTTGTGTGCTCGTGTGGTTAACAGTGGTTACAGATGTGGCTTTCTCAAACATCTGGGCAGGTAAGACAGCTGTAATAGTTTGGACTGTACCAACTACTGTATGACCTGAAAGAACAATATTGTGGTCAGTGGGATTAGAAACATCTACTTTGAAAACGGGCAGAGTACCTCTTTTAATTTTGACCAAAGTGTCAAAAAACTCAAGGTTATCAGGCCACTGAGGATTTAAGTCTGGCTCAAATAGCATAGTCATGTCCTCTTTGAAGGGCTGTGTGGCTACACGACACTCAACTTGTATGTGACTTTGTTTAGACACTGTAATGCTGTCTTTCTTTGTCTTTACTTTAAACTCATCTGCTCTGACAGCCTGTATAAAAGCTTTTACCTTGAGTCTTTGAAGACTGGGGAACGCTTTTCTTACTGTGCTGTATTGTTTTGCTTTCTCAGTCTTATTCAGGATGTACTCAATGACATTATAGCCTATAATGGGATGTGACAAGTGCCAACCTTTCATGACCAGCATTGGAATGATCAGTTTTTCAGCTTTATCAGTTCGGAAACAAGTTGGAAGGTTGTCTCGATCCATCCGACGTAAGGCATGTTGGTTCCATTTGCTGTTGTCAGGGTCAGTTGCACAGGTGAGTCCATAATCTTTGCAACATCTTTCAGTTCTGTGTGTGGTAAATAGTCTGCTTTCCATCTCTCGTCAATGATAGAAACCTGTGAGCCTGAATCCCACAGGGCCTGGAGTCTGTGGCCATCCAGGAGACACTCAACAAGACGCTGCCTGCCGACCAGTGATGTGACTTTGTGAGGGGTGGGGCCCAACTGTTGGGGACGTTGTAACTGCAACTCCAAAAGGTTTACAAAAATAAATTATATTTTATTATACATTTTCAGATGAATTGCGTTCTCTTCATTAGTTATAAATATTGTAATTTACCAACGCTGTTTAAAGCCGTGTTGTTGCTGAGCTATTGAAGCGTTTTAATGTTCTCTGGCTTTGTCTCAAAAGACAATGGGCCGGATCGACCGCTCTTTCAGGGCGCCTGGCGCGGCTGACATACAGGAGTATGTAACAGTTTACAGTATACAGTTCACATCTTTTTTTCCCTTTGCTTTTTAGCACAACGGAAGAGCACGACAGTGCGTGTAAATAGCACGCCAGATTTAGTGCCATTTTGCTGCCATCTCAACGCATTTTTCACTTTTTGCGTCTCTCATTTGAATCACTTTCTGATCCTAAATGGCACGCCCCATATGTCACATCAGCAAGAGAAATATATGGAGACAATGGCTTTTCAGAGACAGAGATCACGTTGCACTATGGTCATACTCAAAAACAAGTCCAAAAACTGGCCCGTGTGAAAGGATACTGTGTGAAAAGTGTGCAAGTTGCTATAGCAATAGCATGTCCCGTCTGAGAGTAGACAGGACAGTAGTCAGTGGAGCAGCGCACGCCTCTCATCTGTCTGCAGCTGTGATGGGAGCACTGTCCTTAAAAGCGGGGAGCGCCAGGACACACAGCAGATTTAATGCAAACGAAAGATGATTTTTCTTACATGCAGCCTTCGCGGATGCCGAGGTAACACTGGCACACTGTGCAGAGATCTGTGGGCAGTGGCGCACCGCGCAACAACTGCGTGGCCACTACTTGCTCATAAGAACAAATCCAAAACGAGCCCATGTGAAAGGTTTGAAGGAACAAAGTGTGCAACTGGCTAAATGCTTCTCAGTCTAAAAGGCAGACAGGACAGTAGCAGTGGAGCAGATCACTTAGGCACACGGCCCGGCCCTTACCTGTCTGCAGCTGTGACAGGAGCCCCGCCCCTCACCTGTCTGCAGCTGTGACAGGAGCCCCAGCCCCTCACCTGTCTGCAGCTGTGACAGGAGCACACCGCCCGAGCACTGCCCTGAAACAGCTGCGCACAAAGCTGCTGCCTGGGTCCAGACGGTGAGCAAGGCCATGTTTTCCCGAAGCACACTTTGAGGTCAAATAAATCGGAAAAAAAATGAAAAATACAGCACTCAGGGTTTTAATTTTTTGTTTTTTGAGTTTTGATGTATAGTAGCCTAATATAAAATAGTAATTGGATGCAGGTACACAGACCCCGTGCCTTTCCCGATCTCACTCACTTTTAAGAATAAATGACTCAAATAATATTAAGGTTATTATGACAAAAAGCTTACCGGGTTAATACCCCCCCGGTTAATCCCCCTTCCCCCGATGGCAGTACCCCCATGTGAAATTGACTTCCCGCTTCCATGCGTCCAGTTTCCTGTTTGGTGTGATCTGAGTTGCGGAGGTTGATCTGAATGGAGTCCGCCATCGAACAGCGTCGAAGAAAATAGACTGGCCTGCGTATCTGGCGCAGGGCGGAGCACGGCCGGACCGGTGCTGCAGAGCTGCGGAGGCTGTGGAAACGCTCTCATTCAGCGGAGCGCATTCGCATGCAGTGTGTATCTGGTAAATATCTCATTTCTCAACCTGGATATTGGCGGCTTATATATGTAAATTTTAATAAAAAATAAAAAAACTTACTGGGTGTGGCTTATATTCAGGTGCGCTCAATAGTCCGGAAAATACAGTATATGTGAAGAGAGAACAATAAATAACTTTATTATTACTATAGCTTAAAATTAAATTTGACAAATGTACTATTGTTAAAAATTTAACAAAATCAATAAAACCTACTCAGAGACAACTCTAGAAGGTTTAGTAGTTTAGGTTAGACTTGGATGCAGAGGATAACATTGGATGTATACATATATTTTTTATTAATACAGTTCATATTCGAATTTCGAATTTCATGTCACCTCAGTTCTCAGTTCTTCAGTGGTGGCTGAAAAAGAAATAGAAAACAATAGGGGTGTATTTTTTGGCGTGTGTCCGGTGTGTGTTGGCCTTTATAGGGTTCGTTTGATTTGTTTTCAAACCCTGTTAAACCCTGTATAAACCATGTCTATATTTTTCATTTATAGTCAAGATTCATTCTCAACCTCATATATCTGCTTTTTCTGCTATTAAAAATATATATGTAGGCCGCGCGGTGCAGGTACTGGTCTCTCTTTAAGTTTTTCAGACAAACCCGGACTTCTCACGACTGATTCTGATTGAACATTAGGCAGTGGCTCACCTTCAGCTCCACTAGATGACTTTCTAGGTCCTCCAACCTTGGACCAGCAGGTTCATCAACTTGCTCTACCAACAGGAATTCAGGCTCTGACTCAGTGGATTCAAGGTCTGAGTCTAGCTCAGCTTCAGGCTTGTGAACAGTAGGAACCATGTGGCAGTTTTGTCTTGGAGGTGGTATAGGCCCTACACAAAGGCACAGACTGGACCTATGTACTCTCTTTAGTGGTCCTCCATTTACAGGGACTACTGTGTGTGTCGTTCCTTGAACATCCATGACTTTATACACTTTGGACGACCATTCATCTTGAATTTTATTTATGCCTAGGGGACGACGGCGAAGATACACATACTGTCCTATATCCACAGGTGTACAGTTGACTTTGGCATTCTGGCGGGCCATTCTTTCTGCAGCTTTTATTTTAGCAAATTCTCGTGCTCTCTCATGTGCATCCTGGAGACGCTCCCTATGGACTGTGAGCCAGTCAGTGCCTTTACCTTTCATTTCCTCCTGCCCTAACAGAGCATCAACTGGGAGATGAGGTTGCACTTCAAACAACATGTAGTATGGGGAGTAACCAGTTGAGGAGTGTGGAGTGACATTGTAGGCGTACACAAGTTCCGTTAAGTGTTCAGGCCAGCGGCGCTTTTTTTCAGGGGGAAGTGTTCTCAAAAGGTCATGTAAGGTTCTGTTAAATCTCTCACACTGGGGGTTTCCTTGAGGGTGATGAGGTGTGGTGCGAGTCTTCTTCACCCCATACAATCGACACAGTTCTGCAATCACAGCACTCTCAAAATTTCTGCCTTGATTTGAGTGCAAGCGCCCTGTCACCCCATATTTCATGAACCACTCCTTTAGTATGACTTTAGCAGTTGTGTCAACTCTCTGATTTTTTGTGGGAAATTGACTGAATTTAGTGAAAACATCTGTGATGACAAGAACAGTTTCACATCCATCGGTTGCACGCTCAAGTCTAGTGTAGTCCACAGCTACAACTTCGAGAGGGCGGGTAGCTAGAAAGGGAGTTTGGGGTGCATGGACCTTGGGCTGTGGTAGCTTAGTTAATACACACCTCTGGCAATTTTTCACCCATTGCTCCACATCTCCATGCATACCTCCCCAAAAACATCTCTGCTTTAGGAGTCCAAGTGTCCGTTCTATTCCTTGGTGGCCCATCTGATTATGCACACTGGTGAGCACCTTGTCTTTGAGACAGGCAGGTAACAACAGCTGGTGACATTTTCCAAGGTTCACATCCTCGATTTCACGGTACAAGAGCCCATCTTTTTCAAGGAACCGGGGTCATTGTTTTAATAGGGACTGTACGGGGGTAGGCAGGGCTCGTCTCTCTTGGAGAGAGGGTTTTTGCTTCCTGTCCCAGAACTGTTTTAAAACTGTAAGTGTGGGGTCGGAATCTTGAAATGCCTGGAGCTCAGCTTTTGTGTAACTGGGGAGTGTGGGAGTGTTGCCAAGTACTGCAGCACTGTCACCCTGTTACTACCTCTGGGATTAAAGCTGTGCCTGCTCTAAGACTGTTGCATATGGTGATACAACCATCAAACTCTGTGTCTGCAACAAAGGGATCTGACTCTGTTGAAGCTGGTTGTCTTGAGAGGGCGTCGGCTGCTGAGCTGCTGCTGACAACCGGGCCGGTACTTAACATCAAAATCGAACACAGCTGAGCAACCCAGCGCTGTTGAATAGCCCCCAACTTAGCAGTGGAAAGGTGACATAGCGGGTTGTTGTTGGTCAGGACAGTAAACTTAGACCCAAGCAGATAACTCCTAAACTTTTGTGTTACTGCCCATTTTAACCCGAGCAGGTCTAGCTTCATGCTAATGTAGTTTTTTTCATTCTTTTCAGCCCCCTCTAAGTCTACGACTTGCATAAGCTATACCCCCCCCGCCCCCCCCAACAAATATTAAGTTTATTTTTTTACAGGGTTTATACAGGTTACAGCGGGTTCAATTTAATGTCTGTTAATGTCATTTTAGTATACAAATACTGCATTTTTAATGCGATAAATTCAAAGAACCAGTGCACATTTAAATTCATACCTTTGCAAACATTTCACCAAACAGAAGGATGAAGGAATATATATCAATACTGAAATGCAAATTGGACACAACAGATCTTGTGCATAGTATTCTATACAGTTTCAACAAGAGCTGCAGCTTAATGTTAAATTATAATTTAAGGAATTTTTCACAAATTCATGCAGTAAAATTGATAAAGCTATGTCACCATTTCCCCCAGAAATTAAAATTAATGCCAGTTTGAATCCAATTTGACTCTATTTCATGATGTTTCAGGCCTTAATTTTGGCTAAACTCATTTGATCACTTGCTTTTTAATGCCACATAGAAACCCTGTTATAGTCTAAAACAGAAAAAAAAAACTTAAAGGTCATCAAAGTGCCTGAAATAAAAAAATATGTCAATCCTTATTTAAACTATAATAATAATAATAAATGTAAATTGATCTGGAAAATTAACACAGGAGCACCAATATACTGTATTAAACATTTTAACCTGAAGAAAAAGGTGTTAAACATTGTGCTAATTTTTTTCTAAATCACATTAATGAAGTAATCATTAATGGCTACAATGAGCACGTTTTGCTGAGCACAGCTTTTCAAAGCGGGGTTTGTGTTAGGGTTGAGCGGAGCACAGGAGGGATGGACCCAAAGGTGCGGACAACGAAACTGACTTTAATATAACTCACGGTACAGACAAGAACACGGGTACACGAAGACCATGGCAAAAACTCAACATACTAACACTAAACACACTAAACATACCAAATGAACCAACAAACGCCTGGGGAGGACACAGGACATAAATACACGAGGGAATGAGACGCAGGTGAAAAACATCAAGGCGGGGCAGGCAATCAAACACGCGGGAAACACAAGAGGCAGGAAGAAAACCGGGAAAACAAGGAAACAGACTGGGAATACAAAATAAAACAAGGGAAACAAACACAGAAAACAAGACAAAGACACGAGACATAACAGTACCCCCCCCTAAGGGACGGCTCCCAGACGACCCAAAAAAAAAAAGAACCCGGGTGGGAGGAGGGGGCCCGGAGGAGGGACCAAACGAGAATGTCTGGGGGCAAAACCAAAGTCTAAGGAACAAAAAATGTCCGGGGGGCAAAACCAAAGTCTATGGAACAAAACAGGGCCCCGGAGAAAGTTCAGGCTGCTCTGGCAGCGGCGCGGGCCCCGGACAGAGGTCAGGAGGCTCCGGCGGCGGCGCGGGCCCCGGAGAGAGGTCAGGAGGCTCCGGCGGCGGCGCGGGCCCCGGAGAGAGGTCAGGAGGCTCCGGCGGCGGCGCGGGCCCCGGAGAGAGGTCAGGAGGCTCCGGCGGCGGCGCGGGCCCCGGAGGAGAGTCAGGAGGCTCCGGCGGCGGCGCGGGCCCCGGAGGAGAGTCAGGAGGCTCCGGCGGCGGCGAGGGCCCCGGAGGAGACACTGGAGGCTCCGGCGGCGGCGAGGGCCCCGGAGGAGACACTGTAGGCTCCGGCGGCAGCGAGGGCCCCGGAGGAGACACTGGAGGCTCCGGCAGCGGCGAGGGCCCCGGAGGAGAGTCAGGAGACACTGGAGGCTCCGGCGGCGGCGAGGGCCCCGGAGGAGACACTGGAGGCTCCGGCGGCGGCGAGGGCCCCGGAGGAGACACTGGAGGCTCCGGCGGCGAGGGCCCCGGAGGAGAGTCTGGAGGCTCCGGTGGCGGCGAGGGCCCCGGAGGAGAGTCTGGAGGCTGCGGCGAGGGCCCCGGAGGAGAGTCTGGAGGCTCCGGTGGCGGCGAGGGCCCCGGAGGGGACACTGGAGGCTCCGGCGGCGGCGAGGGCCCCGGAGGGGACACTGGAACTGGCAGCTGCTGCGTCTTCGGCAGCCCCAGGCGGGGAGCGGGAACTGGCGGCTGCTGCGGCCCCAGGCGGGGAGCTGGAACTGTCGGCTGCTGCGGCCCCAGGCGGGGAGCTGGAACTGGCGGCTGCTGCGGCCCCAGGCGGGGAGCTGGAACTGGCGGCTGCTGCCCCAGGCGGGGAGCTGGAACTGGCGGCTGCTGCGGCCCCAGGCGGGGAGCTGGAACTGGCGGCTGCTGCGGCCCCAGGCGGGGAGCTGGAATTGGCGGCTGCTGCGGCCCCAGGCGGGGAGCTGGAACTGGCGGCTGTTGCGGCCCCAGGCGGGGAGCAGGAACTGGCGGCTGCTGCGGCCCCAGGCGGGGAGCGGGAACTGGCAGCTGCTGCGTTTTCAGCAGCGGCACGAGAGGAGGAGCAGGGACTGGCGCCTGCGTAGTCTTCGGCAGCCCCAGTCTAGGAGCGGGGACTGGCGGCGTTCTCGGCAGCGGCAAGAGACGTGGAGCGGGAACTGGCGGCTGCGGCGTCCCCAACGGCTCCAGTCGGGGAGCGGGAACTGGTGGCTGCAGCGTCCTCGGCAGCGGCACGAGACGAGGAGTGGGGACTGACGACTCCTGCGTCTTTGGCAGCGGCACGAGACGAGGAGCGGGGACTGACGGCTCCGGCGTCTTCGGCAGCGGCACGAGACGAGGAGCGGGGACTGGCAGAGACCACCCCGGAGGGAGAGCCGTGTCCGGCGGAGGTCCCGAGACAGGAACAGGCGGAGACCGCCCCAGACGGAGAGCTGTGTCCGGCGGAGATTCCGAGACAGGAACTGACAGAGTCCGGGGAGAAGCTGCAGGCACGGGCAGAGCCCGGGGAGACGCCGCAGGCATGGGCGGAGCCCGGGGAGACGCCGCAGGCACGGGCGGAGTCCGGGGAGAAGGTGCAGGCACGAGCGGAGTCCGGGGAGCAGGTGCAGGCATGAGCGGAATCCGGGTAGTAGGTGGAGGCACCAGCGGAGTCCGGGGAGCAGGTGCAGGCACGAGCGGAATCCGGGGAGTAGGTGGAGGCACGAGCGGAGTCCGGGGAGTAGGTGGAGGCACGAGCGGAGTCCGGGGAGTAGGTGGAGGATCCTGACGAGAGGTGCTGGCCCTAGAGCGCCGCCGCCGCGCACCAGCCCCGCGTCCACCACCAAAAGCTCCCGTGGTGGCTGCCTGCAAACAGGCCTGCTCCTGGGCCTGTTGCAGGGCAGCCACCGGGGACAGTCCTTGGCCCCACAGCTCGACAAACAACAGCAGTGGGGACTGCAGTGGGGTCCTTGTTTGGTTGGTTCATTCTGTTAGGGTTGAGCGGAGCACAGGAGGGATGGACCCAAAGGTGCGGACAACGAAACTGACTTTAATATAACTCACGGTACAGACAAGAACACGGGTACACGAAGACCATGGCAAAAACTCAACATACTAACACTAAACACACTAAACATACCAAATGAACCAACAAACACCTGGGGAGGACACAGGACATAAATACACGAGGGAATGAGACGCAGGTGAAAAACATCAAGGCGGGGCAGGCAATCAAACACGCGGGAAACACAAGAGGCAGGAAGAAAACCGGGAAAACAAGGAAACAGACTGGGAATACAAAATAAAACAAGGGAAACAAACACAGAAAACAAGACAAAGACACGAGACATAACAGTTTGAAGCATGATAGTGCAACTCTCAGCTCCTGCTCAATGTTTAGCTGGGACCTGTACTTGGTTTTCAGTGCAGCAACAGCAGAGAAGCCAATCTCACAAAGGTAAGAAGTTGCAAAGGGAAGAAGAATGCCCATAGCATTCTGTCCTAAGAGTATACATACTGCCTCTCTACACTCAGCCAGAATTCACTCAGTGTCTGTGATGTGAAGCTCAGTCTCAAAGTGGAGTCAGATGTCATGTCAATGAACTGTTCTTCCTCTGCAGAGGTGAAACCAGTAGGAGCTGGTGCATTAAAAGGATCTCTCACCCAGTCATACTGGGAACTGTTTTCAGGAAGGTACTTTTTAAAGAATCCCATCAATGATGCAATATGCTGCTTAATAACTGGAATCACTGAGGTGGCATCATAGTCAGTGGTGTCAACAAATTCATGCAGATTCTCAAATGTATCACTTCTTCCTTCATCAAGTTGCCTTCCCCACATTGCAAGCTTTCGAGTGACAGAGCTGATCTTGTCTGTGACCTGAGGGAGGTGTTTATTTTTCCCTTGAAGCTGTAAATTTAGTTCATTTAGCTTTCCAAATATGTCACTCAGGTAGGCCAGTTTTGCCAGGAAGTTCTCATCACTAATTTTGCTGTGTCTTCGTACTTATGCTCCTGCTCCAAAAACACTCTTATCTCCTCTCTGAGCTCAAAAACACGGGACAAGACCTTTCCTCGTGACAGCCACCTTGCTCCACTGTGAAAGAGCACAGCCTGGTGTTCAGCTCCCATCTCCTCACAGATAGCAGAGAAGATTCTGGATTTTAGTGGTCTGGTCTTTATAAAATTGACTACACCTATAATGTCAGTCATAACCTCACTTAATTGAGAGGAAAGGTGCCTTGATGCCAGTGCTTCTCTGTGTATAACACAGTGTGTCCACTCAGCATTAGGTGAAGCCTTCTTGATGAGCGCTCGCAGTCCTTTTCTCATCCCTGACATAGTCTGTGCACCATCACTGCAAACACTAATGCAGTTCTCCCACTTCAGCCTATTCTCAGTTAGGAAGCAGTCCAGCATTTTAAACAGCTCCTCAGCTGTGGCGCTGTTTTTGACATATTTACAGAAAAGCAAATCCTTACACAGGGAGTTTGTCATGTCAAAACGCACATAAGCAATAAATAAACAGTCTTTGTTGCTGTCAGTTGCTTCATCGAATTGTAAGGCAAACCGTTTGTCTTTGAGTTTATCTACCAGCTGTTCCTGGAGATCGTTCGCAATGTCATCTATGCGTCTTGCGACAGTGTCATTGGACAGTGGGATGTTTTTTACTTTTGCAGCACTTGCGTTGTCAAGCATTACAGAAACCATGTCTACTGCTGCCGCCAGTATCAACTCCTCTGCAATTGTGTGGGGTTATTTGCACTGCACAATTTGGTACGCCACTTTAAATGATGCTAAAAGTGCTCGCTGGTTTACTGATGTAGCGTTCACAAAGCGGGATGATTGTTGGCAAGGGGGCTTTGGTCACCTTGTCTTTGAGCAATTCAAAAGCCTCTAAACATGCGGATGTCCAGGCTGACCGGAACAACTGATTGGCCTTAGCTGGGCTACTTTGTTTAATGCAGGCATTTACAATGTCATGAAGAGGCCCTGCAATCTGAGAAAACTCCTCAATAAACCTCCTGTAATAACTACAGAAACCCAGAAAGGATCTAAGCTCTTTTACAGAGCTTGGAATGGGCCATGTCTTAACAGCACTAATCTTATCTGGGTCAGTGCCTACACCCTGAGCTGAAAGTTGATGACCCAAGAACTTGACTTCCACTTTTAGACCTGTCTCTTTTAACCTCTTAAGAACAATTTCGAGTCTCTCAAGGTGTTCTTCAAAGGTCTGGGAAAACACAAGCAGGTCATCGAGGTAGACTAGAATAATCTGGAATACAAGGTCACTCATTGTCGCTTGCATTAAACGTTGGAAGGTTGCGGGCGCATTGCATAATCCAAAAGGCATCCCTAGGTATTCAAATAGGCCAAAAGGAGTAGTGAAGGCTGTTTTGTGCCTATCTTTTTCATGGACTACAACTTGGTGGTAGCCACTTGCAAGGTCAATGCTTGAGAAAAAGCACCGCTCAGAGCATCCAGACTTTCATAAATACGTGGCAGCGGAAATGCATCACGCCTGGTCTTTAAGTTCAGTTTCCGGTAGTCTACACATAGCCTTAGACTACCATCCGGCTTTCGGACTAAAACGATTGGTGAAGCGTATGAGCTTGTACTCTCTTGGATAACACCTTTCCTTATCAGTTCTGAAATGTGATCTCGCACTTCTTTGTATTGATTTGGTGGGATCCTTCTGTAGGGCTGGGAAACTGGGGTCTCATCCAGTACAGGGATTTCATGTCTGACTTGGTTAGTGTAGCCTAGGTCTTCATCATAGTTGATCGGTTTTCCAAGTCAGTTCATTTTGTTCCCCTTCCTAAACTCCCTTCTGCCTTTGAGACGGCTAATCTCCTGGTCAAGCATGTTTTCAGGCTGCATGGAATTCCTCAGGACATTGTTTCTGACCGAGGTCCCCAGTTTACTTCCCAGGTGTGGAGAGCCTTCTGCCATGCCCTCGGTGCCTCTACTAGCCTATCCTCTGGTTATCACCCACAAACTAATGGCCAGACAGAGCTGGCCAGACAGAGCGGGCCAACCAAGGTCTTGAGGCGGCCCTTCGTTGCGTCACTGCTCGTCACCCTGCCTCCTGGTCCACCCACCTACCTTGGATTGAGTACGCTCACAATTCCCTGGTTTCCTCCGCGACAGGTATGTCCCCGTTCATGGCATCTACTGGCTTTCAACCTCCCCTTTTCCCTACTCAGGAGAGAGCTGTGGCAGTGCCCTCTATTCAGGGACATCTCAGGCGTGCTCGCCGCATTTGGCATGAGGTTCGGGCTGCTCTTTCTCGCACTGCATCTCGCAACCAAAAAGCTTGCTGACCGCGATCGCATCCCAGCCCCTGACTACAGACCAGGACAGAAGATCTGGTTGTCCACACGTGACCTCCCTTTGCAGTGTGAATCTAGGAAACTGTCTCCCAGATACATTGGACCCTTTGAGATCGACCAGGTCCTTGATCCTACAGTTGTGAGACTGAAATTGCCGCCTTCATTACGTATTCATCCTTCTTTCCATGTTTCGCTCCTCAAGCCTGTCTCCCACCTGTTTGGTAGTGCTGATTCCTAGCCATTTTTTGTGTCCTGGCTTTTGTTCCTGTTTTGTACCTTTTTGTACTTAGCTGATTCTCCTCCTTCTGCCCAGGCTCTCTGTGTCTGCCTAGCTCCCGGTGTCTTCAGCCTGCCAGCCAGCTCCCTGCCTCCACTGCCTGCTTGGACTTCTGTTCAATAAACTGTTAAAACTTGGATTTTCTCCCTGTCTTTGCTTTGGGGTCCTTAGTAAACCACAACACTGTGTTAAAATGCCTAGCCTGGCTTTAGCTGGGAGCCAAACATCATCTTTTGAAAAGTTGATTACTTGGACTGGAAAAATATGACTGCTGGCTGATATTACTGTGGGCACAACAATAACTCCACCAGGCAGTGGGGTGTTGCCTGGTTTTAACACTAGAGTGGAGGTGTCATTAGAGTCTCTGTTAGGGCCCCTCACATACACTGTGTAGACTGTGCAGGCAGGTGACATTTGTCTTTTTGTGCTATACAAGCTATGGGTGTCTTTTCTACAAGTTCTGCCTCCTGTACACACTGTAAGACTTCTCTCCAATCCGAGTCCAGTTCTCCTCCAAGAGCTGCATCAAACTCTGTAAGAATCAACTCCCTACATCGTTTAGCAATGTTCATTCCAATTATCCCCGGTGGGGATGAATCAAGTTCATTTTTATCTGATGTATTGTCATTACTGATGATCAAAAATACACATTCAGGAATGGTGATTCCCATAACTTGGATATCTACCTCAACATAGCCTAGGTAGGGAAGTGGTAGCTTGTTTGCAGTAGTCATTTTTAGCCATTTAGATGTACAGTGCATGTCTTCATCCTCCCCATGTAGATGGTCTCTGAAAAAACTTTCTGTTAAAGTGCTTACATTACAGTCCACAAGACACTTCAGGGGAACGCCGCCTATTTGAATGTCTACATTAGGGCATTTGCCTACCGCATTTTTCAAAAAGCGTTCTTTGGTCAAAGTTTGTGATGAGCCTTCAGACTTACCTCGCATTGCCCGACTCATAGAAACTGAGGGCCCTCGTTTCCCTGCACTGCAATGGCAGGTGTTGCACTGGTCTGGGTTTGGGCTCTACGTGCAGTGCAATGTCTAGCCATATGTCCTACTCCTTCACAGGCAGGCAGATAGGCTGACCATCTTCAGTGTATATGGGGGTCACTTTGGGTTTGTTGGTCAGGTTAGCTCCATTAGACTTGGCTTTTTGGGTGGTGAGCTCACGCACAGCATTGGTCAATTCTCCAATGGCCTTACCTTGTTGAGCTGTTGTTTTCACAACTTCCTGGAGTGTCATGGTCAAGTCACTTTCTGAGTTATTGAGGGACTTAACACTTACTGTATGTCCATCAAGTCTCCTACAAGGTTTCTGCTCCTTGCCACATTTGAAGTTCTGGGTCGGTCTTCAAGGCTCCACATGATGGCCTCCTCTCGAACATCAAACAGGCTGAACCGAGGTTTTTCTCTGAGCCTTCGGAGCTCGGCGGAGGGCGGAATCGCGCACGCCTTCAATAAACTGGTCTCGTATTGCGAGCTGCGGGTCAGTAACAACATCAGGAGAATTTAACAGAGTGGAGTTAAGCAGTTGAGACAGTGCATGTGAGTAGTCTCTCAAGTCTTCTCCGTCTAACTGTTTGCGTGCATAAAATGCATGTAACAACTGTGGTGTAGTGCGTTTCTCTCTAAACGCTTCAGTATGAAAACAGATCACTGGGTTTCACTGCCTGTCCATGAGTACGTAGCTTAACTTCATCAAATGCAGATCCCCTTAAATGTGACAGAATAAAGTCTACTTGGTCACCTTCCCTTAGACCCCTTAGACTCATAGCCCGCTCAGCCTCATCAATAAACTCATCTTTACCTGGGTCACCATTAAAAGGTACAATTTGTTTCTCTCTTGGTACATATACAATGGACCTTGGTTGTACATCACCCATAGAAGCAATACTTGACATCACAGCATCATGTTTTCTACTCAGTTCATTCAGTTTTGACTGTAACTCTAATATGTATGTATGTATTCTAATATTCCAGCAGAGGTGGAGCCAAATCACCTCCTGCATGACTTGGACCAGGCATAGCCATGCCCAGGCCTTCCTCCCCATCCAACATCTTAGAATGTCTCTTTGAGTCCCTTGAAATTGATGTGCAGTAACTGGCACCGTGGCAGCGACCTCTCAACAAGCTGGAAGGGAATCCTCTTCACCACTACTGTTGTCTTGTTACTAAGTGCTACTAATAAAAGTATATTAAAACTAATGTCCTGATAAAACAAAATAAAATGCCAGTTCTAAAATGGACCAAATCTACCTGGAAATCCAACTTCTGACACCAAAAAGGGGCTGGTGGTGTGTGACCGGGTGTAGAATGATGGGTCAGACACAAGCAGCTCAAAAAAAGTAATGTGGGTCTTTATTTCCTGACTGTCCCCAATAGGAGAACAGCATTAATTTTGGTTTGATTTGGCGTTTTCAAAAATAATGTGAACAGGGGTTTTTGTAACATACAAATAGTACACTCAAAACAAAATAGTCTTATTTTTTTGTCAGGATACAAAAAAAAAAAAAAAAAAAAAAAAAAACCACAACTAGAGCAGAACAAATCTCTGGCTTATTCAAGGTTTCTTTCAAAACAAAAATCTTGGTTTACAGTACAATTTAACCTACTAGACAACCTTCAAGGCAATACAAGACAACAGCAGTGGGCTTATCCTACAATAAAACACAGAACAAGAACCACTACACATGTATTCAAATTACACTAACACATTACTCTGAAAATACAATACATTTTGTTTACTATGTCAGTGAACTTGAACTCACATTAAAATGGTGGACAGCCCATTCGGATTTGCACAGACACTCACGAGAAATCCTGGACAATACTATCTCCCCTCTGAACAAACCAAATGCGAATTGGCAGATAAGCAAAACAAAATATTTCAATCCATGACATGAGTACAGATGGAATATCATTTTTATTAAGCACTCACCCCTTCACGTAGCCCTGTATTTTCCTATAGTGGCGGTTAACTGGCAATGTCACGTTTCTCACATACGTCAGTCAATCTACATCAATCTTCGTCTCTACAAAATTAATCGAACATGAATCTTAGATTAAAGCATTGTCTACTAACAACTGGATCGGGACCGTCGGGCTGCCGCGCAGTGATGACGTCATGCATGTGACTTAATATTGACTGGTGAGCACTGCATTATTACAAATTACAACAGTGCCACTTGCTGGTCACTCTAAGAACAACACCCTGATGCAAAAAGGGATATATATAGCTACTTTATATAAGAAAGTATAATTTTATTACTTGACCCGGACAACATGTGCTTCATCTTCTTCTGTCTAATTATTAGTGAGTCGCAGCCAGCTGCACACTGCCACCTTCTGTCCTGGCATGATAGCAGCTAAAACTTGAAGTTTTAAATTCATTCAGCTTAAAATATTTCACACACTCAGCAATATGGTCAAACTAGCAGAATACACTAAAACGATTGTAGTATTGGACCAAAACTTTCACATTTACATACAAACAGGCTAAGAAAATTTTAGTACATTCAATATCCAGGTTTACAGTGCACTTTTACTCACTACTTGTTTAAATAACAATGCCTGAATCAAATCCTTATTTTTTTGGGGGGTGAGAGATATAAAGTGAAGGTGAACTGTATCAAACGCGCAGCAAACCTGGATTTGTCAGACTGCTTCACTTCAGCAGCTCGCCGTGAGGGTCGCCTTTTTGCAATGTCTCCGAAAGGTGCGCACGCCAAGTACAAAGCTGGCGTACAGGTCCGCACATTCTCACACCAGGTTGTTTTGGTTGTTTTTTTTTTATAGATTACTACCTTTGCGTGGAAAACACCGTACGTCACTTTTCGGCCCTGTTTTGTATGTAGGCTTTATAGATGAGACCCCTGGTCCGCAGCCCTCCGGTTGAACCCCCCTCAAAATACTGAACTGAGGTGGCCTGAGGTGCACGCGCCCGGAGCCCATAATCCGCTTTAACTGCGTGCGCGCGCCAGAGGCGTGCCGCTTCGCGCGCAGGAGTCCGGAGGAGCTCGCGGGGCTCAGATCCAGGTCCGAGCCATGTCCGAGAACAGCTCGGCTCTCGGGGCGCTCGGGGGCCCCTCCGCGCGACCCCACAACTTCCCCGCGCTCGCGTTCGGCGTGGCGCTCATCGTGACCGTGGCCGGCGGGAACGTGCTCGTGTGCGCGAGCGTGTGCCTGGAGAAGGCGCTGAAGACCACGACCAATTTCTTCATCATGAGCCTGGCCTCCGCAGACCTCTTGCTGGCCCTGCTAGTACTGCCGCTGTTTGTCTACGCAGAGGTACGGGACAGGGACAGGGGACAGGGACAAGGGAGAGGGGACAGAGGACAGGGGAGAGAGGACAGGAGAGAGGACAGGGCCAGGGGAGAGAGGACAGAGGAGAGGGGACAGAGGACAGGAGAGAGGACAGGGCCAGGGGAGAGAGGACAGGGCCAGGGGAGAGAGGACAGGGCCAGGGGAGAGAGGACAGGGGAGAGAGGACAGGGGAGAGAGGAGAGGGGAGAGAGGACAGGGGAGAGAGGAGAGGGGAGAGGGGAGAGAGGACAGGGAGAGGGGAGAGAGGAGAGGGGAGAGAGGACAGGGAGAGGGGAGAGAGGACAGGGGAGAGAGGACAGGGGAGAGGGGACAGAGGACAGGGGAGAGAGGACAGGGGAGAGGGGACAGGGAGAGGGGAGAGAGGACAGAGGACAGGGGTCAGAGGGGACAGAGGACAGGGGAGAGAGGACAGGGGAGAGGGGACAGGGAGAGGGGAGAGAGGACAGGGGAGAGGGGACAGGGAGAGGGGAGAGAGGACAGGGGTCAGAGAGGACAGAGGACAGGGGTCAGAGAGGACAGAGGACAGGGGTCAGAGAGGACAGAGGAGAGGGGACAGAGGGGAGAGAGGACAGGGGAGAGAGGACAGAGGAGAGGGGACAGGGGAGAGAGGACAGAGGACAGGGGAGAGAGGACAGAGGACAGGGGAGAGAGGACAGGGGAGAGAGGACAGAGGACAGGGGAGAGAGGACAGAGGACAGGGGAGAGAGGACAGGGGAGAGAGGACAGAGGACAGGGGAGAGAGGACAGAGGACAGGGGAGAGAGGACAGGGGAGAGGGGACAGAGGACAGGGGTCAGAGGGGACAGAGGACAGGGGGCAGGGTCCTGGGAGGGAGCAGACTGCTTTGTGGGAAGTGCTCTGTGGTGTCCGCTGGTGTCCGTCAGAGACTCGAACTTCAGATTCAGATCCAGACCTAAAGCAGTTCCTCATCTGTAAAACCAGAGGTTGGGGGATTTTTGGGGCTGTAACTGTATTTTTATTTAGGTTTCAATTATTGGTGTTTATTTAGATAATATTACTTGAATTAATAAAGTTTTTATATTTATATAATATTCTGGAAAAAAGTTATAAATTATTGAATA
The DNA here is from genome assembly GCA_020698575.1 of Bostrychus sinensis. NCBI lineage: Eukaryota > Metazoa > Chordata > Actinopteri > Gobiiformes > Eleotridae > Bostrychus > Bostrychus sinensis. The sequence goes on from CM036242.1 coordinate 43,468,644, forward strand.
CAAATGTTGACAACCATCCCCATCACAGAGTTGTCACAACAATATTTAATTTGAAAAAATAAAAGCGTCATAGAAGAAGCAGCAGAGGTGGAGTGAAACTAGATACTTTTACTGAAGTGATGTACTTAGGTGCTATAAGCAGTATATAATATTTATATTTCATAAAAATGACTAAGATCTGAGGTAAACATATTTAAATCAAATATTAGTTTCACTGATAACATTTTTACAGTTGAGTTATTAACAATTTTTTAAAAAGTTACGTAATGGCATAATTTACATAAAGTTGTTTTTATTTACATTTTTTGTTTTGGTTCTAAAACTCCATCGCAAATCGTCCAATCAGAAAAGAGGGAAGCCTGGCAACCCACTGACCATGGTTTTGACTGCAGTACCTTTACCTTTAAATAAATGTTTTTAAAGAAAAGTACTTTCTGAGTACATTTGTAGAACATACCTTTCCTTGAGTACATTTAGGACGAGTTAAACATGAGGTACAGCAGGGTTTGTCCTGTGGTGCAGCAAACAAAGTCGGCCCACTTCTGGCTGAGTTATGGCAGTGTTGGTTGAGTTTGAGGTCGGCTGAAGAACAGGTTTCCTTGAATGGGCCGACCCAGACGCGCAGTAGCGGCGCCTATTCTGTGTTTCCTTATCGGCCCAGTCAAGGTTTGATACGCAGTTCCTGGAGTTGGACATAAACACAGATGTGGGCCAACTCTGGGCCAAGACAAAAAATCAGTGTCAGTTTTCAGGGACTGGGTCACATGTGGGACCATGCCCACGCTGACCCAAAACTGAGCCCACAGGAAACAGGCTGTGGGCCATTTCTGGGCCAGAGACAAATTACCATCTCAGTACTTTTACTTAAATAATATTATTTTTGAAGTAACAGTACCTTCACTGGAGAACTGAATATTTTACTCTGAAAATGCTTTAATTGGGCCCTGCAGAGACTCAGAGCACTGTGTCAGCAAACCCTGCTCTCCCCCTCTCTGTCTAAAATATGAAATAAAACATTTCTGTGAGTGGATAAAGTGTGTTCTTGGCTAAACCTGTGTCTGCTAATAAGACCTGTAACTCAGACTAAACCAGGACTAAACCAGGACTAAACCAGGGCTAAACCAGGGCTAAACCAAGACTAAACCAGGACTAAACCAGGACTAAACCAGGGCTAAACCAGGGCTAAACCAAGACTAAACCAGGACTAAACCAGGACTAAACCAAGACTAAACCAGGACTAAACCCAGACTAAACCAGGACTAAACCAGTGCTAAACCAGGGCTAAACCAAGACTAAACCAGGACTAAACCAAGACTAAACCAAGACTAAACCAGGACTAAACCAAGACTAAACCAGGACTAAACCAGGTCTAAACAGTGTATTTTTATGACATGAAGCTTGATTTGGACACTCCTTGTATCTTGCAGTAGCTCAGCTTGTAGAAGCGTTTGCCCATTAACAGAAGGTTGGGGGATCGATCCCTGCTTCCATACTGTCATTGAAGGCCATTGACCAGGGCTAAACCATGACTAAGCCGGGACTAAACCAGGGCTAAACCAGGTCCAAACCAAGACTAAACTGTGTAAAGTGTATTTTTATGATGTTAAGCTTGATTTGGACACTCCTTGTATCTTGCAGTAGCTCAGTTGGTAGAGGTGTTTGCCCACTAACAGAAGGTTGGGGGATCAATCCCTGCTGCCATAATGTCATTGTGTCCTTGGGTAAGACACTTCACCCACCCCACCACTTTGGTGTTGGTCGGTTTGGAAGGAGAGAAGGATGAAGGACTTATGTAAGGAGACTTCAAATGTTTAGAAAAGCGTTGTATAAGCCTGGTGCATTGTTATTATGATTATGATTATTATGATAGTTAATGTTATCATTATTCTTCCTCCGTCCTAGCCCTCTCTGAGTCGGCTGAGAGCTGGACTGAGCTGCAGTGACGTTTGATTCTCTGTTAATCCCATGATTAGCCTGGATGTCTCTGATCCTGTTACTGTTCTTCTGCTGCTCCTCATTTACAGTGAACCTTTACAAATCTAGACAGACTTCGGCAAAGTCATGTCAGAGAGGAGTTGATGGTTGAAGTCTGCCTGTGTGAAAGCTTTATTCACTCTGGAGACACAAGGATGTGATTGGCCAAAGCTTACATCACAATTATGATAAAAGCCAAGATGAGCCGTTCGCCCACTAACCACAAGGTTGGCAGGTCCATCGCTGCTACTAGCATTGCTGTTGTTGTTACTGTGTCCTTGGGCAAGGCACTTCACCCACCCAGGCCGTAAGCACAGAATGGCAGGCATGTCTCCGTCAGCATATGGCCTCTGGGGTTAGTTGCCTATACCTACTGAGCTAATGCTGCCCCGGTTATTACACCCAGTCTGCCACCAAGGTCAAATATAGACATTTAAAGATACTTTACATTCTTTCTCAAGAATTGATTCAATATAAGTAAAAATATGATTTAGGAAAAAGAGTAAAATACTGTCCTTCAAGTTTAGGTACTCAAGTAAATTATTTAATTACTAGTACAAGTATCTAGATACTTTCCCCTCTGTCAATAAATCAGAATATTATAGAAAGGTTCCTTTATTTCAGTAGTTATTCAGTTTAATTTGATTCACATATTAAACAGAGTGTATCAGTGACTTTTTCACCACACTTTGATGAACTGAGATAGATCTGTGCAGAGTGTGCAGACCTGGTTTAGACCAAGGCCCAGGTCTCTGAAGATACTAACTTCAACGTCAATCTGCTTACACCATACCTCAGAGTGCACCCTGTTAAGAGACAAAAGTGTTCCTGTCACAAAATATAAAAATAGCATATGTTAACATTTTTAATTTTTTTTTTTTTTACATAAATCTTTTAATCATTGTGTGCCTGACTGTTGTGCAAAAAAGTATAAAAAATATTACAGAATACTTTTTTATGATGTTTTGTGACAGGGGCACTTTTGTCTTAACACGACTTTTTAAAATCGGGGTATAAGAGTTAATAAATAAAAATCAGTTGACTAGAAAGTTAGACACAAGATTGCAATTAATGTAATAATAATAATAATAATAATAATAGATGTCACAGAACAGGAACCTATTAGACAGTGCGTGCATTTGGTTTTTAGCAGAAGGCGGATGAGAAGTGTGGGTTAGACTGTGTAAAAGTTTATATAAAACCATTGTGAGTAAGGGCTGAATGGAGAGGGCCTGTGTATAAACATGGAGCTGCAGTAAGTTCACAGAGCGACAGAGGAATCTCACAGCAACCTGACTCTGGTGATTTTATTGCTTTTTCTCTCTGTGTTGTTCCCAGTTCCATGGCGGGGTGTGGTCCCTGAACATGGCGCTCTGTGACTTCCTCATGACCATGGACGTGATGCTGTGCACGGCCTCCATCTTTAATCTGTGTGCCATCAGCGTGGACAGGTCAGTCCATGTCTTATCAAGGCTTACACAAATACACTACATGTCTTTTTACAAAGGAGATTTTCTCTCTCTCTTACCCTTTGTGCCTCATTTAGTGTCCTTTTCAAATAACTCTGCAGTGGTTCTTCTCTTTTCTCTTCTCTGTGTCTCAGCTGTGTATTTTATCACTAATGTTTATTTTCTAAACACAAATCTAATATTACTTCATGTTTACGCTCTCTGACTAAATCTGAGACACTGCTGCTGTTCACAGACAAAAGTGTCCTCAGCAATAAACATCACAGAGAAAATGTATACCTTAATTTTTTTTTTACATAAATCTTTTAATCATTGTGTGCCCTGACTGTTCTGCAAAAAAGTATATAAAATATAAACGTATTCTTTTTTATGATGTTTTGTGACAGGGACACTTTTGTCACTTAACTCTAGCAGCATGACTTTTTAAAATTAGGGTATAAGGGTTAATGAACAAAAATCTGTTGACTAGAAAGGTGTTAAATAAGTTAGACACAAGATTGCAATACATGTAATAATAATAATAATAATAATAATAATAATAATAATAATATAACAGATGAGATATTTAATAAAGGAATAAACTTTGGTGCTCAGACCTCAGTGGGTTGAGACATCAGAGATGAAGAGAGAGTTTGAGAGATTAGTGACCTAGGGGCCTAGACACTGGTGCTGGTGAAGAGGAGGAGAAGGAGAGGCTGAGGAAGCTGATGGTTCTGCTGCTGCGGTGAAGAGGAGGAGAGAGGCTGAGGAGGTGGATGGTTCTGCTGCTTGCAGTGAAGAGGAGAAGAGGCTGAGGAGGATGGTTCTGCTGCTGCGGTGAAGAGGAGGAGAAGGAGGCTGAGGAGGTGGATGGTTCTGCTGCTGCGGTGAAGAGGAGGGGAGGCCAAGGAGGCGGATGGTTCTGCTGATGCGGTGAAGAGGAGGAGAGGCTGAGGAGGCGGATGGTTCTGCTGCTGCGGTGAAGAGGAGGAGAGGCTGATGTTCTGCTGCTGCGGTGAAGAGGAGGAGAAGGAGGCTGAGGAGGTGGATGGTTCTGCTGCTGCGGTGAAGAGGAGGGGAGGCCAAGGAGGCGGATGGTTCTGCTGCTGCGGTGAAGAGGAGGAGAGGCTGAGGAGGCGGTTGGTTCTGCTGTTGCAGCGGAGTTGGAGGGTTGCATCTAGTCAATTTTCTTAGACCCAAAATTCAAGGTCGGCGAAAAATTGAATGTATTGAAGGACACACAAAAAATTTTTTAGAAAAATGGCTGATTGACCGCCCCTGGAAAAGTCAAAATACATTGCGCCTATGGGAGGGGACCGCAAACTTTTTTCAAGGTAGAAAAATGAAACTTGGCATATCTATGCTCAGCCTCTCTGAGCCTCCTTTTAGTGAGGCCAACATAGAACACCTTCATGGATATAGCTAATAATATGACATACTCAATTCATAGCTTTATAAATTGTAATACCACCCATGTAGTGTATCATCTTGAATGCCCTTGTGGCTGTTTCTATGTTGGCCTCACTAAAAGGAGGCTCAGAGAAAGAGTGGCTGAGCATAGATGTGCCATTCGTACTGGAAATTTAAACTATACCATGGCCAAACATTGTATGGAGGCTCATCATGGAAGTGACTCTACCTTAAAGGTGTCTGACACTGAAGCTATCACTATGGATGCCAGGGGCGGGGACAAAATCCTACGCCTTAAATAAAGAGAAGCCTGTTGGATTCATGTTCTCAAGGCCATGAGTCATCCAGGCTTAAATTAGGACTTTTTCATGCTTTTTATAATTGTAAATCATTGAATTGAATAATATTTTTTTCCCCTCTATTTCAAATGTTGCACTGTTTCCTCTGTGTAGAGGCATAACCATAGTTTCTCTATTTCAAAATTTCTGGTTACTGCCTTGTGTCAGGGAGGACAGCTACAGTCCTTATACTCCTGGCTGCACACCTGCAGCCAGTGAATTATTGTTTCCCTTTGTCTTTGTGTTCACACCCTGAAGAAGGCGCAAGCCGACACGCGTTGTTGTGTTCTAATGTCTCCAGCCCTCATGAAATAAAGGCCTTTTATAACTTTTCAACCAAGTGAGTGCCTGGACCTTGTTTTTCTTTAAGTATAAAATGACTTTGTAACAATGAACACAGATGTTTTATGTGATGGGTTACTCAGGGTATGACAAAAAGCCTAGGAGGTACACGAGGTTAGGCTGGGAACCACTGTTATTCTTGTACAGCTGCTTATTGCGGTTGACTTACGTTGCCAAATATTTCACAGATTATTTCCATACTCCAGACGTCTCCCTGACTCTCCTTGGTTGTGTCTCGACCCAGGTTCATAGCCGTGTCCATCCCCCTGACCTACAACCGCAGACATGTGGACCAGCGACAGCGCGTGCTCCTATGCGCCACCTGGCTGCTGGCGCTGGCAGTGGCATCCCCGGTAATGTTCGGCATCAACAACGTGGCACGGCGCGACCCCAGCGAGTGTAAGCTGGAGGACGACAACTACGTGGTGTACTCGTCCGTGTGCTCCTTCTTCCTGCCCTGTCCCGTGATGCTGCTGCTGTACTGGGGCGTGTTCCGGGGGCTGCAGCGCTGGGAGGAGGCGCGCAAAAACAAACTCAAACTGAGCATCGAGGCCTGCCGCAAGCTGCAGCACGCCACGGCAGCTCCGACTGTAACAGGTGAGAGGCTGCGGCACGCCACGGCAGCTCCGACTGTAACAGGTGAGAGGCTGCTGCAGCACGCCACGGCAGCTCCGACTGTAACAGGTGAGAGGCTGCGGCATGCCACGGCAGCTCCGACCGTAACAGGTGAGAGGTTGCAGCACGCCACGGCAGCTCCGACCGTAACAGGTGAGAGGCTGCGGCACGCCACGGCAGCTCCGACCGTAACAGGTGAGAGGTTGCAGCACGCCACGGCAGCTCCGACCGTAACAGGTGAGAGGTTGCGGCACGCCACGGCAGCTCCGACCGTAACAGGTGAGAGGTTGCGGCATGCCACGGCAGCTCCGACTGTAACAGCTGAGAGGCTGCGGCATGCCACGGCAGCTCCGACCGTAACAGGTGAGAGGTTGCGGCACGCCACGGCAGCTCCGACCGTAACAGGTGAGAGGTTGCGGCACGCCACGGCAGCTCCGACCGTAACAGGTGAGAGGTTGCGGCACGCCACGGCAGCTCCGACCGTAACAGGTGAGAGGTTGCGGCACGCCACGGCAGCTCCGACCGTAACAGGTGAGAGGGGCTAGAATAGAAGTCATGTGTTTGTTTGAGCAACTGTTGTGAAGCCCTTTGAGGTGACTTTTGTTGTGATACTGGGCTATACAAAAAAAACGTAATTGAATTGGATTGGGCTTATCCTTAAATGGCCCACTGATTTATTAACACTGTGGTAAAGGTTTAGGTCTCCCATTTAAACAATAAACTTGTCACTTCTGCCCTGTTATTTTTCACATTACTTACAGACCTTTACAGTAGACAGTTAACAGGTTAACATGGGCTGGATCCTACTGAGGTCTGTGTTTCTGCAGAATAATGTGCTGCACATTTTGCTGTATTAGTTCTAAATGTGCCATTATTTATGTATTTTGGCAAGATCAAGGCTGGTTCATGTCCTGACTACAAGAGTCCCGCAGTATGTGTCCTGAAAGTGGACCAGAAGCCTTCCAGCAGCTCAATTAAGTCTTTGTGTTATCGTTTTTGTATTAGTCCTCGGACCACTTGCTGTTGGTGTCTCTGTACGTTCAGACTCCTTCTCCCCTCTCCCTCCAGCCGGCCCTCTCCCTGGGACCATCCCAGGCCCGCTGCCCATGCCCCTGCCCCGGATCATCGAGCGGGACCTGGCCCAGTGCCGGATGGACGACTCGGGGGACTACACCCAGAGGGAGCTGCCGTACCCCCGACAGTACCGCGAGAACTCAGTGCCCAAGGTGGAGTACAGCCCCCAGAGGAAGAGAGCCAAGATCAACCACCGAGAGCGCCGCGCCATGAGGGTCCTGCCCGTCGTAGTCGGTGAGGTCACTTTTCTGATTTTAGGAGGTTTGACGTGTGGTGCATTCAGAGATGCTCTTCTGCGGGTCTTATAATAAAAGTGGTTATTTCAGTTTGTTTTATCCCCGCCCCTGCCCATTCTCCTCTGCCCTCTGAATTTCAGACACTGAAATCTCAGTATCTAATTTTCACTGTATTTTTTCAGTGATAAAATGTTTCAGAATAAGAAATTTGCCTTGATCCATGTAGAGGAGAGGTGGTGATGTGGTCCCTGTCACTTTTCCTTGGAGAACATGTGTGGAGCTGTGGGGGGAGAAGCACTGCCCCTGAGTGCAGTGTTGTTGGCTTCCACGATAGACTCATGAAGTTATGTAAACATCACAATAATAAACAAAGTTAACAAAAATAGTGTTTTCTCCTTATTTCTCACTCCATCTTTCTCCCGCAGACACTTTAGTGGTTCAGTAGTTCTTGGGGGCAACTGCAACCAGAGAGAGCTGAGGCGTGACTACGGTGAAGATGTTAAATGATAAATTACAAAAAATGTATAAACATTTTAAAAATGTCTTTTTATTGTCTCGTGTCAATGTAGAGCCGTGAGACCGAGCGCTTTCAGCTCTGGAAAAGGGCAATGCCTCAGCATACAGGATTACTCAAACAGAATACTACTGCAGGTGTTTTTGAGGAGGAGACTACATTAGAACACGGTTAAACAGAGCTTTAATAATAATAATAAAATGTTGTCCTCTAATTCTTTCTCTCTCTGTCTCTCAGGCTGTTTCCTGTTTTGCTGGACGCCCTTCTTCGTGGTCCACATGACCAGAGCGGTGTGCGAGTCCTGCGAGGTACCGCAGAGCCTCATCAGCACCACCACCTGGCTGGGCTACGTCAACAGCGCCCTCAACCCCATCATCTACACCGTTTTCAACCAGGAGTTCAGGAAGTTCTTCAAGAAGTGCCTCTGCAGCGCTCTGCAGAGACTCACCTTCTCCCACCGTGACTGACAGCATTCAGAGGAAAGGGATTAAAGCTACAGAGGATCGTAGACTGTGGACTTGGCTGGAGGTGATGGGACATTTTGTGAGGAACATGAGACCAGAGCCATCAGCAGGTTCAGCAACAACAGGGTTATAAAAGCAAAGGTCTGACAGGTCTGTGCTTTTCCCCATCGTGCCTTTGTACAGAGACTCCTGTTTATAGGTCAGACCAGGAGAGCTTTCTGATCACTGAGAGATTTCAGATGAAGCCTTTCTGCTCCTCACTTTCTTTATCTGACTTTATGAATGGACTTTGTTGTAACCTGGCTCTAAATCTCTGTAACAAGAGAGAAAGGAGACGTGGATAAAGATTGAAGCTCATTTAACAGAGCAAAAGTAATAATAAAATGGTGCATAAACGCCTGATGTGTGTCAGTACTGAGGCTATGTAGGTGGAGGTGTGTTGGGCAGTGTTGAAGAAGCTAAAACAGAAGAAAGCTGCCCGTCTCATAGCAGGGGCGTTAGTGGAAGCTGGCCAGCTTTATTGGGGGCAGGATGCCACAGAAGCCAGGCCCAGGTGGAGCCTGACTAGAATAAATAGGGAGGACTTTATTACTATAGCCTCCTAAGTTTCACTGTGTGTGTGGATTACTGGGGTTGTCACTGACGTCTGGAGAACATTTCCTGTCAGTACCAGGTCAGAGATAAATCTGGAGAAAAGCAACGACGTGTTCAGTTCTTATTTTACTGCTGTACACGTAATAATGTTATGGTTCTCTATGATTGACAGATCCTTTATTAAACCTTTCTAGGAAAGGACATTGCTGCGGCAGCTTCAACACAGACAAACATCAACAAAACAATATCAGTTCCTCACAAAATTAAACAAATGCATGTCATTCAACACATGGACCAACTCATCCGAGTCAAGCCAGGATTGTGCATTAAACAGTCTAGCAGCAGCAGGAGAGATGACTCCCTATAGTGCTCAGACTCACACTTGGGAGCAATTATTCTTTGACTAAACAAGCTGCTGTTGATCACCTCCAGGGCATGTAGTGGGTTAGCTTGGTTGGCTAATAAATCTGTCAGCTTGGAGACCATCCCTCTGTCCCCTGTTGAATGGTTTCATGTTATGTCAAGTCATTCACAAAGTAATCTGTATACATTTTTATTACTAAAACCAGTTTAAAATTAGTCTGTTCTAGTGTCAAAACTAGAATGGCCAGATTTGTAGACCCAAAAATTGAGACACATATTGAGCATTTGAACTCACCAAGTGACAAAAACCCATCAAATTTTTTGTCATGTCATTCAAAGTACGTGATACTAGGGCTAGTTTTGAATATGATGACAGTTTATTGAGAAAAATGAGATTGTAAAAAAAAAAATTGTGACAAAGCTCTTTAAGCTCTTTAGATGAATGATTTTAACTTTCCTATGCTCTATGCTTCTCTATTTGTTAAAATGAGGACAACTGGGACATGGTTTGTTAAAAACTGGGACAGATGAGTGTTTTTACAGATCTATGTTGGGACATGGGACAAGGAGCCTAAAACTGGGACTGTTCTGGTTAAATAGGGACATCTGGTCACCTGAGTCAAAACTCAGACTAAGCTTGCCATCTCCCCACGTATCCCTGTTCTGGGTGTCAGTCTAACACCGCCCTCTGGTGGCAGATTATACTCGGTACACACTCGACTCCCTCAGAGAGCTCGCCCCCAGTGGCTCTCTGCAGTGGACAGTAGCTACATACTTTTACTTAAGTAATTTATTTGCATTTTTGGAAGAAATAGTACTTTCTGAGTACATTTTGTTGAACATACTTTTATTTACTAAATTTTGGATGATTTTATTTTTACCTGAGTAAAACCTAACATTGTTTAGGGAAGTAAAAGTAGTTTTTGTCCTCTGTGGTGCAGTGGGCAGCATCTGACTGTGATCTGAAGGTTCTGAATCAGAAAAATTTTCAAAAACATTCAAATGTACTTTCTATTTAAGTTCATTTTACACGTAATTTTTTTTACTTTTATTGAAGTAACGTTTTGTTGGGTACTATTACTTCTACTTTGAAGTAACAGTACTTTTAGTTGAGTACAGCATTTGAGTACTTCGACCACCACTGCTCTTATGCATAACACTTTACAAAAAGAGACACTTTTAAACATTGTTGTGGTGAAAAGCACAGAATCGTCAGCAGAACTCATTGCAGCGGTTATTCCACAGGTGGCCACACTCTTTCCAAAGGGGGCCACATTTGAAGACGAGCAAATGTCCAGGGGCCGACAGTCTGTCCTGATCTCTACAGGATGACTCCGGTGGTCAGGAGCTTAAACGTCCTAAAACCATACGTAAGTTTTTTTATTTGATTTGATTGTCGTGGTGGTTCCCATTAACAGGAATGTTTAAAATGATAAATGTTGATGAGATGCACAGATGTACAGAGCAGGAACATAAACATGTTAAAAATAAGACTTTCCACTTTTTTAATAAAGTTCATCTAAAAATAAAAACAAATTTTAAAAGGCTTAAGCTAATCTGGCTAATATTGGCTGTGTGTTTTTATTTTGGAAAGTCTTTTTTTTTTATGATGGTCCTTTTTTAATATAGACATGCATTTTATTTTTTCGCATATTTTTTAAATTTTAGGGTTGGGTTTATTTTTAAGGCAAGATTTAAAAGAAAAATTCAACTTTTGCTTTTATTTTTCTAGAGGACAAAAACAATTCTGATGTTGCACCCCAGGGCCACCATAGTTCTCTGACAAATGGCCAGCGTGGAGCTGTCACTGTCCTTAAAACATATATAAAACATATATAAAACATATATAAAACATATATAACGTTTTGTCTAGGATTATTAAACAATGATGTCGATGTTATTTCCACGTTTTCCGTGGAAACTCGCCTCAGTGGCCTTGAGCTTTTATAAACCACTTTCAGACCAAATGATGGACTTGGTTTGGGTTTTAACCCTCGTGCTGTCAGCAGCATTTATCTCTTCATGTTTCATCTTTTGATCATTTTGTCTGTGGTCATGCAAATGCCATGATTTTTGGAGAGGTTTATGTGATCATGTGATTTCCAGCTCAGCTTCCACAGAAAGTAAACAGTACACTGCATGCACATTAATATGGTTAAGCATGAAAAAGGTGCATTTCATTTTGTTGATATAAAAACATGATAAATTATGTTTATATTCTACTTTTATTGATATATTCTTGTTCTCCCACATCTCTAACTATTGATACCACATATTTATTATTTTTAATTCATTTTAATGCCAGGTTTTTGTGATGCGATACGAGTTATTTTCAAAATAAATGCAAAGTTGATTTTAGGTGATGAATTATTTATTAGAGCCTGGGGTAGATCAACAATTAGCAACATTGTGTTTCATTCATTTTTAGTTTTTATGCAGTGTCAAATACGTTGTTACCGCCATGTTTATGCACTTTAACATTTTTTACATCTACAAAATCAAATTATTTTATTCTGCTTTGATTGAGCGCATTATAATCAGCTACTTCTGCTAACTATTGATACCAAATATTCATGCATTTATAGAGATTTTATCTCCTTAAACCTCATTTTTTTTGAGATGAAGCCAGGTCTGCAGATGATAGAAACATGTTTGAGGGCCACAGACGACTGGCTCAGAGTCAGAGCGTCTCCAGAGGTGCAGCTCCTGTGGGCTGTTCCTGGTCTGCAGTGGTCAGGATCTGACAGGACTGGTCCCAGGAAGGAACAGAGGTGACCCAGAGTCAGTTGTGATGGGCTCGACACACAGGACACAGAAACTAAACTCATCTCCACGTGATGGAGATGAGTTTAGTTTCTGATGAGCAACCGGCGACAGTGCTACGCTCAGTTCCAAAGCAAATCGCAGGTCTCCTATAGAATTAATTGAAAATTTCCGGTTCTAAAGTGCAAAAAGAAAATTAGGCAAACATAAACTAGGCTCTTACAGCAAGATTCTGCTCAAATTGAATGAAGTAAACTTTTAGTGTTTCTGAGTCTGTTCTTTTACAAGAAAGACACATGCTTGGTACACCCATAGCCCTACCTTTTTTTTTTTTTTTACATCTCTGTGATCCTGTCTAAAAATGTCCTAAAGTCTGACAAGGGAGCATTATTTTTTCCTCCATGATGTGACAGAAAAGCATCAGCAGCTTTGTCAGTGGCACTGATTGGTTTACCTCCGGTGATGAAAAGCTGAATATTTTTTATAAACTTTCTTGGATTGTGTCGCGGGTCAGCGTGTGCACGAGGACATGCACGAGTGTGGCCATAATGTTTTCTATTAATGGCCTTTAGAAAGAAAATAAACACGGGTGAATGCTGCTGCAGTAATGGTTTATTGTGTCCCACACCTTCTGCACAAAAACAGCAGTAACATTAATATTAAAAGATGAGTTTATGGCTAATGATGAAGCAACTACAGCCTTGGAGAATTCATCCTCCTCACTTAAAGTCTGTCTTTGGTCTCTGTGCACGTCAAAATAATCATTACAGCTTTAAACAAGACTCTACCCAACTAACCTTGCATCGCAAAATACACTTAGAATGACATTTAATTATTTCGGTCACTTATTTACTCTCAGTTAAAGAAAAGTGTTCATTCATAGAGATCCTGAAAGAAAAACTCTGTAGTATTTTGTTCACATCTAACCGACAGGACTCAAGGACAAAGCATTTTCCACTTTTGATCGACAAAAACACAAATAAATTAGAAATAAAAGTAAAAAAACAACTAATCTTTAAAAAAAACTTGAATTAAATTTTGAAAAGTTTGATAAATAGGTCATTTAAATAAAGTTATTCAAATTAACCAAAAGGAATGTGATTGGTGCTAAAACCTACAGAAGCTCGTGACCAATCAGAGCGCTGGGTTCAGGATGAATGGGTGTAATGCGTGGTTACAGACAGCAGGGGGCGCGCTGCACTAACGCACTGACGGGTCACGAGCTCAAAACACTCAGGAACAGGGAATATTAAGAGGAACTGTCTCAAAATAATGACCTCCAACAGTGACCGTCCAGTTTATGACACTGTGAGATAAGGACAGAGGTGGAAGAAAAACTCAAAGCTCATAATATACCATTTAAATAAGATATTTACTTATAAACAAATTAACACAGAGATTTAATTAAGGTTGAACTTTAACTCTGTAAAGCCTGAGGAATGAATTTATCGCCAAAACAAAGCTAATAAATAACTTAACTCATTAAAACTGGTTAAAGGGGCATAAAGTCATTATTTTGAGACAGAGTAAAGTTAGATTTTAGGGATTTTTTTCCACGTCATTCAAACTCTTCTGAAAACATCTGGAGCAAAAACTACTAAAAATAAAAATGTAACAAAAATTAAAGCTTTTCTTTTCTTTTCTTCCACAGATACAAAAACAGTGTCTGGTGTGGGTCACATGTCCGGAACAGCAGCTTCTGATTGGTCCTGGCATCGTCTCATTGGCTGTGGACAGTTTGGGGGCGTGGCTTTAGGGGCGGGACTGTGGTTGGTAAAGGGGGCGTGGCTTCAGGAGCTGTTGACCGCCTGGACGTAGTTGGCAGGGTATAGGCCAACCTGGCCGTTACTGAGCTGGCCCTTGCACCAGCCCTGCTCGTCCTCCTCCCCGAGCTTCAGCAGCTGCTCGCCTGCAGAGGGAACACCACTTAATACACAACTCTGTTTAAGGATTTTAACCTGCAGCTCATGTCACGGCTTAAATCCAATCAAATCTGTGAACATTAAAGCCACATTTCCGCCAATGTTTTATAGTTGATAGTCAGTATGTGCTGTACTGTATGGTTTAATGTTTGTGTCCTTGTCTGACTGTTTGTTACTGTTTGTTTTGTCTCAGGGACCTGGTCTGCAGATCAGCTGTGAACTCCATGGCAGATGGACATGGCATCAGTTGCATCAGAAACTGTAACAATGCTTTCAAATAAACAAATACATGTGACTATGTAGCCTTTCCAGCCAGATGAACTCTTTGCTACTCTACACACTCCCTCGAGACTCATTTCTATGGGCGGAGCAATCAGGCAGCGTAACCAATCAGAGAAAGGAGGGCGAGAAGTAAGCAGCGCTGACCCAAACAAACATGGAGCTGATGAAGAGGTCTGTCTGTTTTTGCCATAAAAGCCCAGAATCCTGTGTATTGTCAGCAGCTCTGTCCTTATTTGTGAATGGGGACAGCAGCAGAAGCCAGTTGTACAGACTTGTGGAAAAAGTATAGAGGTCGATGGCCAATTTTTGCTTTTTTTTTTTTTTTTAGTCAATTGGCCAATTCTTGCATTTTCTCTTTGCATTGTTGGAGCCCCACGTGACTGAAGGGCGCCATCTTGTCTGAGTTTGGGCTCTTACTCTGCAGTTCATAGGAAACATCCAAAATCTCTTTATCTCAGCCTGAAAAGCTCAAAACAGAAGCTCGTAGAACAAACTCTCCCCTAGCTCTACCTGCACAGAGTCTGACTAAGATGGACTTAACTCATCTCAGCCCTACATATTGGCCAACAAAAAAATCTGTATTTATGTGCCATTGGCTCCTCTGAATGTTAAAAGTTGGTATTGGCATCAGCCACAGAAAAACCCATATCAGTCGACCTCTAAAAAAGTGGGTTTGTTTGAATGTGGGGGTTACGTGGGACATCAGCAGGACTTTACTGTTGTTAAAATAAAGACAGCACAAAGACAAAAATCCCACAGAAGACTGAACAACAACGAGGACTTCAGCAGAACCAACAGGTGATGAAGGAAAGACCTAAACGCCATTAATCAGGGAGAAGTTATTACACTGACTCTGTATAAGCCACAGCCATCTTGGTTATTTCTGAGAGGAGATTATCTTCTGCTTCTGTGAGACACAGAGCTGCAGAGAAATGGCTGGGATAGATTTAGAGAAGGAAGTCTGACTGGACTGGGCAGTAAATCTGTACATGCACAGAACCAAAACGTGGAAAAAGTGCTTTGAGTCACTTGTGAAGCAAACAGTGAGGTGTTGTTAAAATGTGAGAAACAAACTCAAAGAAACCCTGGATTTCTTTGAGGTATTAAAACACAGCCTGCTTCAAACCTGTGAGTATTTCAGAATAAAAGCCTTTGCACACACACGTCTGTAATGTGTGGAAACAGTTACAGGGATAAAAGAAAGAGGTCTCACCAAACGCACAGCAGGCTCAGATCAGGCTCCAGGTCAGATTAGCAACAGTAAACATACAGAGGCTAACGTGTGTGTCCTAAAGTCTGGAGTTTAATGTCCTAGCTCTGAGTTTAGCTTCAGACTCTCGTTAAACACCATCAACATTTAAACATGTGTCACCACTGTTTTTCTATTTACGTGTCTCTTTTTGCTGTTTATCTGTGAGGAGATAGATACATGGTCTAAATATCACTTTCTTTTCCTAACTCAAAAGTGATATGGCAAAAAAACAAAAGCTAGATTTTTTTTTTAATTTTCAGAAAATTTTCAAATATTTTTTCTTCTCTTGCTTTCAGACCTAAAAAGCTATTTATTGTAGTTTTTATTGATAATTATTCAATTGCATGGCTGTTTTTATGCTAAATTTCTGGACAAAATACCAGTAAAGCAGCAGTGTGCATTACATCAGTGAAGACATAAATGTCTTTTATTGTTAGCCCTCTCTGCTTCTAAAGACCAGGTCTATTGTAATTTATGCTCCATGCAAACTCTTGTTAAAAGATAGGATGACCAGATTTCTAGACCCAAAAACTGAGATACATTTTTTCACAAAGCATGGTGCTTTGAAGCAGCAAAAAAGCTTCTGAAATCCATAACATTTGATTTACTGCCCAGCCCATACTTAACAGCTTATTAAAATCATTAATAATAAAGCCTATATAATGTCTTTTCTTAGATCTTTCCTATTCCAATGTACGGATGAGCTGAACTGCCACTGTGGAATAAAAAAAAAAGTAGTGTTTCTCATTAATATGAGAAAGTTTCACATTATAACGAGATAATTTTCTCGTTAAAACGTGACAACTTGTTAAAAAGAGATCATGTTTGGCAGTTTGGAAGGCCTAGTGATACTGTTCAGCAACTTTCTCATATTAATGAGAAATGCTACCAATATTTTTTCTGTCACTGTGGCAGTTCAGAGCTTCTTTCCTAATATTATGATTGTACAGTTTTCCTCAAATCCAAGAAAGAAGTCATGTAGTTTAAGCTTCAACTATTATCCTACAGCCATCTGTGTAACAACCTGTTCCCTGAACCTGAACAATGAATAAATACATTAATGATGAGTTCCAGCCTGAAAACAGAGGTAATATCAGCCCAGGACCAGAGTGAGCCTGTAAACCTGTTTTTCCTTTATACAAATATCTGTCTGTGTGAGGCGTTAGTGAGGCGTTAGTGTGTTAAGAGTTAATACCTGATTTGAAGCTGAGCTCGTCCGCCTCCTGCCCTGTGTAATCATACAGCGCTCTCACGTGCACACCCGCTACCTGCTCACGCACGTCGCCCTCGTGTACACCGTTCACCGCCAGCGCCTTCTTCGGGCTGTCCTCGTCCGACCAATCAGACGAGTCCTCCTTCACTCTGAAACAGGAAACAGGAAGTGCATGTTCAGGTCAACAGCTCTGATCAAAGATGGCTGCCGTTTAGTTTGGGCCACAGCAGACTTCTTCCAAGGCAATGGTCCTACCTCGCAGAGATACAGAGCCCAGACTTGGACAAAAAGGAAATCCTATTTAGTTCAGGGGTAAATGCTCATTCCATTCAGCTACAAAGACCTTATATCTCACAGTGTTAAAAAAAATCCACTATTTCTAAGCTTTTGTTCTTTTACCGACCTCTTGTGGCTGGAATTTGTATTTCTTTCCCTATCTCGCAGCAGTACAGAATCCTAAAAGTGTCTCATTCTTGGTCTGAGAGCAGACTGGATGTAGAGGGCTAGTTGTTGATTGGTCAGTGCTTCCTGGAGTGGGCGGGGCTTCGTGGGAGCAGAGCTTTAAGGAATTTTAAACTCAGTGCCAGAGAATACAGGATTACTCAAACAGAACACAACTTCAGGTCTGTTTCTGATGAGGAATAACATTAGAACATAGAGACAGAGAGAAGGACATTTGGAGAATACACAGACTTTAAGGAAAAAGATCCAAAAATTAAATCAGAATTAAATCCGAACATAGACTTAATTTTGATTCAACCTGCTTTCTTTCATTCACAACATCCAAAATTAGAACAATTCAAATGCAACATGAGAAGACATATTTTAAGAGCCAAAACCTGATTTAGTTATTGTACATTACATCACAAATACTTGAGGTGTGGTAAAAATGGCTGGTAATAAAAGTATGACATATGTGAACTGTTCAGAGCAGCGTCAGACAGCTGAAGGCCTTGAACTCAGAGGACACTCTGCTCAGAGACAGACAGCTGTTGTTTAGGCTGCAGCCTCCCACTGCTACAGAAAACCCACTGTGTATACGGCTGCTGTAACTACTGCAGTACTCTGCCCTGTGCAGACTCCAGATTCACAAGTGCTGCGCTCTTCACTTTAAGTTTTAAAAGTTATAAATGAGCTGTAACCACTGCAGGCCTTTAAATCTCCCTGTCCCTCTCTCTGTCCTGTTCCTCTCTTTAACCCTGTTCTAATGTGGTCTCCTCCTCAAAAACAGACCTGCAGTAGTATTCTGTTTGAGAAATCCTGTATGCTGAGGCACTGCCCTTCTCCAGAGCTGAAAATGCTCGGTCTCACAGCTCTACATAAACACGTGAAACCAGGAAGTGCTCCTGTGCGTTTCTAAAGCCCAGACACCACCACCGGACTCATTCTGATCATTTCAGCCATAAACCTCCGTCACTACGAAGCAGTCAGCTCAGAAATCTATCTGTTAGCATCATGTCGCTAACAGCTGTGGTACATATCCATTTTATGCTCTGTCCAGTCCCCAGCGTTGCCAGCAGGGGGCGACAGACTCCTAATCAAAGCATTTGCTGCAGAGTCACAGTAACAGCTCCCAACAGAAGAGGTTTTCCACAGATACATTATTTTAAGTTATAAAAGCTAAAATACTAATGCATAGGAGTCAACACTGTTTCAGAAAGACTGAGGAAAGAAGAATATTGGACTTTAACCTGGCAAAAGTCTGACTGATATAACGTTAGCACAGATTTAATGTTATATCAACCTGAGATGTCTCCTGCTGAAAACGTCTGCAAAGAGGTGGGACTGTCAGTGGAATATTTGGAGGTACTTGGATGAAGCTCCAGCTGGTGCCCCTCTACCATGATTGTTTTAACCAATCAAAGCAGCACAGGTGAGCGTTACCTGTGTGGAGGGGGGGTCTGGGACAGGGCTGGGGGAGGGGTCCAGGTGAGCGTTACCTGTGGGAGGGGTCTAGGACAGGGCTGGGGGAGGGGTCCAGGTGAGTGTTACCTGTGAGAGGGGTCTAGGACAGGGCTGGGGGAGGGGTCCAGGTGAGCGTTACCTGTGGGAGGGGTCCGGAACAGGTCCAGGTGAGTGTTACCTGTGAGAGGGGTCTAGGACAGGGCTGGGGGAGGGGTCCAGGTGAGTGTTACCTGTGAGAGGGGTCTAGGACAGGGCTGGGGTCCTGGTGAGTGTTACCTGTGGGAGGGAGTCTAGGACAGGGCTGGGGTCCAGGTGAGTGTTACCTGTGGGAGGGAGCCTAGGACAGGGCTGGGGTCCAGGTGAGTGTTACCTGTGAGAGGGGGTCTAGGACAGGGCTGGGGTCCAGGTGAGTGTTACCTGTGGGAGGGAGCCTAGGACAGGGCTGGGGTCCAGGTGAGTGTTACCTGTGGGAGGGGTCTAGGACAGGGCTGGGGTCCAGGTGAGTGTTACCTGTGGGAGGGGGTCTAGGACAGGGCTGGGGTCCAGGTGAGTGTTACCTGTGGGAGGGGTCTAGGACAGGGCTGGGGTCCAGGTGAGTGTTACCTGTGGGAGGGGGTCTAGGACAGGGCTGGGGTCCAGGTGAGTGTTACCTGTGAGAGGGGGTCTAGGACAGGGCTGGGGTCCAGGTGAGTGTTACCTGTGGGAGGGAGCCTAGGACAGGGCTGGGGTCCAGGTGAGTGTTACCTGTGGGAGGGGTCTAGGACAGGGCTGGGGTCCAGGTGAGTGTTACCTGTGGGAGGGGGTCTAGGACAGGGCTGGGGTCCAGGTGAGTGTTACCTGTGGGAGGGAGTCTAGGACAGGGCTGGGGTCCAGGTGAGTGTTACCTGTGGGAGGGGTCTAGGACAGGGCTGGGGGAGGGGTCCAGGTGAGTGTTACCTGTGGGAGGGGTCTAGGACAGGGCTGGGGTCCAGGTGAGTGTTACCTGTGGGAGGGGTCTAGGACAGGGCTGGGGTCCAGGTGAGTGTTACCTGTGGGAGGGGGTCTAGGACAGGGCTGGGGTCCAGGTGAGTGTTACCTGTGGGAGGGAGTCTAGGACAGGGCTGGGGTCCAGGTGAGTGTTACCTGTGGGAGGGGTCTAGGACAGGGCTGGGGGAGGGGTCCAGGTGAGTGTTACCTGTGGGAGGGGTCTAGGACAGGGCTGGGGTCCAGGTGAGTGTTACCTGTGGGAGGGGTCTAGGACAGGGCTGGGGTCCAGGTGAGTGTTACCTGTGGGAGGGGGTCTAGGACAGGGCTGGGGTCCAGGTGAGTGTTACCTGTGGGAGGGGGTCTAGGACAGGGCTGGGGTCCAGGTGAGTGTTACCTGTGGGAGGGAGTCTAGGACAGGGCTGGGGTCCAGGTGAGTGTTACCTGTGGGAGGGGTCTAGGACAGGGCTGGGGGAGGGGTCCAGGTGAGTGTTACCTGTGGGAGGGATCTGGGACAGGGCTGGGAGGGATGTCTCCAGATGAAACGATGTTGGTCAGAGTCACAACGTTCTCCTCAGAGCTGCCCCCTCTCTCCTTTCTGCTGATGGACCGACTCAGCTCCGGACTCCATTCCTGCAGACACAAGAAATACTGTCATATACTGGTTTAGACCCAGCTCAGTTTGACAGAATAACCCTAACAAAACTCCTCAGAAACAGCCCCTCCCTCAGTGTATGTGTATAAAGTCTGTGCCTCTCTGAGTGTTTTCTGTTTATAGCACAGACAAAGTTCCTCTTGTGTTCCTCTCTCAGTGGAACAGATTCCTCAGAGGACACTGGACGGCTCCTTTTACATTTCTGCTGCTCCTCTCTGCAGCAGGTCACAGTCAGGCCCTGGCTCCTCAGACTTTGGACATTTTTATAAACGTCTCTGTGCACTTGAGCTTTCATAACAAAGACCTATAGGCAGAACTGACAGCTATGGTAATGTTTTAGGTCTAAAAATTAAGCAACTATTTTACTGTTAATAAGCTTAGGGTAGACTTTATTAGGGCTGCGCAATATATCGCAAAATTATCGTTATCGCAATATCCGTATCGCAAGAATCTAATTAAATATCAATAATATTGTGGTCTTCCATCTGACAGAGATTTATAATGAAGAATAATTTTCCAAAGAAAATGTGTTGCAGTTTTAGTGGTAATTTCCTTAATTTAGTAACAGTTTAGCCTTGTTTTATTCCTGGTTTAGTCTGAGTTAAGTTCTGACTGGTGAATACAGGGACTTAAATTTTTGTTTTAGCTGAATTTAACTTACTGTGGGTTAGGATCAGAAAAGTAGGATCTGTTTTAAAAGTTGATTTTATTACTTTTTTTAGACCTTAGAAGACTGTTGTTGAAAAAAATTAAGACCTGTTTTGTACGCGTGCAGTTTTAAAGCCTTAAATTCAGATTTGTAAATGTAAGCCTTTTTTAAAAACTTTTTCAAGACTCTGCAGAAACCCTGCTGACAGGAGCAGAGGACCAGATCTGGGCCATTTTGTCTTTACATAAATTGTGAGCTGTAGCAACTGATAATATAATAATGGCTAAAAACTTAAAAATTTTGCCAATTTCAAATGTAATAAAGCCAATACCATAATAACTTGCCAATAATGTAATAAGTTATTACTAGGACTGGGTACTGTTCAGATTTTTTTGATACCACTTGTTAAACAATACCTGGTTTTCGATCCCGGTGCCTGTGCGATACTTTTTCTGATCCCTATTGTGAGCTATCTTCTACAATCATAAAACGCAATAATATTCAATAGAAGACACAATTTTTGGAGCAGAATTCTCAGCTGTGCGTTAAACCCAGGAGTTTGTTGTTGTTTTTATTCTGTTATTTATTTGATTCAATCAAAGGAACATTAAAGGTCCCACTAGGAACTGAAACATGGTATTGAATTTTTATTTTTTTTCTCAATACAACAAAAGTATTGTTTAACGGTATATATACTAGTTATTACATTATTGGCCTAGTATTAAAAAATATTCCTGTAATAATACATCAATAGGACTGCACTGCTTGGAAATAAAATGTTGTCTTTTTTTTTTTTTTTTTTTGCAGTTTTGTGCAGTTTGCTCATCAGAAATAGGATTCATGGATGGCAGAGTTAAATGTGACTGTAAGAGCCAGTTTCGTTCTATTTAGAATTAGGGTTGCAAAATTCTGGGAATTTTCAAAGTTGGAAATTTTCCATGGGAATTAATGGGAATTTATGGGAATAAATTAGGAACTTACACAATTCAAAGCTGTCCCATGACAGGGCAATATACTATAGCATAAAAAACACAAACACACTTCAATATCTGTGTTATTCCTCAGTCACATGTACATGTGGTACATGTAGTAACCTGCGGTACATGTAGTAACATGCGGTACATGTAGTAACCTGCGGTACATGTAGTAACATGCGGTACATGTAGTAACCTGCGGTACATGTAGTAACATGCGGTACATGTAGTAACATGTGGTACATGTAGTAACCTGCGGTACATGTAGTAACCTGCGGTACATGTAGTAACCTGTAGTACATGTGGTAACCTGTGGTACATCCCCTATCACATGCACAGCTGCTCTCCACAACACTACCAAACTCAAGACTGCAGATTCCATATTTGTGGTTAGCTCAACATTTAGGGTTGTAAAAATGTGTTTTTTGGTATATTGTGATATTTTGGGGATATATATTAAGCATCATAATTCTTTATAGTTATCAATACATTTGTGACAACATCATACATAATTAATGAGCTACATCTGTTCTGGTGGCAGGCCTATAAACACTAGTTTGGCTGCAGTTCCCAGGTTGGCCACTGGGGGTGGTGCCGTTTTTTGAGCAGATTAATAATGTGGTGTTTTTCCACTGATTAAACTGTGTCAGCTCAGCACATGTTCTCTCTTTTGAACAGTTTCCATTCTGTTTGACTGTGCCTCTATAAAACAGGTGTTTGCTGTGTACTGAGGACAACTCTGTTGTAGTTTGAATTGAAATATAATTGCAGAATTGTATTGACCTTTGTACCAAAAGTTAATTTGCTTATTAACAATATAGCTTATATCTGTGTCGGATTATGTTTTTTTTTATTTATTTATATATGGTTTCCAAATTTGAAACTTCCCCAAATTTCCAAGCTTAACTTCCCATGGAAAGTTTCCATTCCCCTTTGCAACCCTATTTAGAACATTATTATTTGCTTAGGTTTGTCTGCGAAGATTCTTGGTCATCCAAGCTTTCTACATCACAACAAAAAAACATTTAATAAATCAGCTGGACTTGGTTTTTAGAGTTTTAGGTGTTTTGTCTCTTAACCAAGAGACTTTTTATGTTTTGTCAGTGTCTCTGTTGGATTTTGCATAGTCAGCATTATTGGATCAAAAATATTACATTATTGGCTTTATTACATTTAAAAATACCGTGCGTTATTGGCAGGTATTAGATTATCAGTTGCTACATGAGCACCTGTTCATTTTCGTAACCTTGTCCTTAAGACCAAAACAAAGACTAGACCAGGATTACAGTAAACGTGTCTAAATCAGAACTAAACCAGGATTTAAAAGTACTTTGATAGGTCTTGTATAATGCTGAAATATCATGTTACCATCGCGCCTCTGCCCTGAGCTCTGGGGTAATGGGGAATGCATTGTTCACTGTAATGTTAAGTGTTTTTATGAAGTTGTACAGGCCTTTGTCTGAGAATAATACAGATCCAATCAGAGGCTTTTATTGTGAAGAGAACAGAGACCAGAGAGCTCAGGTCCAGGACAAAAGACTCGGACTAAACCCGGACACTTAATCCTCACCACAGTCCTGGACCCACTGTTCTGTTCAACACTGGAGCTGTAAATACTTCAGAGTACAAACCACGTCATGGGCCATGGGTGTTTCCTTATACTGCCTCAGACCTGGTTTCGTCCTGGTTTCGTCCTGGTTTCGTCCTGGTTTCGTCCTGGTTTCGTCCTGGTTTTGTCCTGGTTTCGTCCTGGTTTCGTCCTGGTTTCGTCCTGGTTTCGTCCTGGTTTCGTCCTGATTCAGACTTGATTGCAATGCTTCATTTGAACTTCAGCAAATCTGTTTTCAGTCTTAGTTTTAGTCTAAATTGAGGCAAAGCAGTGGATTGTATCATGTCTCTAGGTCTAAACCAGCAGTAGTGGACTGTCATGTCTCTGGGTTAGTTTGTGTGTAAATATTCATGTATTGAGTCTCTACAGCTGTGCATTCCTCTCCCACTCAGTTCACAACAGACTCATTCACACACACTTCTAACTGAAGCAAGACCGGGGCTAAAACCAGGACGAAACCAGGACTAAGCAAGGAACTCAATTCAGGGTTAATCTGCCTCTAAACCAGGTCTAAACCAGGTCTAAACCAGGTCTAAACCAGGTCTAAACCTGGTCTAAACCAGGTCTAAACCAGGTCTAAACCAGGTCTAAACCAGGTCTAAACCTGGTCTAAACCTGGTCTAAACCAGGTCTAAACCAGGTCTAAACCAGGTCTAACCCTGGTCTAAACCTGGTCTAAACCAGGTCTAAACCAGGTCTAAACCAGGTCTAAACCAGGTCTAAACCAGGTCTAAACCAGGTCCACACTTTAAGCTCCACGCCTGAGCTATATTAAACCTTGGTCTTGCTGGTCTAACCCAGTTTCGCGGGTCTCTCACCTGGAACTGGGGCCAGTTCATGGTCATGCCGGGGCCGTGGGTGTTCCTCCACCAGCGCAGGTCCTCGGCGTCGCTGGTTGCTCTGATGCTCTGCCCCAGGTCTCGGTACAGAGCTGAAAACCTGAGGACAAGCACAGAAAAAACTCTGGAACAGCAGCACGTTTTACAGCCTTTAAAAACATTATGTGACTAAAAGAGAACGTTTTTAATAAGAACTCTACTGGTGCCATCAAGAAACAGGAAAACAGACCAGCAGAGGGCAGCTTTGTTACGCTCTTTTGAACACAAAGAAAAAGAGCTCTTCACTTCCTTAAACTTTGTGTCTGATCCATTTTCCTCCCATAGTAAAAATGTCTGAGGAATCAGTGGAAACAGAGTTGTGCACCATTTTTTAATAAATGACTGAGAGCAGGCTGGATGTAGAGGGCTTGTTGTTCATTGGTCAGTGCTTCCTGGAGTGGTTGGGACTTTGTGGAACTGAGTGTTCTGAGGCCTCAGAAACTCAGCGCCAGAGAATAAAGGATTACTCAAACAGAACACAACTCCAGGTCTGTTTCTGATGAGGAACAACATTTGAACATGGAGACAGAGGAGGAGGACGTTTGGAGAAAATAGAGACTTAAAAAAGTCGGGCCCTGACCACTGCTTAAGGAGAAATTAATGTTTTGTGAAGCGAGGTGGATTTCAGGCTCCTCACCTGATTCAACTTTTACAGACAAACAACAGCCCTACAGGAAATGAACTGGAGCGGCCTGAAAGTCTAACACATAGAGACTGTGATGTCAAAGAGAGTAATGTATCCTCTGACTGTAGTGTAATGTAATGGTGTGTAGCAGACAGCTACACACCATTGTTCCACATCACACTGAGGGTGTGTGGGAACTGAGGGAACCATAATATAATTTTTTGCTTGTCTTTACATGTTCTGTGATTCTGCCAAGTTAAATTTTTCTACGTTGAAAAAAGTTTGTGATCAGCCCCCATAGATGTTATGTATTTTCCCAATTCTAGGGGTCACCACTGAGATATTTTTTCTCACGAACTTCAAATACATAAATGTTTTGCCAACCTGGAATTTTAGGTGAAATAAAATCGACTCTTCGTGGATGTTCAGGGGGTCAGATTCGCGTTTGTTTTGGCCCTTACCGGCTGTGCCTGGCACAAGCCTAATAATATGTCCAAAAAATGACTGTAAATCACACGTGCACTGAGAGGAGTTTAGACCTGGTTTAGAGCTGGTTTAGTTCTTGTTTAGTCTTGGTTTAGTCCTGGTTTAGACCTGCCTTAGTCCTGTTTTTGCCCTGCTTAAGTCCTGCTTAAGTCCTGCTTTAGTTCTGCTTAAGTCCTGCTTTAGTTCTGCTTTAGTCCTGCTTTAGTTCTGCTTAAGTCCTGCTTAAGTCCTTCTTTAGTCCTGCTTTATTCTTGCTTTAGTCCTGCTTTAGTCTTGCTTTAGTTCTGCTTTAGCCCTGCTTTAGGAATAAAGAAGTAGAAATCTGTAAATCTTGCTAAACCCTGGCCCATTCTTTCCAAATCCGGTCTAACCCTGATAGCAGTGTTTGCAGAGCGTGTGGTCCTCTGACAGAAGGACAGGGTTCAGACCAAAGACCAGGGTCACAGGTTAGTACTGGGCCCAGTGGAGCATTAACTCTAAAGTACACAAACACAGGACTTCAGAGTGAACTGAACAGGGTCCAAGCTCTGGGTGAGGGCCCAGAGGAGAGACACACCGAGCTCAGACCTGGGTCACTGCATAAAACCTGAGTTTGTAGAAAAACAGGAAAACACTGAAGAAAGGAGACATTATGCTGTTCTAAACCAGGACTACACCGGGCCTAAACCAGGTGTAAACCAGTTCTAAACCAGGTCTAAGCTGGGACTAAACCGGGACTAAACCGGGACTAAACCGGGATTAACCAGTTCTAAACCAGGCCTAAACCAGGTCTAAACCAGTTCTAAACCAGGCATAAAGCAGGTCTACACCAGGCCTGAAGCAGGTCTAAACCAGGACTAAACCACCCATCCAGTCCCAAGCCCAGATACTTCCACTTTGAACAGTATTGTGATCCTTCTGCTTTTTCCTGTCAGGGGCCGTGGGGACCGGAGCCTATCCCAGGACCTATGGGCCTGAGGCGGGGGACACCCTGGACCCAAAGAGTCCCAGGGTGGACTCAGAAACACACCACAGTGCTGGACAGTAACTATGTACTTTTACTCGAAGCAGAAGGTTTTTTACTATAGTAACTTTTACACTCAATACTTTTTTTACTTTTACAGAAGTACAATTTTTGTTGGTTACTTTTACTTGAGTAATATTTTTGAAGTAACAGTACAGCTGTTGAGTACTTTGTCCACCACTGGTTTTAGCCAGTCACATGTCTGCATACAAAGGGGCACCACTACTACTACTACCACTACCACTACCACTACTACTACTACTACTACTACTACTACTGCCACTACCAATACTCCTACTGCCACTACTACTACTGCCACTACCACTACTCCTACTGCCACTACCACTACTCCTACTACCACTACCACTACTCCTACTACCACTACTACTACCACTACCACTACTACTCCTACTGCCACTACCACTACTCCTACTACCACTACCACTACTCCTACTACCACTACCACTACCACTACCACTACTACTACTACTGCCACTACCAATACTCCTACTGCCACTACTACTACTGCCACTACCACTACTCCTACTGCCACTACCACTACTCCTACTGCCACTACCACTACTCCTACTCCTGCTACTACTACTTCCCAGATGTTAAAGGAAGAAAATATCTCTGAGCCTGAACTGTTTTTAGTGAGACAGGTAGTGGTCACCCTACAACACATTTTTTAATGTCCATACAAATAAAAGTAATCTCTTTAAGACGAGATTATTCTATGAGGCGTATTTTTGTATTTGTAGCTCTTGTAGCAGGCGTTCATGTGGATATGTAGTCTGGTGTTGGATTATAGTTTGCAGGGGTCCTCCACCAGGAAAATTTGAAAACAGATGTAATTTCCTGTATTCTGGTGCATTTTAGAGGACATGATACCTTCAGCTGGCTCCAGGCTGAAGCGGGTTATGGGGACAGGTTATGGTTTTATTCCTCTCCAAGAATCAAGACAACACATTTTGTATCATGAGCTGTTTATATTACAGGGACTGTAGACTCTTGGTCTAGACTTTACTTAATGGTGGTAGAGGCTGCAGAACACTATACAAAATGTCCAAACTAAAGTTTATAATTGCTTTTATGACAATAATACAGCCAATATACTGCATTAGTGCTGCACTTTTTATTTTAATAAAGTATTTATAACAATATCTCAGCAATTCATCAAGCCCTAGATTAGGAAAATCATCATCACTGCACTAAGCACCTGAACTAAATGAGTTCACTTCTTAGTCAGCACTGCTCAGGAGGAAACAGCAGCTCCAGGTAAATACAGCTGCTTGGATAACTTTTAGCAAACAAACTGCTGCTCTTCCGAGTGCGTAACGGAGACCGACGGAGACAAGAGTGGAATAAATGTAGCAACGCGGTGGCGCGTATGAACCGTTTTACTGAAAGTGTGGTCATGAGTGTAGTTTTAAACCTCACAGACAAACGTGAGCTATCACTGGAGAAGTCTTAGGAAAGCCAACATCAAGGCAGGACTGTCCCGCCGCTGTAGGCCGCTCAGATGAGGAGGTGGCGGGGCCTGGGGCAGTGAGGGAGAGACGGGAAAACAGATGAGCAGCACGGTTTAACCCGGGTCCAGGTCACCTCTAATGGGCTATAATAGTTGTGTCGGGAAATAAATCTGTGCTTCTTTAGTTTGTTTAACATTAGCAAACTCATAAGTTTGGACATCATATTTTTTATATATATATATATATATATATATATATATATATATATATATATATATATATATATAAAAATATGAGTCCCAGCTGGTCTTACCCGTCCTTGGTGCTCAGGTCCAGGTGTTCGTGGATCTCCAGAAGGACCTCCTTGAAGAACTTGAGCCGGTTCCTCTCGGCCTCCTGGGTCTGCTCAAACACGGTCTCCATGTCCTCCATGTACCGAGGGTTACAGCGGTTCAGGTCCTCCAAGGCCCTCTCATACCGCTCCTTCGCCTGAAAGCAGACCACAGACCTGGTTTAGACCTGGTTTAGACCTGGTTTAGACCTGGTTTAGACCTGGTTTAGACCTGGTTTAGACCTGGTTTAGACCTGGTTTGTTTTCACTGGATGCTTAAACAACACACACTCTATCTCCAGGTGACTTTAGTTGTGAAATGACTGCATTAATTCCCATAATTCCCTGTGTTTTGAGGCTGGGGTGTAACTCATGCTGAGGAGAGCCGTGGGACAGGCCCAGTCTTGTCTCTTTCTCCAAAACATTCTGTGTTTTTATGAGAACACGCCTCGAACGGTCTTCCCACCACCCTGAGTGCAGACTGTTCTTTTCCCATCAGAGACAATCAAATAAAACTTATTAATAATAATACTAAACTAAGTAATAATAAAAATGTGTCGTTACACCTTCTCGGCCTCCTGCGTGCAGCGCTCCACTCGGGCCGTGAACTTGTGGACCTCCTCCTGGGACTTGGTGGGGTCGGCCTTAGCGTGGGTCTCTCGGTTCACGGCCGACCACTCCTCCTTACGAGCCTGATGGTACAGCTTCTTACTGGACTCCACCTGAGACACAGAGCGTTAGACCTGGTTTAGACTTGGTATAGACCTGGTTTAGACCTGGTTTAGACCTGGCTCTTAGATTTACTCCTGGTTTAGTCCTCTTTCAGTCCTGGGTTTAGTCCTGGATAAGTCCTGATTTAGACCTGGTTTAGACCTGGTTCACTACTTGTTCAGTCCTAGTTTACTACTTGTTCAGTCCTAGTTTAGTCCTGTTTTAGTCTTGTTTTAGCCCTGGTTTAGTCCTGGTCCAGTCCCAGCCCAGTCCTGACCTCTCGGAGCTTGCGGACCCATGGTTTCTGTGCTTTGTGGAACCCGTCCTGGGCGTCCCGGGTCTCTCTGAACCCTCCCATCAGCTGCTTGTGGTAGGAGTCCTTCTGCCAGAGCCGGACCTTCTCTGTGTCCTCGCTCACGAGCCGCTCCCTCAGCTCCAGGTGCAGCTCGCTGAGCCGCTCGGCCGCGCTCATGAAGGCATGCCACGCCTTCTCCAGGGTCCCATACTGAGGACCTGAAATGGGACAGGACTCATCAGGACCAACCCTAAAATTTTATCTTGCAGAAGACAGAAGAAACTAGCTAAAAAAGAAAACTTGCAGAAGAAAACAAAAATTTGCAAAATGAAAAATGAAGTATTTTAGATGAAAATCATTATTTGGCAAAAGGCCCAATAGAATGAAAGGGGAAGAAAAGATGACATAAAATAGCACAAATCACAAAAATGATGAAAACGAGAATTACCAGAAGTAATAGCAATATTCTTGCCTGGAAAAATCCAGACTGGTACGTCTCTGTATTATTATACAGAGAAATATCAGTCTGGTCACCGCGCCGTCCGCCGTGGCTGGATTCAAATCCCAACCATACCGTGCATTTTGATTAGTTTATTTAAGTCACGTGTTCTTCGCGAGCAGCATCCTCAACAACAACAATCAAGATGGCACACCAAGGAGCCGAGAGTTTGTTTCATTCAGTTTTAAAACGCAAATTAAACCTGCACGCGGGGTTAAAGGCCCTCGACGCAACGCCGAGAGGGCCGCGCCTCGTGCTTCTGACCGCATTCTTTCCAGCTACAGCAACAGCCCCAGTCCAAATTTCCAGGGGGCGCTGGTGAGCCATTTGATAAGACAGTCATAATAATGACATATCATTGTGTTCAAGTCATCATTGTGCACCAGTGGTACACTGAGCCAAACTCAATCCGATGCTCTATTTGAGAGTTACCATTTGTGGAACACCACACATCCACTGCTTTTTACGGAGTGGGGAGACTCCATTTATTTCAATGAGCCATTTCCACCGTTGCCATGGTAACACGGTTGTAGATAGGGGTATGTCCTCATTGGCTTTTATGTTCAGGATTGCATGGAGGATGTGTGTGCCAAATTTCTTGTGTCTACAACAAACTAAATTTTTGCCTATATTCAAATTTTGTAGGTGGCGCTGGAGGGCTATTTTATGACTTAGCCATAATATTCACATATCATTGTGTTCAGGTCGTCATTGCGCACAAATGTTCCATTGGGTCCGACTCAATCTGACATTGTATGTAAGAGATACTCAAGTTTTTTTACTTCTCAAAATGGCCGCTTCGTTGCGGGCTCGCCCCAGCCACACCCAAGATTGTATCAAAAATCAATTTATAACTTTTGACCGCACATGTGTCTAGGTGACTTTGCCTGAGTTTGGAGTCTTTTGGAGGAAAACTGCAAACATATATACTTTTTGTATGAGGGGTACAATTTTGCAGGTACCGGTTTCCACCCAATATGGCCGACTTCCTGTTCGGTTTAGGGTGGAGCCTTAATATTATTTTTTACTTGTCCTGACATGTTCTATGATCCTGCCAAGTTTCATTTTTCTACTATGAAAAAAGTTTGCGGTCCCCTCCCATAGGCGCAATGTATTTTGACTTTTCCAGGGGTCGCCACTCAGCCATTTTACAATATTTTTTTTCGCGGACTTCAATACATTAAATTTTTCGCCGACCTTGAATTTTGGGTCAAATAAAATTGACTTTTCGTTAAAGTTCAGTGGGTCAAATTTTGGCTTAAGATTTGTAGGGAATAATAATAATAAAAACGGAACGCATCAATCTTAATAGTCCCTCGCCGGCGATGCCTGCCGGCTCGGGCCTAATTAACCAAATTACTTCAATTTATCGTCCCACAGGACTAGAACGTTAGCAGAGGAAGTCTATTAGGCAGGTGGTCATAATGTTATGCCAGATGGGCGTATTCCTGCTCTAGTCCTGGTTCGGACCTTTCTCGATGGTGCCCCTCCAGCGCTTGGCCCAGTCGTTCAGCTGCAGGGCGTAGCTCTTCTCGATCTTGGCCCTCTCCTGGAAGCAGCTCATCAGCTCGCTGCACAGTCTGTGGCCGTCGTCCACACGCTTCACTGTGCGCCGGAAGTTCCCTGGCTGCGGAAACCAGAACAAAGGACGTGAGATGGTTCGGACGGGGACAGAAGAGGGGCAGAGGAGCAGAGGAGGAGGAGCAAAGGAGGAGGAGGTGCAGAAGGGCAGAGGAGGAGCAAAGGAGGAGGAGCAGAGAAGGAAAAAAGGATGTGCAGAGGAGGAGGAGCAGTGGAGGAGCAGAGGAGGACAGTGAGGTGACAGAGAGGTGACAGCAGGTGGCGCACCTCCCAGAAGCTGTCGGAGGTGCCCAGGTCGCTCAGGTCTCCGTTTGAAGACATGCTGGGGTCGGCCTTACAGCACAGAATGATGGCGGCTCACTCCTCACTGCAAACCACATGAACACATGATTAAAACACTTCAGTCTGTGCGTACTGAATAGAGGCCGGGAAAATAACAATTTTACCAATGCATCATTAGTTTCATTTGATTTTTTTTATCCTAGTTCTTAAACAATACCTGGTTTTCGATCCCGGTGCCTGAGTGATACTTTTTCTGATTCCTATGATGAGCTAATTCATCTTCTACAATCAAAAAACGCAATAATATTCAATAAAAGACACATTTTTGGAGCAGAATTCTCAGCTGTAAGTTAAACCCAGTAGTTTGTATGATTGATTGTGTCATTTATTTGATTCATACAAAGGAACATTAAAAGGTCCCACTGGGAACTGAAACTTGGTATTGAACTTTTTTTTTCAATACCAGTAGAATTGTAACTTTTCTTCTGATGCCACAAAGGCATCATTTAACGGTACCCAACTACTACTAAAAGAGAACGTTTTTAATAAGTACTGTACTGGTGCCACAAAGAAACAGGTGAAGAGATCAGGAGAGGGCAGCAGAGTGTTGCCGTTTTTTGAACATAAACAGGGGAAAAAAGCTGTCCACTTCCTTAAGCCCCTTTCACACAGGACACAGCGGGCGCTCTACTCGTCGCTGAGCTGAGCGCGGTGGAGTGGGAGCAGAGAGCGCAGTTAGTGGGCGGGGCAACCACACAGACCAGGAAGTGGTGTTAGCATGTAGCAGTCGAGGCTAATCTTTAGAAAGGCCACTTATCCTGGTGTTCTTTGACCATCTCAGTGATAGTAATGTTCAGGACCACAGTCCTCTCACTCACAGCAGAGGCTGCAGCTCTGTGTGAGGAGAACTTTCTAATACGACAACAGTAAACATCCTGTTACCACCTGTCTGAGCTGACCTTTCAGGCTGTGGTTGCAGCACCAAGCTGACATCACAGCACTACGCCCAAGTTGAACTTCCTATGTGAAAGGGCCTTTTTTTTTTTTGTCTGATGCCATTTTCCTCCAATGAAAAATGTGTGTGAGGAATCAGTGGAAACAAAGCTGTGCATCATTTGGATAAATGACTGAGAGCAGACTGGATGTAGAGGGGTTGCTGATTGGTCAGTGTTTCCTGGAGTGTGCGGGGCTCCATGATGAGGCCTCAGAACATGGATGTATTATAGAACTGGATAATGAATGACGTCACGACCGCCGTTGTTTTCAATGGCCATGCTCATTGGCGCATGATGCCAAAAAAGTTCTTTACTTCCGCGTTGTGCGGCCCATAGAGCAGGGGCACTGCAGCCCTCGAGCAAGCGATGGGCGCGATGGCGGGCTAGAGCAGTGATTTCACAAACCATAAAAAGTTATTTTTTAGCCAAATTAAAGATTTCGAAGTGGGAAAAAGTCCATTGGTGTGAAAATAGATAATAAACAAAATCCGACCATTTTCTCAGCTGTAGGTGCCCTGTCAATTGAGTACCAGGCGTTTCTTTTTACATTGCGCTCTATGGGAAAAATACTTTCTGGGCCGCATTGGATTTTTCGCTGTAGTTCTGCGAAGCGACCGCTAGGAAATTTGGCATCAGGGGAGAGGGGGCGGTGCCCTATCCAGGTCTTATTATACATCCATGCCTCAGAAACTCAGAGTCAGAGACTACAGGATTACTCAAACAGAACACAACTCCAGGATGTTTCTGCTGAGAAAAAAATTAGAACATGGAGACAGAGAGGGGATATAAAGCCTTTAACAATAATAATACTCGAGAAGAAGTGAAAGTATGTTGTTAGAAGTTCACAAAGTAAATGAGAACTCAGAGGTGGATTCAGGTCTAGACTCCCGTCTAGTGTGGTGGAGCATGCTCAGACTTGTTTTTAATACCACACATGTTTTTGGGCTGGATCCATGTGGCCCCTGAGGAGGAGAGCTAACAAAGCCACTTCAGAAGATAACCGTCCCACAGCAGAGGACCAGAACCAGGACTTTTATGAGATGTTTCCATCCTGTGCTCCAGGTCAGAGGAGCAGCATGAGAGAGCAGCTACAGAGCGCTGTGGTCAGAATTAAACACTTTTCCAATGACCTGCTCTCCCACAGCACAGAGTCAGGCATGAGAGACAGAACACACACACAGCTATACACACACACACACACACAAAAAGACTACTGCAGACCAGAGAGAGAGGAGCAGCTGCTTGGGAAGAGTTCACACCTGGACTCACAGATTCCATGAACTGCTGGCTGATGGTCTTTAACACAGGGGAAGCTCAGAACATTTAACCCTGGGCTAGTAGCTAGTCTCCCTACAATAATGATACTGAATGAACAAACAAAACTAAAACAAGATGCAAAGTCAACAGAGCTATAACTGTTGTTTATTTAGTGTGTACAAACGCTGAAAATGAAGTATATCACTTTGCTTTAAACTCCAGACAGCTCCTTCAGCTCATGGCCATCTGCTCTGCTGCTCCAGTTGAGCTCATGCTGTGTGAAGCCTGTGAACTGCACAACAAATCTTCCACCAGTTTCACCAGTCATCCTTGATCAGCAGCGTCACAGAAGTTTTAGCATCTTGCTTTTTTTAAAATGAAAAAAAAAGTTCCTTTTCCTCCCATTGAGATCCAGTGAAGCTCAGCGTCAGTAGGATTTATACAGTGCACTGCTCTGAAGTGAGAGGAGGATCAAGTCGGAGAATCAGACTAAATCTGAATAATGAACCACAAACTCATGAAATCAAATGCATTCTAGCAAACTTTTAAAGTAACCTTAATATCTAATTTTATGAAATTCAGCAGAGCATATTTGACTGTTTATTGAAATTGAAGGGGAACCTCAGCTGCTACTCACATTACTGCACACTGCTGCACAGCGGAGTCAAACTATTTTTGTATGAATAGTAATTTTATTGAAACATATATATTTTCTAAACTTGTCATCTGTCGCATATATTCATGAAAATATTTACTGTATAATGTATGTTTTTAATGAAGGACCCTAGGAAGAGTAGCTGGCTGTAAAGCACAACTAATGGTATCCTAATAATAAAAAATAAACAATAAGTGTGTTATTGTTGCTTTCCACTGTTCAGAACATGTTCAAGCCCAGATCTGATTTTAGGCAAATGAAAATATGTAATCAAGAAAAAAAAATCCACTTCTTTCTGTACAATTCACAAAGGTTTTTCAGCAGAATCATCTTATCACACTAGTACTGGATTGATCCAATACCGATACTAACGTTAGTACTGATACTAATGATATCTGCCCAGTTTGGACACCCCTCTGCTCTACAGCACTTGGTCCAAGCCCTTACTCTGTAAAGGTTCTGAGTCATCTTGGTCGTCACAAACAGACCACAGTATTTGTAAGGCTCACAAAAAGAGACATGATTTAAATAAGTCATTATGGCTAAAAGTTAAATTTAGTTCTGAGTTCTACACTGAGACAACACTAGTAGATCTCTAGAGTCGTGGTAATGTGTTGTGGTTATTGGGAACACTGTAGAATGCCTTTTATATGATTTCTGTCTTAAATGCTTATGTGGTTTAAGAAGCTAATGGTAAGCTAGCGGGAGTTATATCCTTGCGCCAAAGTAACTAGAGCCTGTGCGCATTATAAAGTAAATAGAATAATACACTAGAAGGGTCAGTAAACAAGGATGTGTAATGACAGAAGTGTGTATATTGTTTGCATGTGTTGAGACTCGCAAGCTTTAGAGGCATATGTTGAGCCAGTATGGGTTGGTGTTCATGGCTCAAGTTTGGTGAGCTGGTAACCTGTATTCGAGCCGCCATTTTGGATCTGTGATCAACGTGTGTTGCTTCAGTGTGTTCACAGTGATGTGCCGGATGAATACAATTGTTTTGGTTTATAGGAAATATGTACATTTGGGGTACAGTTACACATGAATAAAGAGTTGAGACATTTATTTTCCTATAAGGTGATTACATGACACATGTTTACTAGTTAGATAAAAATGTGGGTCAGATATTAAAAAGATAACATTGTAATACAATTGATTAAACATGTATGTTTAATATGTTAAGCAGAATAAACCCTGCAGCCGAGCGGTGCACATGTTTAACTTATCTGCCTCTTTGCTTTATTGCTCAGGGTTGAATATTCTCACCCCTCTCGGGCACCCGCCGGGAGTCAGCAGTTCTCTAAACACATCTAAACTTATGGACAAATGTGGGAGGAAGAGGACAGAACTCTCAGTAACTCCACTCAGAAAGATCAGGAGTCCAACCCACAATCTCCTCCTCACAAAGACACGGGCTAACCACTCTGCCACAGTAGCATGGGGAGGACTAACTGAGTCAAATGGGAACTGTAGTGTTGACAGCTCAAGAGTTGAAAGCAGATGAACTTAGACAATGGGGAAAACAAACCCTAAAGCAGAAACTCACACAAGCAGCAGTGCATCATGCATGTACTCTGGGGTTTAGTGGGTCAGAGTGGCACAGGGGCTGATGGGAGATGTAGTCAAAGGGCTGTGATTTAAACAGAAATAGGTCAAAGGGGGAGGAGCCAGACTAATCTAATTAAAGTACAGCTCTGTGTGGTCTGGACAGTAAGCCTCTCTGCATTCACACACACACTGTCCACACCAGGGCCAAGACCAGGGCTGAGAGTTCAAGTCCTGCCTTAAGTAGGTGTGTTAGGATGAGCTGTGAACATGTTGTGAATGTTGTCATGATGATCTCAGGAGGACTCACAGAGAAACTCAAGAACCTCCAGGAACAAGTCTCCAAAGAACAACAAATCAGACAAGGGCCATCCATGCTACCTTTTCTTCCTCTTCAATACAAAGAATTATCTTCAGGTTTGATGTGGGAGGAACTAAGGGCTGCAGGTTTAATACAGAAAATATTTGGCTTTACAACTATCATCGTTAATGGACTAAAATTAGCATTACTACTGGACTAAACCAGGTCTAAACCAGGACTCAACCAGGACTCAACCAGGACTCAACCAGGATAAAAACAGTAATAAAACTGGCTCTTAGCTAAACTGAGTCCTGAGTACCACCAGAAGAAGCTCACGTACTACCAGTGGGACCTGCAGCATAGTTTGAGAACCACTGCCTAGTGCCTGGATAGCCCAGTCAGAAAAAACTCTTATATTCTTTCTACTCTTATTAAATATACTCTATTATACTCTTATATAACTTATGCACTTTTATTAAAGAGTTGTTGAGCTTGACAAACATCGGCTTCCTCTTATCAAGGGTCCGGTCGCAGGGGCAGCAGTCTAAGATGAGATGCCAAGACTTCCCTTTCCACAGACACTTCCTCCAGCTCTACCGGGGGGATCCCAAGGCGTTCCCAGGCTGAGAGACATAGTCCCTCCAGCGTGTTCTAGGTGTTCCCTGGGGCCTCCTCCCGGTGGGACATGCCCGGAACACCCCCCCAGGAAGGTGTCCAGGGGGCATCTGGAACAGATGCCCAAGCCACCTCAGCTAACTCCTCTCGATGCAGAGGAGCAGCGGCTCTACTCCGAGCTCCTCCTGAGTGACAGAGCTCCTCACCCTATCTCTAAGGAAGCACCCAGCCACCCTGCAGAGGAAACTCATTTCGGCTGCTTGTATCCGGGATCTTGTCCTTTCGGTCATGACCCAAAGCTCCTGACCATAGGTGAGAGTAGGAACATAGATTGACCGGTAAATCGAGAGCTTTGCCTTTCGGCTCAGCTCCTTCTTCACCACAACAGACCGATACAACAACCGCATTACTGCAGACGCTGCACTGATCCTCCTGTCAGTCTCAGCTCCATCCTTCCCTCACTGAGAAGAAGACCCTGAGATACTTAAACTCCTCCTGAGGTAGGACTCTCCTCCGACCTAGAGAGGGCAAGCCACCCTTTTCCGGTTGAGAACCATGGCTTCGGACTTGGAGGTGCTGATTCTCATCCCAGCCGCTTCACACTCGGCTGCAAACCGCCCCAGTGCACACTGAAGGTCCTAGCTTAAGGAAGCCAACAGGACAACATCATCTGCAAAAAGCAGAGGTGAAATCCTGTGGTCTCCAAACCAGACTCCCTCCGGCCCCTGGCTGCTCCTAGAAATTCTCCATAAAACTCCATAAAGAAAATGAACAGAACCGGTAACAAAGGGCTGCTCTGAGTCCAACCTGCACTGGAAACAGGTCTGACTTACTGCAGAGAACCAAGCTCCCGATCCGGGTTGTACAGGGACCGGACAGCCCTTAGCAGAGGGCCTCGGACCCCATGCTCCCAGAGCACCCAAAATTGCAATTGCAATTTTTCTGGGAGATATTACGGCTGCAATCGGATTTATGTGTGATATAGATGTGATTTATTTTGTAAAATCAATGTTCAGTCCACAGTTAACATTTTAAACATTTGATGGAGCATTGATGCTGAAATATTCACTGCTGAACTAATCCAAGGAATCACATGCCCTTCATGTCTGTAGAGGTCTAAACTCTAAAATCAAAATCTACATTAGTTAAAACAACTTAAATCCAGCAAAAGCAAAATTCAGTTTATGGGGTCAGAAAATTCCACTTACCTTATAGACAGATATTTTTTTTTGAAATAAGTAAAATAGCTTGAAACAGTAAAGAAATAACTTGAAACAGGTCAAATAATCTAGTAATAATTTACCTAATAAGCAAATCAATCCAATCTAGAGAAAATGGCTCCAATCAAGATATAATCTGAATAATAATCTGAATTGACCCGGAGGAGCCGCTCTGTTTCCTTAAAGCACCAAATAAAACATACCGGGGCTCCAAGAAGTGACGCACAAGAGCTCCCCGCCAGATACCACAATTTCCAAAATTCATACAGTTATCCTACTGTGACATCTATAATCGCAAATAATTGTATAATCAATTAATCCTAACATCCCTACCTGACACTAAAACATGATTAGCGCTGCTGCTGTGGAGTGGGCAGGAAGGACGTCGTGTTCAGAGAGGAGTGTGTTCAGAGCCTGTGGCCATAGCTGGTCCTGCAGAGGTCTGCCCCGCTCTGCTCTGAACTGTTACTGTATCATTAGAGCTAAACATAACCTCCGCCTGTCCCACTCACTACAGAACAGAATCCACCCAGAGAGAGGAGCTTGGACCATTTAGAGTCTGTAAAATACACAGTCAATGAGAAAGATGGACTCTTAGAATATCTGATTGAATTCAATTAAGTACAGTCACTTTTCCCATGATGGCAAACTTTTGACACAATAATATCTGAGGAAATAGTGAGAGCTGATAAGATTTCCTGTGTTTAGCTCCTTAAGGCCAAGTCAGAGCGTTTCCAAACCTGACGAGAGCAGGTTCACCTGAGAGACCTGATCCCAGAGTACACACAGAGAGGAATGCAGTGGGTCACACCCAGTTTCACACACACGTGCACGCTCACAACCTGCTGTCAGATTCAGCGGCGCAGCCAAACCTTCCACTTTAACTCGTCTCACTCAGGCTCTAATGAGAGCAGCGCCACTCAGGACTCACTCTGTTCTTACGGAAAGTTTACAGAAAACTAAAGAATCAAGTTACTGTCTTCTGCATTTGACCCAACCTCTAAATGCCACTGTGGTGGTAGTCACCCAAAGCCATGCGCAGCACAGAGGTTAATCGACCCAAGGGACTTACCAGATGTAGGGCTGGGTTCCCAACTTTCAGTACCTACTGGGACCTTTAATGTTCCTTTGTTTAACACAGAAAAAAATCATAGTACTGGTTTAACTCACAGCTCAGGATTTAGCTCCAAAAATGTGTCTTTTATTGAATATTATTGTGTTTTATGATTGTAGAAGATGAATTAGCTCATCATAGGGATCAGAAAAAGTATCACTCAGGCACCGGGATCGAAAACCAGGTATCGTTTAAGAACTGGGATCAAAAAATCTGAACAGTATCCAACTCAACCAGAGTGTTGAACAAACTAGTGACAGCAAATGAATGGTAATAGAACATGTTAATATATGTTTTTGATGATGCTAGATAAACATATTTTTAGTTATGTTTATTATTATTTGTTTGGTGTGTTATAATGGTGTGTGCTGTACTGCATCCTGTGGCAGGACCTGGCCACTCCCTGTTTAAGTTGGCTTCTTTCCACTGAACACCCCTTTGTTTTCTTATTCTTATTATTCTTATTCTTATTGCCTGACGAAGGCCCAGGACTGAAATGTTGCTATGTAATATATTTAAAGAAATCATCACTGTTTTACAAGTTAGACAGTGTGCGGAACTTTGTCTTTTTTTTTTTTTTTTTTTTTTTTTTTTTTAAGGTAAAACACATTAGATTTAAGTTGTTATATTGAATAAAATGAATATACTGTATCTAAATATTTATATCAAAACAAAATTAGGACCAGCTTTTTTCATGCAAAGGAGTAGATAAAACTGATTAATCGATAATGCACATTTGGTTAATTTTCTTTTGTCGATTAATTGGTAAACTTAACAAATTATTATCCATTAACCGTTAACCACCGGCCTGACATCAAACATGATTAAGATTGATAACAAACATTCAAAGTCATGAACCATAATAAAAAAGTGTCTTTTTTAATTTAAAGACAGTTATAGGCTGTAGGGCCCAGGACCATTCTCCAGAGTTGAGCCAGGATCCTGGTCCAGAGTAGACCAGGGATGCATGATGGGAAAAACATGCAATATTCTGTAACTATGCTGAATATTGTGATAACCATATTTTTGCCATATTTTAAAATAAGGCCTACTTTTCTGCCACAGTAAGTTAAATTCACTAAAACAAAAATGTAAGTATCTGTATTCACAAGTCAGAACAGTGATCAAATCAGAGCTGCAACTAACAATTATTTTGTCATTAGTCAATTAATCTGTCGATTATTTTTACAGTTTATACACTGTTATTTTAAAGTGCCACTAAATGTGTTACAACCTGGTGCTGTAAGAATGACAAGTGGTTAAAAAAATTTAGATTTTATTGTTCCTTTTAAAATTTGACACTACCAAAAAATCACTTCATGTTTTACTAAATGTCAGACTTTTAGATACAGCATACTACAAAAATGATTTTTTTTAAAAACTAAAAACACAACATTTACACTGCGTTTATTGCTCCGTTTTGGTAATAAAACCTTTTCTCTCAACACATGACATGGTTCAGCGCCTATGCATATCTCAGATAGCGATTAAGCGACTACTAAATTAGTTGATGAATATTTTGATTCGATTATAATCAATTAATACAATTAATTGTTGCAGCCCTAGATTAAATCAATGCCAGTGACCTTTCAACTTTTTGCTATGTTCAGGCCAAACAGAATCTCAGGAGCACTTAGCCTTGGCCTTAGATAATGTTCCAATAGACTCCAATAGACCATCGTCTGCTCTGCTTTATCACACAAATAGTGTGAGTTTGGTTTATATTTTAAGTTAAATGCTGACCTGATAATAATTCAACACACATATCAGAACTGTCCTAAATACTGGTGTCTGGTTTAGTCTTAAAAACTAATCTAAAATGTCCTTTTATAAAAGAGATGAAGAGCACACCTCAGCCCATGACAAGCATCCTGTTAGCAGTTACACAGTAGCATTAGTCATTAGCAGCAGACTTACCGTTCAGCAGAGAAAAAAGGAGGACCGGCAATGTGCAGGCAATCCCCCCACAGTCCAGGTCCCAGAGTCCGAGGTCTGAGGGTCCCAGGAAAGAAAATGACAGAGAGAGAGCGAGAGAGACAGAGAGGAGTGGTGTTAGCATTAGCAGCTAGCGTTAGTTATAAAGCCCCCCTCTCGCTGAGCCATGACACATTCTGGGTCTGAGGATGAAATATCACACGAGACAACAAGTGCAGCAGGTCAGAACACACACCAAGACTGGACCTCGCCAAGACCGGACCTTGCCAGGGCCAGACCACACTAACATTATTCTGGTTTATTAGGATTATTTGACTTAAGTGAATAACACTAAGGGTGCTCCGATCGATCGGCCGCCGATCATGATCGGCCGATCATGGCTAAAAATAGAGTGATCGGTGATCGGTAAAATGGGCCGATCAGAAGGGCCGATCAAATTACAATAAACACGCGAGGCTCTCACATTTACTGTCCTGCAGCTCTGGTTTGATTAAACAACAGTAGCGTTATTTTAGCAGTGTTTTTAAGTTAAGCCCTGGTTATAACTAACACAAACCTGCCCTGGAGGCGCTGCTTTGTGTCCCCGCTGTGTCCCCGCCTGCTTTAGGAGCGCACGGGACAGAACCGAGGCGCAGCAGTGCGTGTATTTGCAAACACCAACGTAAATAGAGCTACAGCTAACCCGCTAAGTTACGTTAAAAGGATTAAGAAAGTTCAGAGTCTGCCTGTGTCTTGTTGCGCGGAGAAAACTGTGCGTTTTGTGGCTTAAACTGCACCAAATGGCTGCTAATGGAAAGAGAAAGTAAAAAGGCAGCCCATGTGTCCGTGTGTCTGAGAGGAGCACCTTTCATTGTTGTCTTCTCTGCTCTCTTTGCACGTTTTCTTCATTCAGACATTGTCAAAACTGGCTGCAGGAGCTGTCTGCTCTTTAGTCCTCTGTGTTTCAACCTGGTTTGGCTGCGCGTTACGCGGACACAGGCGCTGCACCCGCGGACTCGCATTAAAGGAACCAATTAAGAACAGCTGATTTTTACATCAGCGGAGCATTCAAACAAAGCCACACAGACACTGGGCACACATTAAAGACCAATAATACAACAAAACCTCTTCTAAAACAAAAATAAGTAGAATTTTGTTGTTCTTTTATATTTACAAAGGCTACAGTATTTTTCAAATGGAACTAATAATAGCCTGCATACAATACATTACTACATTGAAGACCAAGTGATCAGTATCGGCCATGATCGGTATCGGCCGATCACAGCAGAGGCTGATCGGTGATCGGCCTCAAAAACCCTGATCGGAGCACCCTTAAATAACACAGATTATCTCGTCATCATGGCTCCTCTTCATGGGTGGGATATATGCGGCAGCAGGTGAACATTTTGTGTTAGAAGCAGGAAAAATGGGCAAGCGCCTGGGTCAGAGTCAGAGCAGGGTCTGCAGCTCCTGTGAGGCGTTCCCTGTCTGCAGTGGTCAGGATCTGTCAGAACTGGTCCCGGGGAATGAACAGAGGTGAACCGGAGACAGGTGATGCAGGAGGGAGGGAAGGCAAAAAAATAATAAGAATGATAATAAAAAATAAAAAAAAAATTGGCAAAATAACAAAGTTCCTCAAGTCGTAGCTTGTAAACTGTTTGTTTCAAAGTGTGAGAGTCTTCAACCTGCAAAATACTTTAGGTAACTATGTTGTCTACAGGGCTTGTCAACACTCAAATACTAAACTGAACCAAAACAAAGTCCAGTTGGAAGTATACCACAGCTTACAATGGTCTGAAGGATGGAGTTTCACTGCACTGCGGGCCGCCACCAAGCTATGGCGCAGACCCTCACCTACTGGACATGTCCTCACTCCGCCGGGCTGCGGAGCCCTGAGCAGCTTGAGAAAAGCATGCGGAGAGTCCGAGTTTGTGCCATAAAAGACCAAAACAACTATTTATCCAGAAGCAGAAGGACAGAAAACAATCGTTTCATATGTGATTGCATAGTAGTTCACTTCACTTTAGGGTTTTTCCCGCTCCAACGGGGGAGTAGTTGGCCATGAAAAAAGTATATGAGTGCAATAAATGTCTAATTGTATCTGACATGGTTTCTGTAATAAACGCCCTACTAAAGTAAAATACAAAGAAATTATTTCTTTTCAAGACATATATTTGTAATAACTTGTTAACAATTGAAATAGTTTGATTTATACAATGACAAATTTTGTTATATATCTGTTAAATATGTCTGAATACGTCTGAATAAACACTATCTATCTATCTATCTATCTATCTATGTGCTTTATTTGTCATTATACATACAAGGTGTACAAAAAAATTGCGTAAGTCAGATGGAGGGTTCATGAGCCGCTATGGGCCAACCTGGCCCACATGTTTTTGGAAGAAGGGGAAACCGAAGTACTCGGAGGAAACCTACGCATATACGGGGCAGACTCCACACAGAAAGGGAATCGAACCCAGGACCTTCTTGCTGTGAGGCGAGAGTCCTAACCACTGTGCTGCCATTAAAAAAAAAATTTTCACTAAGTATGACTATCTAAAAGATGAAACAATGATTAATTATAAATAGTCAACACTCTGCGATCTGAGCTGTGGAGGTTGATCTGAACCGACTCTGCCGTCAAACAATAAAGACTGGCTGTGTATCTCAGGCGCAGGGCGGATCATGGCCGGACCGGAGGCTGTGGAAACGCTCTCATTTACTACAACAGCAGCGTATTTACTGCGGAGTGCAGTGGAGCGGGGTCGCATGGGGGTGGGGCTTAGACATCAGCATTTGCACAGAAACACTGGATTAGCACATCTGGAGACTGGCAACAATGACAGAAAAAAGTGCGGTTGACTGGAGCCTGTCCCAGTAACTAGGGGCCTGAGGCAGAAAACGCCCTGAGCCAGAGAGTCCAAGCGCAGACACTGACAGACAACCATTCACTCTCACATTCATTCACTAGGGGACATCCAGAGTCTCCACACCTCCTGTACATTTTTTATTTTTTTGATTTGACCTTTATTTAACCAGGAAAGTCCCACTGAGATTCAGAATGTCTTGAGGGAAAAAGAGGAGAGAGAACCCACAGCAACTCCGCTCAGAGAGATCAGTTGTCTAACCCACAACCTCCTGCTTATACTGAGAAACAGTAGGAGACAGGCTAACCACTCTGCCACAGTAACACAAGGAGGACATGCCGCCCTTGATTTGCAGTTTGAGGCCAAAATAGCAAAGCAAATGAGAGAGTGGAGCTTGTTCCCATCCCAGCCTCAGACCTGAACGCCTCACAGTTGCAGGGCTCTACAACTCAAAAACAGGTCCAACTGAGTCCAAAGACCGGCCAGGACCTGTGTAGACCCTGACTCTGGCTCTCAGCTGGTCTGGTTGTTTTACTGAGGGGCCTGACCTCACTTTACAGAAGAAGCAAAAAAAAGGTCAGCTCTATGTCGCTCTGCAGAGCTACAGCCGAGGAAACACTGGCAACTGTCACCAAGCCCGTTTCAAGAGGCAGGTTTAGTTCTCTTTTCTTAGCCCCCTCGGCTAAACTCCGAGTGAATAAACTCTAAGTTG
The DNA here is from genome assembly GCA_020698575.1 of Bostrychus sinensis. NCBI lineage: Eukaryota > Metazoa > Chordata > Actinopteri > Gobiiformes > Eleotridae > Bostrychus > Bostrychus sinensis. Next base: position 43,513,561 of record CM036242.1, read on the forward strand.
GCCCGGTCCGAGTAGGACAACTCTGAATTAAGAATTAAACTTAGAGTTACTTCAACCTGCAGCAGGGAAATGGGGCCCAAGTGTCAAAATAAAGTTCTGCTACACTTTCAAAATAAAGGCTCACTGAAACATGATGGCAATAAGGACGTCACACATCGCAGCCAGGACTTCAGTGAATGCTGCGCCATGAACGATAAGTTAAAGCTAGAGGTGGAGGATTTTACAAGGACAACATGAAAACGGAGAAGGTCTAACTGGTCCAGGGTCTCCCCCGCCTCAGGCCCATAGTTACTGGGATAGGCTCCAGTCACCTGCAACCCCTAACGGAAATAAACAGAACAAGATGAATGAATGAATGGATATTGTTATCACAACATTCAACTGTTTTCGCAAGTTTTTCTTATATCGTGCAGCTCTCTTTGGGTGGTTTTACGTAATCATTTGAAGTTTTGCTAAATGAGGTTTTTCCCAACATTTTCAAAATACAAAATACAAACATTTCCAAAATAAGCCTCTTGCATCTGGGACAGTTCCTAATGTCTTTGGCATAATGTCACATATTTGTACTTAACTTAAACAACACTTTTAACTGCCTGTGAAACCTATACTAAACATTAAAATAAGTCTCTAATCTTGTAATGAAAATGGTGTTCTGGGGTGTGACCTGAAAAGTGCTGCAAAAAAACTCCAGGAGCCATCTGTCATTTACAGAGCAGACAGACTCTGGAGTTAAGGTTGGGAGCTGAAGGACAAAGGATTATTATTTTATTATTCACTTTATTAAAATCCTCATTTTCTCCAAATCTGCTAATGTGTATCTGTTTGGTGTCCTGCGGCACGACAGCTGCATTTGCCACTAATTTCAATTATGAATATCAGTTTTATGGTGGGCAGGGATATATGTATTAATTAGCACCTCAGACAGGTTAAATATTTTAAGACAAGAATTCAAAATGGCCAAATGTTAGTGAATGTGACAGGAAAAGTCACACCACAGGACAACGTTAAAACATGTAGAAATAAAATTCTGAATTGCTAACAAAAAAGCTAACTTTAAAATGTCTATAAAACTGATTGTTTGAATTTATTATTTAATATTCTTGTATAATCTCATTCTGCACAAAATATAACTGACGCTCTTCAGTCTCTTTAATAATTATATATAATATTATCTTATTATGATCAGGTGATGATGAGGTGTTAAAGAGAAGAGAAGAGTCACTCACTTCACCGCTAACCCAACTTTAATATTTAAATCTGAATAATCCCAGTGTTGTGCGTCATTCCTGTCCCAGACCAGCAGTGGAAAAGAGTTCAGTTCACACTGAACTCAAACAAATGTCATGTTCCTCTCAAGTTTCCACTGAGTCCAGGCCTCCACAAAACTCAGCACAGACCGGTCAAGGGTCGTGAGCACAAACAGCAGCTGAGAGGCTAAAGAACTACAGTTAGCAAACACACGACCTCTGACCCCTGGCAACAGTCACATGGCCAACATTGCAGAACACACATGGACCAGAATCCAGTTTACCAGCCCACAACTTTGGACATTTAGAGACACTTCTTCGATCGTGGTAAGAAGTTGGACCCAGGGGAGATATGAAGACTTTACATGCACAAGGCTAACTACTCTGCCACGCTGCATCCAAGAAACTGAAATTTAAGTCAACATGTCCCTACAGGTCCAGATAGAGTAGCTAGGCCTGAGTTTTTAATGAACTTTGTATTTTTCAAACTCAGTTCATCTGCTGAATTTTGCGTCGCAGGCCCCATGATTATGCTACGGTGGCCCTGAAGTCACACTAACAAAATCCATCACACGCACACAAATTTAAAAACACAGACATAAATTTAAAAAAACACACACACACAAATTCAAATATTTTAATATTTGTGTGTGCGCGATTTTGTTGGTGAGACTTGCCCTTCGTGGCCACCGTACCCTGCAAGTTTTAAGTGATAATGTAACTAGTTTTGGTGAACAGCACGTGACCCTGCAGGGCTCCTGTAGCTCTCCCACACAGCCCACTTTAAAGGCGTAAAGCTGCAGTCTGCGCTCTGGACGATAGGTGTCGCCAAAATGACATCACGCGACAGCTTAACTTCTTGTAGTTAAATGAAGCTGGTGACCCAGTTTGTTTAAGGCCCACGCGTCTTTAACGCGCCTCTAAAGCGTCTCCAGGGCTTTGGGATTACAGCCCGACCGCCTCCGCCACGCCGTCACTCCGCCCTCAGGTGTGCCTTACCTGGTTTCCCCCGAGCGCGAGGAACTGTGCGTCCTTTTCCCAGTTACCCTCGAGCGTCCTCTCCTCGACTCCTCTTCCTCAGAAACTCCTTACGCCTCCTTTAAACTCGCTTTACTCCACAAACACGACACGTCCCCGAAGTTTCCAGCGCGTTTTCCTTCCGACGTAAATCCACTGCGCAGACTGATAGCGCACGAAAAACGTGCGAAGATTTCCGAATCTCAGATGTTAAGATTAAAGTGCGTTTTGTTTTCTTAGCGCTGAAAAAGTGTCTTGTTGCTCTGCGTCGGAGCAGGAGCAGGAGCAGCAGCAGCAGCAGGAGCAGGAGCTCGCGGGTCACGTCTGTCCTCCCTCTTCCGTGCGCGCTCCCGTAGTGTGTTTGTGTGTGTGTGTGTGTGTGTGTGTGTGTGCGCGCGCGCGCGCGTACTCGTGTGTAATCAGATGCGGCTCATCCTCTTTACTGCGTTAACCCCTCACTCACCGAGACCAGAGGGGTTTTGAGGAGCAGACAGGAGCCACGCCACAGAGGCTAAACCGCGTGCTGCTGTAAACAAGGACCACGGGGTTAGATTTAACTGTGGTCTCCAGAGAAGAAACTTGCACTAAGAGGAGTCTAGACCTGGTTTCGTCCTGGTTTAGCCCTGTCTTCGACCTGGATCAGTTGGAGAAGTTCTAAAAGGGTTCTAGAACAGTTTTACTGGCCTCATGAGGCCTGTTCCCCTGCAGCAGGTTCCCTCTGAGTCGGGCAGATCTAGAGGGTAACAGATCATTTAAGGGGTGGCAAATGAATATGTTACATCTACTTCTATCATTTGAACTACAGAGTATGTCCATGAAAAACTAGGATAGTTGGGCTGTAAAAGCAATCAAGAAAACATGTTGCTTATAACAGAGCAAAGTCTGTTTCATTTCATTTCTCTCAGCATGTCACAAAATGTGCAGTGTCTGAAATGGCAGCTTTATCCATGTGATACTTTTTAAGTTGCACCCCTCACTGTACAGCAGCGGGTGCAGCTTTGCTGTTTACTCTTAGTCAAGTACTTTTCTAGATAGATAGATAGATAGATAGATAGATAGATAGATAGATAGATAGATAGATAGATAGATAGATAGATAGATAGATAGATAGATATACTTTATTGATCCCCCCAAGGAGGGAAATTCAGTTAAGTACAGTTTCTTGTCTAATTTCTGACTATCTTTAAATATTAAAGATGTTAAACATCAGAGTTTTCCTCATAAATGTCTGACCCACCACAAATTTAGTGATTTCTGGGTGTGATCTCTATAAACTGGTGGGCTGGCCCTCCCTTCATACCTGGCAACTCCATCATTGGTTTCTCTTTATTTACAAGACAATCTTGAACAAGACACCTTTCTGTCTGTTCTCCACTTCGCTCACAGCACTTATCACAACAGGTCAAGTGAATTTATTAAGGTTATTACTCCCAAAACCTTTACTGCTTTTGGCTGTAATGCCTTCCACTTCTCAGCAGCAGACGAGTAGAACACATTACAGAACACCTTCGAACGTCCATCTTTGATCTCTTTGTTCGAACAGAGATAACAACAGATTATTGTTGACACTTGTTCCTGCTGATGATGCTGACTCACATTTAGATTAATTTGCTCTTTCATTTACATCTCAGTCTCATACACAAACACACTTCGCTACCCTCTTTTGTTTTCTTATATTTACACTTGCTCTGTGTTGTTTGGTGTATTTTTGTCTATGTATAGTTGTATTGTGGTTCTTGTGTATGCACAGTTGTATGTATGGTATTTATTTCTGCTGGGGCCTCTTGGCCAGGTCATGTTTGCAAATGAGAACTGCTTCTCAAACATTTTTTTACCTGGTTAAATAAAGGTTAAATAAATAAAATAAAATTTCTGACCCCAGGTGGCATCAGGGCAGCTATCGCCCCATGCCCCTGCTCTGAGGTTAATTCTTAACTCAGAGTTATCCTACTCAGACCAGACATTTTTGGCTAACTTCAATAAACTTTATATTTTAGAGATTTTAAGTGCAGTGTGTATTTTTTGTAAAGTTTTTTAAACCAGACACTGTTCAAATTAAATAAGGCTACACGTAATAAATGTCTCTATTTGCATAAGATCAACATTTTAGTTGATAAAAGTTGATTAATAAATTACCATGAGTTACCATGGTAACTGACTCAGGATTTAGGGGAACTCTCTGTCAAACAGAAAATTCTGAGTTTTCCTCTTTCCAGTATACTCTGAGTACTCTGATACTAGTTTGGACTAAACCTGCTTCTTGAAACAGGGCCAAAGTTCTTTGCTCCCATAAACTTTAGTTCTAAATTAAATAAATCCACAGAGACAGACCTTTCTTCAGACAGTTCCCTTTACTTTCACACAAAAACATGTTAAGTAGCATTTACATGACTCATATTCATATATTAACTTTAGATTCATGACTAAAATAGTGCAATTATCTGACGCTCAGACCAACACAGAAAAAACAAAACACAAAAAAATAACTTTTACCCACAGTGCCCTCTGATGGGACAGAGGGTAACTACAGCCACACGTCATTCACAAAATAGAGCTCTGGTACAAAAGAGAGAGTCTGAACCGTATCAAGAATATTTATCTTTATATTTATCTGCTCATGTTTACAAAGGCTCCAGTGTAATCACATCAGCGTTATCACAGCAGCACAGAGCGTCATCAGCCCCACCCTCAGGGCCTCTGTGGCTCATTTAACATTCATCTCATTCCTGTTACAGGGTTTCTGCAGGTATCAACAAGTTCAATTTAATGCTTTTTAATGCGATTTTTTTTTAATGCCACCAATGTTCAATTGTGGCAGCTTAAATTGTCCAAATTTATTTGCAAGTATTGTAAAATCCAGTTCATAAAACACCAATAATGTTGAAAGTCAAACATCTGATGTTTGGGTAATGTGGTCCCACTGGAAGGAAACTTGTCTGTCACACTAATGTCAGATTATACTTCAAAACTATTTTACATTTTTAATGCCTCTTGGAAACCAATTTTAGTGCTTTTTAATGCCATTTAAGGCCTTCATTTGAACAAAATCAAGTTAATGACATTTAATGCTTTTGAATGCCCCGCAGGAACCCTGTATTAGGGGTCAAAGGTGGCTGGAGCCTTTCCTAGGCCTTCTTTAAGGTTCAGACAGTTTTCTTTGGTGACTTTAGACGCTGCCTTCCACACATCACTCACTCATCCTCTCACATTTACTCCTGCTGTGACCAGACTTTAACAAAGACATACTTTAGACACACACTGACAGGAAGCGACCACAGTGAAGCTGACAGAAGTATTCAGAGAAGCAGCTCCGTCGTCATGTGTCCTCAGCCAGCATCTGTCTGAAGTTCTTCAGCTCTCTGACGCTGGTGGAGATCCTGCACACAGTTAAATATCTGGATCAGAGTGACTGAGGAGGGAAGAAGAATGCAGCTCATTTAAAGAGATTTCCAGTGTCAAGAAAAGCTTTTTGTACATTTTCTTGAACTGCGTCTGTGGCCTGACTGCTCTGTCTTTGGGAATAAAGCCTGCTCTCTCAGCACATGGCCTGTTTCAGAGTTTCCCTAATGCCATGGTGGACAGTAAAGTAGATACTTTTAAGTAGTTTACTTTTTTTTTTTGAAAGAAAAAGTTTCTGAGTGCATTTTGTAGAACATACTTTTACTTGAGTAAATTTTGGATGATTTTATTTTTGCCTTTACTTGTGTGAACGATGATGATTTTGCAACAACATTCAAATAGTATTTTCTACTTAAGTAAATCTTATCCTCCATACTTTTTAAATCTTACTGAAGTAATTTTTTTCTTGAGTACTTTTACTTCTCCTTGAGTCATATTATTTTTGAAGTAACAGTACTTTTTCTTGAGTACAGCTTTTGAGTACTTTGTCCACCACTGCCCATAAAGTGCCCAACCTTTTTTGTCTCCTGTACCCCTCACTTTTACATTCTTCAGAAATTGGTCAAATAATAAAAACTGGTCTGTGTTTTCAGTAATAATACATTTTACACTTATTTTATTGTAAAAACAAATTTTCTGGCATTTTTAAAATAAGACTAATAATCTCACTACTTTTAAAATAAAAATATAAAATAAAAATATAGGAATATAAAAAATTACATTTACTCTTTACTTTTACTATATATTTTATGTTCAAAATAAACCTTGTAAAAAATTCTCATATTCAAATCAAATACTACAAAAAAATATCACTGAGACACTGAAGCTTGTCTTTGATAAGTTTTAATAGTTTATTAGCGAAAGACAGCAAATATTTTCTTCATAATTCCAAGAACCCCCTGCAAAGCGCCCACCCACCCCTAGGGTCCCCGTATCCCTGGTTGGGAAACACTGCCATAAAGCATCACGTTTATCAGTAACGCTGCGGCGGCAAACTGTGTTTTCTGCACTGATAACTGTTTAAAAGTTACAGCAGTGTTGTGATTCAATCTGATGCTCAGCGCAGTTTGGAACTTACATAAAACATTAACACCTGCAGTCTCAGAGTCGCAGTCTCTCAGAGTCTAGAGTTAATTTATCTAATGTTGTGTTTTTGTGAGTTGTCTCCCTCTAGTGGACAAATGGGGGAACAGGAGGAGCAGAGAACGCTGTGGCTGCAGCAGAAACAGACTCTGACCTCTGCTGCTTTTCATACTTATAGTTAATCCTACATTTATCTGTTCAATCCTAAATATTAATGAAGGTTTAAAGCTGCACTGCCTGATTTTGTGACTGTAAAAGTGATGTGTCGAAAATAATGTTGAGTTTCCTCTCCTTGACGACGCTCTATCACATTCTTACACAAACCTGGAAGTATGTACAAAAGCCAGGAGCTATCACAATAACACAGCAGAGACCTGGAGTTTGCTTTTAATTCTTTAAAATAAAAAATAAAAATACTGTGAAGCAGCTATGAATTTTGAAATAAAACAGTAGCTCCTTCACATTATTCCTGATAGATTCTAGTTCTGATAGATAAAGGATGTATTGACAAATTTCCTGTCCTATGAAAGCATGTGATTGGTTAAACTGTTCCTTCCCTCGCTCTAAAACAAAAACCCTTATGGTACGTTCACACCAGACGCGAATCTGGCTTCAAATTCGCGTCATTCGCGTCTAGTTTTTTTGCGCGAATGACGCGAATTGTTCGCTTCATTCGCGTCAAATGAGGGGCATGGCCGCGAGGGCTACTCCCAAATGAGCCTGTCTGGGTTTGTTCACCTGTGTCTACAAAGACCTCTCCCCAGGACACTACTGCTGTACAGCAGCATTAACCCCAGAGACAGAGCTGAGACAGTCTGGGGTTATTTCTTGTACATTAGCTCTCTCTAGTGGTTTTGGGGTCTGGTCTAGTCACAGCCTCTGTATTTTCTGTTGTTCTGGAGAGTGCAATAACTGCTAATATAACAAGCACATCTCAATAGGCTATTTTGGTAAAGTTAACCCCCCTTTATATTTAATTGTATTTATTTGTGTGTTCTTGATGTCACGATGATCAGAGTGAGCCTCTGTCACAGGCTTGTATCACAGATAACAGCTATAACCACAGTCACACAAAGCCTAAACAGACATATTTATTTTATTTTTATAGTGTTTTCTATCAGGGCTGTTTTTGTTTCCCATCTTCATAAAAGTAGAAGAGCTGCTGCAGGTTGCAGCTTTTAGCTCTGGGTTCACTCTGACAGCCTTGATGATTGTTTTGCTGGATCTCCGAGGCAGGGATCTCCTCCTGTTACGTCGTACGTAACCACGTCATTGCTACAGCAGGTTCCTGATTGGTTAACGTGCCGCGAATGTTCACAGAAGTTCAAATTTTTCAACTTCCGCGACCAGAGGGTTGGACGTGAATCTGCATTGTTCGCTTCATCTGCCGATTCGCGTCTTTGCGGGACTCGCGCGTCAAATGCTCAATTCGCGCGATACGCGCCATTCGCACCGCAGGACGCTTGTTCGCGCCTGAACGCGGCTTTCCATACACTTAACATAGTAATCACTCGCGCCTGACGCCTAATTCGCGTCCGGTGTGAGCGTACCATTATAATACAGCCCACAGATGACCTCAAAGTCTCATTTTTTCTCAGATGGCTTCTGTTATGCTGTACTAATAACTAAATAATTATCTTTGCCAAAATACAAGGGAAAAGAAATCAGGTAGTGCAGCTTTTTAGTATTGTACCTTAGATTATTTGGAATTTTCTATTAATTGCCCCTTTCTTATTGGAACATCTTTTTGTGGACTATTTTTAAGTGGAGCGTCAGGCCTTTTTGCTCAGTCACCATAAAACCAGGGATAAAAACAGAGAACTGACTTTACAGAAATAATACCTGCAGTTATTCACAGCGTAATCTGAAATTCAATTCAATTCTCCGGGGAGAACTGCAATGTATTTCTCACAATATCTCAACTGTGTGTGTTGTTACAAAAGCAACATAAAACACACCATTTTTTAGGTCAGGTCAGGTCAGGTCAGGTCAGCTTTATTTATATAGCAATTTACAACAACCACAGGCGCCCAAAGTGCTTTACATGAAAATACAACAGTATAATAGAGTAACAAAAACAAGAAACAAACGGCAATAATAAATACAGAACATTTGTTGCAAAATAGGCAGCTCGGCTCCTACTCATTGAAAGCCAATGCAAAAAAGTTAAAAGTCTTTAATAAAGACTTGAAAACAATCAAAGATGGAGCCATTCTTATGTTCAGTGGCAAATAGTTCCACAACTTGGGAGCTGCCACAGAAAACGCTCGATCACCTCTAGTTTTCAGGCGTGTTCTGGGAACATTTAAAAAGTGCTGGTTTGTGGACCTCATCTCTCTTCTTGGAACATAAGGAGAGAGCAACTCACAGAGGTAAGATGGAGCCAAGCCATTTAAACATTTGAAAACCAACAATAATAATTTAAAATCAATTCTGTAGCTGACAGGAAGCCAGTGCAGAGAGGCCAGAACAGGTGTAATGTGCTCACGGCGCCTGGTTCCTGTCAGCAGCCAAGCAGCAGAATTTTGCACAAGCTGCAAACGGCTCAGTGAAGTTTGATCTAGTCCACAGTACAGTGAGTTACAATAATCAAGGCGAGATGTAATAAAAACATGGACAACACGCTCAAGCTCACTCAAAGGAAGGTAAGTTTTAACCTTGCTAAGAACACACAGTTGAAAGAAGCTTGACTTTACAACAGACCTTACTTGCTTGTCTAATTTCAGTCAGCTGTCTAAAATCACGCCAAGATTTCTGACTGCAGGCTTCACAAAGGACTCCAAAGGGCCAAGTCCACAGTCAATAGAACTAAAGGCACTGGGGGGGCCAAATACAACAATTTCAGTTTTCATTTTCATTTTTCATTTGTTTTGGCTTGGGTATCTGTTCCGGATGCCTCCTGGACGCCTCCCTGGGGAGGTGTTCCGGGCATGTCCCACCGGGAGGAGGCCCCTTGGGAAGACCTAGGACACGCTGGAGGGACTATGTCTCTTGGCTGGCCTGGGAACGCCTTGGGGTTCCTCCAGAGGAGCTGGAGGAAGTGTCCGGGGAGAGGGATGTCTGGGTGTCCCTGCTCAGACTGCTGCCTCCGCGACCCGGCCCCGGATAAAGCGGAAGAAGATGGATGGATGGACATTTTTAAAAAGACAAGGAAGAAAAATGTCGAAAGGACATGCTGATGGTTTCAGGTGCTGGACAGTATCACCCAACTCAGAAAGTGATATAGGTTCAAACTCATGAAACACTACAGGGCACTCCTGACAAAGAGCAGGTTCAACATTTGAGACAGGGACAATAGAGGCTCTAATCGTGCTTATTTTGTCAATAAAAAAATCGAAGAAAGTTTTCACACAGTACATCATTCGGACAACACCAGAACACTCAACAGGATTTACAATGCGATTCAAAACAATTAAACAAAACCTGTGGTCTGTGATTATTATTGGAAACAATGTTACAGATGTACTGGGCTTTTGCAGACTTAACAGCTCTCTGATAATTTGACAAACATTCTCTAAATATTTGCAGAGATACATGAAGTTTGTCCTTCTGCCACCGCCTCTTGGCACGCCTACATTCATGTCTTAGTGAACGAATGACGTCACTAAGCCATGGCTCAGTTGCAGGTTTCTCACGGAAAGTCATAAAAGGAGCAACAGAAACCAAAATGTCAGAGCACGTTGTATTTAGCAAGTCTGTGAGCTCGTCAACACTAGTACACGCCTCAAACAAGCTAAGAGGCAGAGACGTATTAAAAGCTTCACAGAGTTGAGGCGCTGTGGAGCGCGTAGTGCACGTTTGCGTGGGGCAACAGCAGCCCTCTTCTGGGAAGAGTGCGGCAGCATTATATTGAAGAGAACAGGCATATGATCGGATATACGAGCATCACAAATTTAATCAACACAGATTTTAAAACCATATGACAACACAAGGTCTAATGTGTGGCCCTTGTCATGTGTGGGTCCACATACCCACTGTGTAAGATTAAAAACATCCAGCAGGTTTAAAAAGTCTTTTACAAGGGGTTTAGGCTCACAACAAATGTGCAAATTAAAGTCCCCTACGATTAGGAGACGATCAGTCCTTGGTATGATCTCCGCCAAGAAGTTAGAAAAGTCATTTATGAAATCTTTGTTAGACTTTGGAGGACGGCAGACGAGTGCGCACAAAACCGGCGCATGCAAGTGGATTTCAAGCTCGAAGCTTGAAGTAGTGACAGAAGGGATTTGACGACAGTGAAAACACGATTTAAATACTGTCGCTACACCTCCTCCTTTACTCGACATTTGCGGGGAACTTACAAATGTACAGTTAGGAGGAAGAAGTTCAGAAAGCTGAGGACTCACCAGCTCGAACCCAAGTCTCTGTCAAAAACAGAAAATCCAACTTGTGAGAGGTAAAAAAGTCAGTGAGAATGAAAGTCTTGTTTGCCAGCGACCGGGTGTTAATCAGCGCTAGGTAGATAATAGAAGCATCCCAGTCTTGTGCACGATGAGTTAGCTGGCGGAGGTTTCTGGGGTCCACACTCCGCGCCGCCCATCACCGGCTTGGCGACTCCACACCGGTGGCAGTGGATCTATAAAGCAATCCTCGCACGGGACAGCAGTAATCCAACGTTCCCTCATCCGCAGGAGCCGCCGGCCCGGCGTTGAAAACCACCCCTCTCCAGACAGACGATTCCCAATTCCACATGCCCACAGGTAGGATCTAACTTTTAGCAACATGCCACTTCTCTTTCATTTCCTCGACCGCTTCTTCCTGGTGCCAGGCATTTTTGTGATTGTTGCGGGCTAAAATGCTTGATTTTGCGTGGGATTTTTTAAAAGTTGCGCAAAAAGTTGTGATTTATTTTGTCTATAATTCACAAGTAAAAAGTACCAGAGGTGATAAAATACTAGAATTATAGAATTTAATTATAAAAACTAAACTGTTCACTAAAACTGTTTTTAAACATAAGTGAGGTGGTAATTAATCCAATTAAAAATAGGCTGCCTGTATTGGAACATGCCTAGCGTACCTACTTTTTAAAATGATATTGCAATGTTGTTAGGCTATTTTTTTGGGCTATTAGGCCTTTACACTGCCTTTACACTGCCTCTGATTCTTATTCTTATTCCACTCAGATCTTCTCTGGTGAGTGTTCTGTTGTTTGCTGTAGCACATCAGGTCATTAAAAAACAGAAGCAGTCTATGCTGTGCTGTAGGTTTTCAGGAGGAATATTAGTCTGCAACATGAACATTTAAAGATCATTGGCCTCAAACTTCAGTGTTGTCGAAATACGCTGCTCTTTCAACTTAGGCAACTATTGTATAGTGTCACCATGGCAATGCAGTTGGGCTTCTCAGAGCGACACCAGACGCAACAAGAAAGTACTGCGATCGTCTCCTCATTCAGGCCCATCCACACCGCTGCACCTCTGCGCTGCTTTCTCTGTGGCTCAACCCGGCCTCCGGCTGCATTACCAGTGCGCCGCTGCTGAGAGAGAGAAGCTGCTCTGCTCGGACCAGGGGACGGCCCACAGACAGTGGCAAGTGCAGCAAAATGCAGTTTCAAAGGCCTGAATTCACGAGGTTTGCTTGATTTTGCATTAATAGTTGAGATCGCAACATCGCGAAATCCTGGAGGGACTGGAAGAGAGTGACAGTGGATTTCTGAGCTGGAGCAGGGGCAGAGCAGAGCGGTCTCTGGGGCTGTGTCCAAATTTTACTACAACTACTACTACTGTAGTAGGAGCTAAAAAATATTTTTTATCATCCAAAATGCACCAAAATACAGGAAATTACATTTGTTTTGTTCTAAATTTCCTGGGGGAGGACCCTTTTATTGCTGTCCCAAGTATAAACATGTCTGCTATTACATACATCAGAGGCACTGATCAGGAAGCAACCTAGAGAGGTTTGTGTTTTTAATGGTGTTCAATAAAAATCTTGTTCAAATAGGGTTAATTGATTTTTCATTGTCTATCATATGTGTGTCTGTTTAAGGAGAGTGTGTTATTTGGTGTTTGTGCTTGCAGGAAATTACAAAATCTTTTTTCAGGACACTAAAATCCTGATTAACCACAACATGACAGGACAGTCGCCTGATTATTATGACCTGTAGCTAACAATGCTGAAGAGAACTGACCTTCCGAAGGCGTTGACCAGAGCCACCACCTCCTGTCTGCTGAGCTGGAATGGAGCGCTGTGGGACTCCGAGGACGGCAGGGACTCGATCTGACGCTCTGAGAACAGGATCTTCAGAGCTGTACCTAAACCCTGGGTCTGGGCCAGAGAGAGGCCAGGAGAGTCGCGTAAAGCCAGAGCCAGAGTACTGCAAAATAATACGTCTCGAGCAGGAGTAAAAAGTAACTGTACCTGTAGTTTTCCCCACAGACGACACTTGAAGCAGTCCACACAGTCCATGATCCGAGAGATGTTCAAGAAGGCCAGGCGGACGTCCTCCTGGAGACAGCACAGCAACATGATTACATGGACCAGTAAATATAAAACACTCTGTATTGTGTGACTGTACCTTCAGTTTGGCCGCTTCCTTTTCGTCTCCAGCGAACAATGAGGTCTCATTGAAATGCAGCGGGAAAGAGCTGCAAGAAAATTGGAACAGTGGATATACGGGTACAGAGGAGGGACAGTGGATCTATGGGTACAGAGGAAGGACAGTGGATATATGGGTAGAGGAAGGACAGTGACTATATGGGTACAGAGGAGGGACAGTGACTATATGGGTACAGAGGAGGGACAGTGTATATATGGGTACAGAGGAGGGACAGTGGATATATGGGTACAGAGGAGGGACAGTGGACATATAGGTACAGAGGAGGGACAGTGGATATATGGGTACAGAGAAGGGACAGTGGACATATGGGTACAGAGAAGGGACAGTGCATATATGGGTACAGAGGAGGGACAGTGCATATATGGGAACAGAGGAGGGACAGTGTATATATGGGTACAGAGAAGGGACAGTGGACATATGGGTACAGAGGAGGGACAGTGTATATATGGGAACAGAGGAGGGACAGTGTATATATGGGTACAGAGAAGGGACAGTGTATATATGGGTACAGAGGAGGGACAGTGTATATATGGGTACAGAGGAGGGACAGTGGACATATAGGTACAGAGGAGGGACAGTGGATATATGGGTACAGAGAAGGGACAGTGGACATATAGGTACAGAGGAGGGACAGTGGATATATGGGTACAGAGGAGGGACAGTGGACATATAGGTACAGAGGAGGGACAGTGGATATATGGGTACAGAGAAGGGACAGTGGACATATAGGTACAGAGAAGGGACAGTGGACATATGGGTACAGAGAAGGGACAGTGGACATATGGGTACAGAGGAGGGACAGTGGACATATGGGTACAGAGAAGGGACAGTGGACATATAGGTAGAGGAGGGACAGTGGATATATGGGTACAGAGAAGGGACAGTGGACATATGGGTACAGAGAAGGGACAGTGCATATATGGGTACAGAGGAGGGACAGTGCATATATGGGAACAGAGGAGGGACAGTGTATATATGGGTACAGAGAAGGGACAGTGGACATATGGGTACAGAGGAGGGACAGTGTATATATGGGAACAGAGGAGGGACAGTGTATATATGGGTACAGAGAAGGGACAGTGGACATATGGGTACAGAGGAGGGACAGTGTATATATGGGTACAGAGGAGGGACAGTGGGTATATGGGTACAGAGAAGGGACAGTGTATATATGGGTACAGAGGAGGGACAGTGGGTATACGAGTACAGAGGAAGGACAGTGGATATATGGGTACAGAGAAGGGACAGTGGACATATGGGTACAGAGAAGGGACAGTGAAGATATGGGTACAGAGGAGGGACAGTGTATATATGGGCACAGAGGAGGGACAGTGGACATATGGGTACAGAGAAGGGACAGTGGACATATGGGTACAGAGAAGGGACAGTGGACATATGGGTACAGAGAAGGGACAGTGAAGATACGGGTACAGAGGAGGGACAGTGGATATATGGGCACAGAGGAGGGACAGTGGATATACGGGTACAGAGGAGGGACAGTGGATATATGGGTACAGAGAAGGGACAGTGAAGATACGGGTACAGAGGAGGGACAGTGGATATATGGGTACAGAGAAGGGACAGTGAAGATACGGGTACAGAGGAGGGACAGTGGATATATGGGTACAGAGGAAGGACAGTGGATATATGGGTACAGAGGAAGGACAGTGGATATATGGGTACAGAGGAAGGACAGTGGATATATGGGCAGAAGGATGAGGCTGAGGCTAGAGCAGGAAGCCTAGAGGAAGACCAGAGAGGACATGAAGTTGGTGAGAGAGCAGAAGATGCAGAGGACTGACCGTGCAGTATTGAGGACATCCAGCAGCAGCTCCTTGTTCCTTTGGTCGTCTCGGGACTGTCCCGTGTAGAGCCTGAAGGAGCCCCGGCTGAAGAAGGGCAGGGCCTTGGCCAGCGCCCGCAGCTCCATCAGGTACAGGAAGTACAGGTTCCTTAGCCTCTTGGGCCCCTCTCCGGCCGTCAGCGCCGAGTCGAAGCGCGACCGGAACTCCGTCACGTTCGGACCCCACTTCTTCTCGTACCACACATCTGGAAGAGCAGTAACAGCTGGATTTAACCCTGATGCCCCAATTTTAAAAAGTTAGGTTGTTACTGTTCAGAGACAAAAGTGTCCTCATCACAAAACATGTATATGTATACATGTTTGAAATGTATACATTCATTTTTTTTTTTTTACTTTTTTGCATAAATCTTTTAATCAACTTGTGCCCTGATCATAAATACCAAATATTGAATTATTTTTTAATTGTAACCCTTTTTATGTCAGTCTGTGTAATAACATCTCATTTTTTTTTTGTAAAGAAACACAGAAAAAAATATTATAAATAAAATGTTTAATATTCTCAAAGCAAAGTGGATTTTTCTATGGGAGATTATTACAGCCTTGGGTCTGTCAGAGATCACCAACATTTATTTTTAGGGATAATTTTTTTTCTGTGCTCTGTAGCATCTAAAAATCAGCTCCCATTAAAACTGGTTGTAACATTTTGTTACTACAAAAAAATCCCAAATCCATCTAAATAAATGTTTGCTTTGAAAATATTAAAAATGTTTATTTTTTTGTGTCTATGTGTTACTAGAAATGTAGATGCTATTATGCACTGACATAAAAAAGGGTTAAAATTCTGAAAATAATTAAATATTTGGTATTCATGATCTGGGCACAAGTTGTTTAAAAGATTTATGAAAAAAAGTAGAAACAAATATGAATGTATACATATTCTCTGTGATGCTTTGTGCTGAGGACACTTTTGTCTGTGAACAGCAGCAGTGTCTCAGATTTAGACAAAGTAAACATGAAGTGATATTAGATTTGTGTTTAGAAAATCAACATTAGTGATAAAATACACAACTGAGACACAGAAAAGAGAAAAGGGAAAAAAATACTATTTAGTTATTTGAGAAGGACACTTTTGTCTTCAGTGGGACACAAGGGGTAAAGGACACCAGATATTTATAATTTTATCTAATGTCCATACACCACAGGCCTAACGTTTTGCCCACAGACAGGTGAGGAACACAGAGTCTCTCCATCCTGTTCGTGGGTGGGATTTATCAGCAGCAGGTGATCATTTTGAGTTAGAAGCAATAAAAATGGGCAAGTGGCTGGGTCAGAGTCAGAGCATCTCCACAGGTACAGCTCCTGTGGGGTGTTCCCAGTCTGCAGTAGTCAGGATCTGTCAGAACTGGTCCCAGGGAAGGAACAGAGATGAGCTGGAGACAGGTGATGCGGGAGGGAAGACCCAGAATACACAGAGCAGAGCAGGGTGTGTGGGGCTGAGTAGAAAGTGGTATCTTTACACCTAGTCAGACGATAAGAGAGACACGAGACAAAGGCAGTCTGACCATTGAGCAGGTATCTGGCGCTCAGGTGGATGTTGATGGAGGCGTGGAGCCCAGAGATAAGTCGATAGAAGGCCCTCTTCTCCACACACTGACCTGAAACACACATGTCCATGCATCAGAGCAGTGTTTCTCAACCACAGGCACGGGGACCCCTGGGGGTACATGAGCACTTTGCAGGGGGTACTTATTTCATCATCTATTTCAAAAGGTGATTAGAAATATATTTGTGACTTTTTACATTACATGTCTTAGTGACTGATGAAAAGGAGGTGAAACTTGACACATTAGTTAGTTAGTTAAATATTACATGTTGTAACGTATGTAGCAAGAAGCTGGACCAGGTTTCTACCCTTTTGCTGACCTTAATTGACGAAACTCCACAGACATTCCAGAAAGTCCTTCTACAGCCAAAGATGGCCTTTCTGATAATCCTGGAACACAAGCAAAGGTCCCTATCTGTTCCATAGGCACCTCATGACAGCTCAAGGTTGACCTAAAGCCCTCATAAACACCTCCAGCTAAACATTACCAAAATGTGACAACACACGTCCTTCTGAAACTGACCAAGTACTGAACTCTTGTTTATGACTGGACTTCCCAAAGATGACCCAAAGCATGGACCAACACTGTCATCTTTGTGGTCAATGATACAGTTAGTCTCACAGGGAGACAATTACATTTCTCTAACTTATCTGCTCAACAAGGTGACTTTGTTTGCATTCACATGTGTGGCTTTCACAGGACAATAGCTGTTTTATGAAGACTTACAATCATTGTATTTAACAACTGTTGGGTATTTGTTCCATCCACTGTTATTCACCAGTGATATTTGTATTATGTTTCCATGAAACCTTTTCTCAGTATGAGTGTAAAATGTCTTAAAACCTAGCTAATGGAGTGGAGTATTTGAATGTATGCCCTTGGGGATGACACTCAGTAAAGGTCATCTGATGTCCTGCACCTCACTGCGAGCAAGTGACCGCCCCTTTTTGGCACTCATTTAAATATGCCTGCTCGTCCACATTGTCACTCCTTTTTCCTTTACTTTTTACTTTACCCTTCTTTTGTTCTTTTTCTCCTCGTCCGTTTCATTTCATGCTTCTTCGTTTCTCGTTATTTTCAAGGGGGTAATTTTTCTTCTATACTTTTCAAACCACCTCAGTTATTGTTTTACTTTAACTAAATTTTTGTTCATTTTAATAAGTATCATTTTTGTAGTTTATTTTGGAGCCCCGCCGCAGCATCCGCCATCATGTTAATCATGTTAATCATGTTAATAAACTTTATGCTTAATGAAAGTTAAGTGTTCTCCATCTCTATTTACGGAGTCCCTGCTGGTAACCCTCCCTAGACAGTGGTTTTGACTGTTTAACTGAAATTATTCAGTGTAAGACTGAACATTGAGCTAAACACCTAATCCTCGTCTCTATGTTAGCATAATAAAATACATATATGCTACACGTATTTTAAGGTTTAATAGCTTGCTATGGGAGTTATTCAAATTATTTGAAGTTTTCTTTGTATTACATTTATTATGGGTTTTAATTTGAAGATAAAATATACAATAAAATAGGAGTTTATATTTTTATTTTAAAGGCAGATTATTTTTTATCATAAAAATGCAGGAAAATGTCTATTTATACTAGATTTTTTTTTAGAACTAGGTTTTGAAGAATCATACACTCATTTGAGGGGGGTAGTCAGGAAATGACAATGACCCAGGGTACACGTGACAAAAAAGGTTGGGAATTGCTGCACCCACTCACCTTCCAGCCAGGTGTAGAAGGTCCTTGCTGCAGAAAAATAAAACACACGTCGACATGAAGCATCAATAAATGACTGAGATTCAGAGAGAACTGAAGGAGGCCTCACCTTCACCGCCGCTGCCGTGGTAGAAGGGACTCAGCGGCCGTTTCACAGAGTATGGCCTGGGACAGACAGAGAGGAGGAGATAAAATATCCAATATTGTAAAAGGATTCAGGTGTGCAACAACATTTAATAAAAAAGTGAGTTTATCTCTGTGGTTCAATTAAAAAGTCCTTTAGGGATTAACAGAAAACTCTACATTAAATATGAACAAGCAGGGACTAAACCAGGTCTAAACCCAGCCAAATAAAGACTAAACCAGGACTACACTGCAAAAAAATAATATCCAGCATTAGTTAAAATGACTTAAATTCAGATCAAGTTATTTCTGTTTTCTTTCAAGCCATTTTTACTTATTTCAAGCAAAATTATCTGAGGTAGGTGGAATTTCCTTACCCCACTGGCAGATAATTTTGCTTGAGATATGTAAAAATAACTTCAAACAAGTCAAATAATCTAGGCATATTAGTAAATAAAGCCAGTCTAGTAAAAAATTACTCAAATCAAGATTAATAATCTGAATTCAAGTCATTTTAACTAATGTTCGATATTGATTTTTACTAAGGCTGAGCTAAACCAGGACTAAACCAGTCAAGACCATGGACTAAATCATGTATAAACCAGGACTATAAGGCATCTGTACTTGAAACAGTTCTCTTCGTAGATGCTGTTCCAGATCTGCCAGGCCTCTGGGCCTTTGTAGCCCGTGTATCTCTCTGGGTTTATCAACAGGTCCACGTACTGGGAGTCTGGAGAGGACTCATCTGAAAACAACACAAAACAGTAGGACCAGGACCGGTACTGACAGGGCTGGTCTTTCACAGAAATGTAAGGTCGACTTTATTGTCCCTGTTGGGAAATTTGTTAAAATAAAAGGGCAAGAATCGTCTACATATTGGACATACTGGAGATAATGGACATATTGTCTCTCTCAAACGTCAACAGAGAAGAGTGTAAATCAAGCCTTGCTTATGTGCAAGCAGAAAATTAATATTTAAAATAATATTATACTACCAGAGGTAGACTCAACTATCACTCAAGCTGAAGTCACCGAGGTGGTTAAAAAGCTCCTCGGTGGCAAGGCACTGGGTGTGGATGAGATGCGCCCTGAGTACATCAAGTCTCTGAATGTTGTGGGGCTGTCTTGGCTGACACATCTCTGCAACATCATGTGGCAGTCAGGGGATGGTACCTCTGGACTGGCAGACCGGGGTGGTGGTCCCTCTTTTCAAGAAGGGGGACCGGAGGGTGTGTTCCAACTACAGGGGATCACACTTCCCGGGCCTCCCCTATTCCAGGGTGCTGGAGAGGATAATTCGGCCGATGGTCGAACCTCGGATTCAGGAAGAACAATGCAGTTTTCGTCCTGGTTGTGGAACAGTAGACCAGCTCTACACCCTCTATTGGGTGCTCGAGGGTTCATGGGAGTTCGCCCAACCAGTCCACATGTGCTTTGTGGACTTGGAGAAGGCGTTCAACCATGTCCCTCATAGCATTCTTTGGGGGTTGCTCTGGGAGTATGGGGTCTGAGGCCCTCTGCTAAGGGCTGTCCAGTCCCTGTATGACCGGAGCAGGAGTTTGGTCCGCATTGCCGGTTGTAAGTCGGACCTGTTTCCAGTGCATGTTGGACTCCGGCAGGGCTGCCCTTTGTCACCGGTTCTGTTCATAATTTTTATGGACAAAATTTCTATGTGCAGCCAGGGGCCGGAGGGTGTCAGGTTTGGAGACCACAGGATTTCATCTCTGCTTTTTGCGGATGATGTTGTCCTGTTGGCTTCATCAAACCAGGACCTTCAGTGTGCACTGGGGCGGTTTGCAGCCAAGTGTGAAGCGGTTGGGATGAGAATCAGCACCTCCAATTCGAGGCCATGGTTTTTGACCGGAAAAGGGTGGCTTGCCCTCTCCAGGTCGGAGGAGAGTTCCTGCCTCAAGTGGAGGAGTTTAAGTATCTTGGGGTCTTGTTCACAAGTGAGGGAAGGATCGAGCATGAGATTGACAGGCGGATAGGTGATGTGGTTGTTGTATCGGTCTGTTGTGGTGAAGAAGGAGCTGAGCCGAAAGGCGAAGCTCTCGATTTACCAGTCGATCTACGTTCACACTCTCACCTATGGTCATGAGCTTTGGGTTATAACCGAAAGGACAAGATCCCGGATACAAGCAGCCGAAATGAGTTGGGTGGCTGGGTGCTCCCTTAGAGATAGGGTGAGGAGCTCGGTCACCCGGGAGGAGCTCGGAGTAGAGCTCCTGCTCCTCCACATCGAGAGGAGCCAGCTGAGGTGGCTTGGGTATCTGTTTCGGATGCCTCCTGGGCATGTCCCACCGGGAGGAGGACCTGGGGAAGACCTAGGACACACTGGAGGGGCTACGTCTCTCAGCTGGTCTGGGAACGCCTTGGGGTTCCTCCAGAGGAGCTGGAGTAAGTGTCCGGGGAGAGGGATATCTGGGTGTCCCTGCTTAGACGGCTGCCCCTGCAACCCGGCCCGGATAAAGTGGAAGAAGACGGATGGATGGGACTAAGATAAAGTATCACATTGTTCTATTTTATGAGAACGTCTGGCCCTCACAGTGCCTGGAGGGAAAAATTCTGGCCCTTGCACAAATATAGCTGCTGACCCCTGGTTTACCCCTGGTCTTGAATCTTGGGGAGAAGTAAACTATAAATTCTATAATTTTTTTACTGCGGTGTAGGAGCTGAGAATATTATAACGTCAGATTTGATTCCAGACCCCTGCCTTGTACTGTCCCACATAAAAACCTGTCTGCCGTACTCACAACAGGGCCAACTCAAAGGCGGCACAAAGAAGTTTTTAATGCTGAGTTTTGACAAATGCATATTCCGTTGTTTAGTGGTAAAATCCAGCCTGCAGCACCAACAAAGCCAGAGCTGGCTGTGCAAAGAGACTGGGATAATTCTTTATCTAGAAGAACATTTGATATTTTACCATCCAGGACACAGAAGAGCTCGGCCTCATCGTCGTGTTTGGTCCAGTTCTGCAGAGCCTCTCTGGTCTCATCACTGCACAGAGAATCAACACAGAGCCCTTTAGACTTAGACAACAAAAGACCACAGCAGACTAAAACTATAGGATCTCTGACCTAGAGCTCTCTCATATATTAAATATATTATTTTTAAAAAAGCACATTGCACTCATTACACGGTGAAATATTTGTTTATTTTTTAAATTGTGCTGATTGTGATTATAGTGTCTTCTCTACTTTCAGCTTTTCTCTTCTGGAGTTGTCACAGTAAATTATCTGCATCCTTGTGTGCAGAGAAACTGATTAGGCTGCCCTTTCAGTCCCAAGTCCATTTATCTGGACTTGGGACTGGCACAAAGAGTATGCAGACTTGTGACCACTTGTGGCTGGATTATGACGACTCATGCTTAAAATATTTCACTCTGTGTGCTGTATCTACAGAAAAACATTCACTTTTACACAACATTATAATTCCCTGAGCTGCCCCCGTTTAAAAGGCTAGAGGCTTTTTGAAATTACTCTTGAAGACAACTAGAGGGAGGCAAGCACATTGTTCCGTTTCACCTCAAAGACTCGTCCACAGCTCCGAGCTGCTCCAATTTCTCACAGTCATCCAGAACTGCGTTGGCTTTAGCAGAATACTGCACACAGGAAATACACATCATTAATAACACTTTATTTGTTTACATACAGCAGGGGTGTCCAAACTTTTTTCTAAGAGGGCCACATTTAATAACCAGAGTATGTCCAAGTGCCAACAGCCCTATTTGCTGAACCATCGGTACATACATAACTGCCTGCACATTTTAAAAGAAGAATTTTAAAGAATGAAATGTAAAGAAATTTATTTTATTAATAATTTCTTTAAATTATAAAACCAGTCTTCTACATTTGGAGACTGAGAAAGCATAAAGAACAAGTATGACAGAGAGCTGAGGTTCATTTTAAACATCATGGTAAATCTCTGCTGCCAAATTCAAAACACATACCTGTTCTGACATTTCAGAGGTTTGTTCATAATGTAATTTTTGTCATCTCTAGAGGTGCATAACTGTATTAAATCACATGCACATTTTTGAAAATGCCATAAACCTGCAGTGCATATTTATAACTTATTTATAACTATGTTGTTTGTTTTTTATTAATTGTGATTTAAACATACACTTCGATTGCAACAGTCAGAATTAAAATGTTAAATTCAAGAACCAGTTAACAAGTAACTTACTGACACTAATGCTGCGCTCTGGACTGCAGTACACAAGCCAGGTCTGGTTTTAGAGCAGTGGATGAAATGCGCAGAATGTCATGCAAGTGTTGGTCACTTGACCTTGAGCGCAAGCAATTTTTGTTCAAGTTCATGACAGAAAAGGTCTTTTCACACACATATGTTGAGCCAAACAAGCTCAACATTTTTTTGGCAAATGTCTGTATTTCTGTAAACCTGCCATTGCCCAGCTGGCAGTAAACGTCCACAAGAGAGAGCTGCTGGTGTTTGTTACGCTCCAGGTTATCACAGTGCAGGTCAATAAGCTCCAACTGCAGCTGAGGCGGCGCATCATCAGGGTTCATGAAGAAAGGAGAAGAGAAGAGCATGAAGTCCTTTTCAATTGACACAAAATCACGAAAGCGTTCGTTAAACTCCTCAGTAAGAGACGCAATGGCGGATGCGTATTTCCTCATTTGAACTTGGATAGTGTCCTGTGAAAGGCTTTCCATAACCTGAGAAATGTGTGGTACTGGGCTCCGTTTGCAACAGGTGTCTTTGGAAAAGTTGCAGTTTGGTTTTAAATGCCTTGATGTGTCCATATAACTGGCTCACGACTGCGTCTTTTCCCTGAAGGCTAACATTCAGCACATTCAAATGCTTTGTTATATCAACCAGAAAAGCCAAATCTGCCAGCCACACAGAATCCAACAGCTCTTGCATTGGCTGTCCCTTTTGGATCAGAAACTGTCCTATTTCGTCCCTGAGACAGAAAAAATGCTGTCATGCAGTCCCCCGACTGAGCCATCTCACATCGGTGTGATAAAGCACATCTCCGTATTCAGCTTGAATGTCGTGAAGCAACTGCTGAAATTGGCGGTGATATAGAGCTTTTGCTCTAATTATATTATTATTAATTGTCTTTACCACTGGTTTCATAACGTGATCAAATCTGAGATGCTTTGCGCAGAGTACTTGCTGGTGAATAATAGAGTGAAGCTTGATAGCATTACCTCTGTTTTCTCTTACTTTATTACAGATGAGTGTCGCTAATCCGCTCCGCTCACCAACCATAGCCGGGGCGCCGTCAGTAATGATGCCACTAACTTTACTCCATGGTAGTTTCATATTATCCACAGCTGAGCAAACACAATCAAACAAATCCATTCCTCTTGTTTGGCCTTTAATGCTTTGGAGATCAAGCAGCTCCTCTGTTATGTTCATGTTGCCATCCACTCCTCTCAAAAACTGAGCAGTGTCAGATACATCTGTACTTTCGCCACAAGCCAATGAAAAGTAATCAAAACGTTCTCCCATGACCCCCAGTTGTCTTTTGATATCTGATGAAATGTCCTCAATTCTCCTTGCTACGGTGTTACGAGCCAGGCAAACATTAGCAAACTCCCGTCTCTTCTCGGGGCAAACGTTTTCCACCATTTTCATGACGCAGTCTTTAATGAACTCGCCTTCTGCTAGCAGTTTGCCGTGTTTTGCTATTAACACAGCCACTTCGTAGCTTGCTTTGGTGGTATTTTCTGCAGACTCCCGAGCCCGAAAGAAAAAGCGCTGTTGGGTCGAAAGCACAGCCTCCACTTGTTTAGCTTTGTCCACACGTTCATGTTCGGACAGCTTTTCGTAAGCATTAGCATGTTTTGGTTGATAATGTCTTTTTACACTGAATTCTTTAAACACGCCGACAGCCTCTTGACAAATTAGGCAAATACAGTTGTTGTTACTTTCAGTAAAAAAATACTGTTGTTTCCATTTGTCTTGGAACTTACGACCTTCGCAATCAACTTTCCTCTTTTTATCCAATGACACCATGATTAAATTCATCTGAGGATTTCCCTCTGTCAAAGACCTGTTGTTTCACAGAATGAGCTTTCTAGTGGCCACACCAACCACAGATACTGACCGGTGCTGCCATCATGTGGTGAATGAAAAAATTACATATTAAGCCTATTTGATTTTTAGTACAGTTTGAGAGTGCCAGCAGGCCATAAATAATACAAATTTAAAAAAAGACCAAGTGCCATATAAAATTACATCGGGGGCCGTGATTGGCACGCGGGCCAGACTTTGGACATGCCTGACATACAGTACACACAACTGCCAGGGCAGTCCGGAGGAGCAGACAGAAGCAGAACTAAAGGGTTAGTAAAGACACACTTTTAGGACAAACAACTGGAGCTTCTCCAACTTCTCCAAACCAGGTCTAAACCAGGACAAAACCAGGTCTAAACCAAGTCTAAACCAGGTCTAAAACAGGTCTGAACTAGGACTAAACCATGTCTAAACCAGGACTAAACTAGGACAAAACCAGGTCTAAAAGAGGACTTAAACCAGGACAAAACCACATCTAAACCAGGACTAAACCAGGTCTAAACTAGGACTAAACCTATTCTAAAAGAGGACTAAACTATGACTAAACGAGAAGTAAACCAGGACTAAACCAGGCTTAAACTCCTCTCAGTCCAAGTGTGTGCTCCATAGAAGCGCTTTATTTTAACATATGACTGATTTATATTCTGTTCCTCACTTACAGCCCCAGAACTTAGCACTCAGCATAAGCAGTAGTAGTAGCAGTAGTAGTAGTAGTAGTAGTAGCAGTAGTAGAATTTGTGGTAGTAGTAGAAGTAGCACACTTTATTGATCTCAGAGAAAAGTTAGGAAAATGAGCAGAACTACATTCACTAAATACTGAAGTCTGAATACTGAAGAGTGTCACCTTGCTGTGGGCCTCTGCTCTGATCCCCTCTGGAACCTCGTTCTGCGTGAGACACACAGTTACAGAAATAAATACAGACTACAGCAGTTATACAGGAGCTGGATATTCACTGATCAGACCTAACACTCTGCTATGGAAGATTTTAGGCACCTATATTTAGGCCCGAGCCGGCAGGCATCGCCGGCGAGGGACTATTAAGACTGATGCGTTTGTTTTTTATAATTATTATAATATCATAATCCAAAATGAAAATTTGACGCCCTGAACATTAACGAAAAGTCCATTTTATTTGCACCTATGGGAGGTGACCGCCTCCCATAGGCGCAATGGATTTGGATACAATGTTGGGTGTGGCTGTGGCGAGCCCGCAACGAAGCGGCCATTTTGAGAACTATAAAAAGTTGAGTATCTCTTACATACAATGTCAGATTGAGTTGGCTCCAATGGAACATTTGCGCACAATGACGACCTGAACAAAATGATGTCAATATTATGGCTATGTCATAAAATAGCTCTCCAGCGCCACCTACAAAATTTGAATGGAGGCAAAAAATTTAGTTGGTTGTAGACACATGAAATTTGGCACACACATCCTCCATGCCATCCTGAACATAAAAGCCAATGAGGACATACCTCTATCTATAACTGTGTTACCATGGCAATGGTGAAAATTGCTCATTGAAATAAAAAGGGTTTCCGCACATTTGTGGTGTTCCACAAATGGTAACTCTCCAATATAGCATCGAATTGAGTTTGACTCAGTGTACCACTGGTGCACAATGATGACTTGAACACAATGATATGTCATTATTATGGCTGACTTATCAAATGGCTCACCAGCGCCCCCTGGAAATCTGCCGATAAGCTTCCATACTCTGCCCACAGAAGGTGAAATGAATAATCTCTTCATCATGGCACCGGTGGCTCATTTATAATCTACATTAAAGGCTCTATATTTTGCTTTTATTCATATTTTTAACCCAGTCTTGGTCTCCTCTAGAACAGCAGCATGTTTTACAGCCTTTAACAACATTATGTGACAAAGCCTCCTTTTCTAGGCTCTTTTTCATTAAATGTGGTGTAAAAACTTCTTGCAGCGCCGCCATGTTTGTGGTTTTTGTTGCTCCTTTTCTTCCGTCTTGGTAAAATCTCTGACTGTCTGCGATCGCCCTCTACTGGTTAATTAACAGAACAGAAATGGGACTATAAATAAGCCGTTAGTGGGTGGGATATAGCAGGCAGCAGGTGAATACACAGGGCAGAGTGGGCTGCAGGTGGTCTTAATGTTATGACTGATCAGTGTGTGGTGGATATAAAGTGAACTCACGGCAGAGCAGGGCTTCACAGCACAGTCCCTCAGGCCACAGTGGCTGCTGGACGTCCAGAACGGGCACGGCTTGTTCAAGTTCACCTGGGCTCAGAGTAATAAAGAGGAAACTGTGTAATCAATAAATACAATGTTGTAGTAGCAGCTGTGACATCTGGACTTTAACATTAAAAACCCTCGTGCGTTAGAAGCTTTGGCTAATTAACAATGTTTGCTTACTTTAAAAAGGGACGCTCTCGATCAACACTGAATTAATAAAGCAGGTCAATAAAGCAGAGGGGGTTATTGAGCTGGTATGTTTACTTGGAGAAGCATGACATGACATGAGAAATGGCAACAATTTTTTATTGTCGTTTTGAGCTTTTCAGGCTGAGAAAGAGATTTTGGATGTGCATATGAATTGCAAAGAGCCCAAATTGAGACAAAATGCAGTCCTTCAGTCACATGGGGCCCAGACATGAGCCTGAGCAAGAATTTGCATAAAAGTGCCTAAAATATGCAAAAATCATCTGACTTCTAAACATTATTAATATATTCACACAATTTTTAATGACAGTGAAAGATCTTGAGGATCAAATTGGTCTGATGAGTTAGAAGCTTGAGGTCAGCTCTAAATCTCAGGTTTGATATCTCAGGTTGAATCATTTGGACAGATGTGGACAAATATAAATACAGGTGAAATAACAGGGAGGCGTTACCTTGTAGAACCTGAAGTAGTCCGACTGCAGAAGAGTCTGGAGTTTGGGAAACAGCTGCTCGTTGTTGAAGCGATCAATGGTCTCCACATCACAGGTGCAGTCGTCCAACTCACCCGTCACCTGAGGAGACAACACCTGTCATACTACACACCTGTCACCTGAGGAGACAACACCTGTCATACTACACACCTGTCACCTGAGGAGACAACACCTGTCATACTACACACCTGTCACCTGAGGAGACAACACCTGTCATACTACACACCTGTCACACTACTCTCCTGTCACCTGAGGAGACAACACACCTGTCATACTACACACCTGTCACCTGAGGAGACAACACTTGTCATACTACACACCTGTCACACTACTCACCTGTCACCTGAGGAGACAACACACCTGTCATACTACACACCTGTCACACTACTCTCCTGTCACACTACTCTCCTGTCACCTGAGGAGACAACACCTGTCATACTACACACCTGTCACACTACTCACCCGTCACCTGAGGAGACAACACACCTGTCATACTACACACCTGTCACCTGAGGAGACAACACCTGTCATACTACACACCTGTCACCTGAGGAGACAACACCTGTCATACTACACACCTGTCACCTGAGGAGACAACACCTGTCATACTACACACCTGTCACCTGAGGAGACAACACCTGTCATACTACACACCTGTCACACTACTCTCCTGTCACCTGAGGAGACAACACACCTGTCATACTACACACCAGTCACCTGAGGAGACAACACTTGTTATACTACACACCTGTCACACTACTCACCTGTCACCTGAGGAGACAACACACCTGTCATACTACACACCTGTCACACTACTCACCTGTCACCTGAGGAGACAACACCTGTCATACTACACAACTGTCACACTACTCACCTGTCACCTGAGAAGACAACAACTGTCATACTACACACCTGTCACACTACTCACCTGTCACCTGAGGAGACAACACCTGTCATACTACACACCTGTCACACTACTCACCTGTCACCTGAGGACACAACACACCTGTCATACTACACACCTGTCACCTGAGGAGACAACACCTGTCATACTACACACCTGTCACACTACTCACCTGTCACCTGAGGAGACAACACCTGTCATACTACACACCTGTCACACTACTCACCTGTCACCTGAGGAGACAACACCTGTCATACTACACACCTGTCACCTGAGAAAAAGCACACCTGTCATACTACACACCTGTCACCTGAGGAGACAACACCTGTCATACTACACACCTGTCACACTACTCTCCTGTCACCTGAGGAGACAACACACCTGTCACACTACTCTCCTGTCACCTGAGGAGACAACACACCTGTCACACTACTCTCCTGTCACCTGAGGAGACAACACACCTGTCACACTACTCTCCTGTCACCTGAGGAGACAACACACCTGTCACACTACTCTCCTGTCACCTGAGGAGACAACACACCTGTCACACTACTCTCCTGTCACCTGAGGAGACAACACACCTGTCACCTGAGGAGACAACACACCTGTCATATTACACACCTGTCACACTACTCACCCGTCACCTGAGGAGACAACACCTGTCATACTACATACCTGTCACACTACTCACCTGTCACCTGAGGAGACAACACCTGTCATACTACACACCTGTCACCTGAGAAAAAGCACACCTGTCATACTACACACCTGTCACACTACTCACCCGTCACCTGAGGAGACAACACCTGTCATACTACACACCTGTCACACTACTCACCTGTCACCTGAGGAGACAACACCTGTCATACTACACACCTGTCACCTGAGAAAAAGCACACCTGTCATACTACACACCTGTCACCTGAGGAGACAACAGACCTGTCACACTACTCTCCTGTCACCTGAGGAGACAACACACCTGTCACACTACTCTCCTGTCACCTGAGGAGACAACACCTGTCATACTACACACCTGTCACACTACTCTCCTGTCACCTGAGGAGACAACACACCTGTCACACTACTCTCCTGTCACCTGAGGAGACAACACCTGTCATACTACACACCTGTCACACTACTCTCCTGTCACCTGAGGAGACAACAGACCTGTCACACTACTCTCCTGTCACCTGAGGAGACAACACACCTGTCACACTACTCACCTGTCACCTGAGGAGACAACACCTGTCATACTACACACCTGTCACCTGAGAAAAAGCACACCTGTCATACTACACACCTGTCACCTGAGGAGACAACAGACCTGTCACACTACTCTCCTGTCACCTGAGGAGACAACACACCTGTCACACTACTCTCCTGTCACCTGAGGAGACAACACACTTGTCACACTACTCTCCTGTCACCTGAGGAGACAACACACCTGTTACCTGAGGAGACAACACACCTGTCACCTGAGGAGACAACACACCTGTCACCTGAGGAGACAACACACCTGTCATATTACACACCTGTCACCTGGAGAATGGAGTTTTTTTGTGTGTTTTTTTTACAGAAATCAAAAGCATTGTACATGTTTTACTCCAGAATAAATAAGTACAAACAAATATAATACACCAATATAGCCTTCATAAATATGTTTATTTATCTATAGAAAAAAAAGAGTATTATTTAGAGTTATTAATGGTTTCTTATTATGACAGGATCTGTATTAGGCCACCAAAATACACACCTGATCAGAATTTTAAGACCAGTTGAAAAATTGCAAGAATTTATATTTTGCACTGTTGGATCGTAAGGTTTTAAGTAGAGCTTCAAAATGTAAAAAGAAGCAAAGAGAGTGAGACAAAAATAAATTGGAGTAAGCAATTTATTGAAAATAACAATTAAACTAAAATAGGCTGTTCATCAGCTGATCAAAAGTTTAAGACCACAGCTAAAAAAAAAAAAAAACCCTCAAAACAGAAATAAAACTTTCCTAAAGGACTCAGTAATGAGCAGCTCCACCATTCTTGTTTTACACTTCAAAAATTGGTTTGGGGTTGATGCGAGTGTTTTTAGGAGGTTGTGGGAACATTGCTCCAAGTGAAGATTGCTTCACAAAGGACAGCCACTGGAACTGAGGGCCATTTCTGTAAACTTCCCTCTTCATCCATCCCCAAATGTTCTCTGTTGGATTTAGATCAGGAACACACACAACACACGTCCCCAAGAGTGACGTTATTCTCCTGAACAAGTCCTTTGTTTGGCCCTCAGTCATTACCACACAAGCGAAGGCCCTCAGTCATGACCACACAGGCGAGAGCCCTCAGTCATTACCACACAGGCGAGGGCCCTCAGTCATTACCACACAGGCGAGGGCCCTCAGTCATTACCACACAGGCAAGGGCCCTCAGTCATGGGGATACCCACATAGCCAGCTGCCGTTTAAGGCCCCTGCACAACCTGAAGGAAGAAGCAGCCCAGATCATGATGGGGCCCCTGTGCCGTCTAGAAACCATCTCCAGTGGGATCTCTTTGTCTCCAGTAATGTTGGAAGCCATCAGGACAAAGTCAAGATTGCATTTTTCCTCATCAGAGAATAAAACTTTCTTCCACTTTTCAGTGTCCCATGTTTGGTGCTCCCTTGCACCAAACAGGCGTTTGTGGCATTGAAGGAAACGAGGCCTTTGAATACGTGTTTCTGTTTTTAAAGGCCTTTTTTCGCAGATGCCCTCTGATGGTTATTGGGCTGCAGTCGGCACCAGTAACCAATGGTGGGGCCATGAGGGGGGTGGGGGTGCCCGAGGCCACCATAGACTGACCTCTAGCCACCCCCGCGGCCACTCCCACCAGCACCGCTCTGATAGAGTTTCATTTGTTCAGTGCAGCCTCTCTGCAGTGCAGCCTTAAACAGAGCCTACCCTCCTAAACTCATAAAGCAACAAGTCCTCAGTGCTGCCTCCTGCCAACAGCGTCTACACGGAGGCAGGAGCAGCTCCAGGCAGAGGATACAGAGAAATGTTTAATGACAGGAGGCCAGCCTTGCCCCAGTCTGCGGCCAGCGTAGTCAGTGATGTGAACAGCTGACATGTACCTCGTCAATTACAGTAGATAACAAGAGATCGTGGACAGAATTTAGACTTTCAAATCCATAAAGGTATTCTACATATGTCAAGCTTCAAGTCAGTCTTTGTTTGATGACAATCAATCACATTCACGGAAATCTGATCACAAACAGCTGTTTGAAATAAGACGAGCAGTAAGATGTGACGCAACCTGAACCTGAAGCGCAGCACCGCGGCGTTGTGCAACATGTTTTTTTACAATATCTTACCTTTATTATTACAGAGTAAAAACTCCAGAAAACAGAAGTTCAGACGTCCTGAAAACAGCTTTTGTAGCCTGTGAAGTTTTCTGAAGCCTCTGCCCACAGCCCAGTGATGAGACTTAGGACTGTGTTTCTGAGCTGGAGCAGGGGCGGAGCAGAGGCAGGGGCTGGGGCCGGGGCTACACTAAAAGAAACTTGTTCAGATTTTTACAAAAAAAGTTAATGCCCAAATAGTTTTATTTGTGCTTCTGTATGAGTAGAGCAGCAGCTCATGTTTAAAATAGAAGAGTATAATGTTCTGTATTGAATCTTGGAGAACAATAAAATCATTTTCTACAGCCAGGTAAAAATAATCACAGAATATAAAATGCACTAGAATACAGGAAATCAGACAGTTTTTGTTAAAATTTTCTCTGGGGAAGCACGCGCACCCCACTGCTTTATATTTTACAACTTACAAAAAAATTTATTATACATGAGGGGCACAATACAGGGTTTCCACAAAAAAAAAAAAAAGTCTGTACTGGAGATGTTAATAAACATTGCGCGTGTAGCGCCCAGTCCGCGGGCGCAAAGCCCCCTCGGCATCATGTTGTTTCAGCAGTGTTTTCACATATGTTTGCTAATGTTAGCAACCTTTTAAATACATTTATTTACAGTATATTTGTATTTTTTTCTTACAGTCACATTAGATGCGCGTATGTTTTTCTGCCCTCAGTGGTGTAGTCCGATCTGTGTTGTGTTCACACTTCACTAGGACCAGACCAGGAGTGCACCAGGGCTCAAAGCGCACCGCACCGAGAACTCTGATTTCAGGAGGACCAGAGTTCACCTGTTTGGTGTGCACCTTGTGTG
This sequence comes from Bostrychus sinensis, assembly GCA_020698575.1. NCBI lineage: Eukaryota > Metazoa > Chordata > Actinopteri > Gobiiformes > Eleotridae > Bostrychus > Bostrychus sinensis. The sequence continues at coordinate 43,546,161 of CM036242.1, forward strand.
ATTGTGCGTTCACACTGCTCAAACGAACCAGACTTTGCCAGGAAGCACACGAGAGTTCGAGTGAAGCGAACCAAACACAGCAAGTGTGAACACCAGGTCTGAACCAGGTCTGAACCAGGTCTGAACCAGGTCTGAACCAGGTCTGAACCAGGTCTGCACCAGGTCTGAACCAGGACTAAAGCAGGACTAAACCACATCTAAACCAGGTCTAAACCTGGTCGAAAAGAAGACTAAACCTGGTCGAAAAGAAGACTAATTCAGGACTAAACCAGGACTAAACCAGGCCTAAACCAGGACTAAACCTGGTCTAAACCTGGTCTAAATCAGGACTAAACCAGGACTAAAGCAGGACTAAATGAGGACTAAACCAGGACTAAACCAGGCCTGAACCAGGACTAAACCAGGACTAAACCAGGACTAAACCAGGTCTAAACCAGGTCTAAACCAGGTCTAAACCAGGACTAAACCTGGTCTAAACCTGGTCTAAACCTGGTCTAAACCAGGTCTAAACCAGGACTAAACCTGGTCTAAACCTGGTCTAAACCAGGACTAAACCTGGTCTAAACCTGGTCTAAACCAGGTCGAAAAGAAGACTAAACCAGGACTAAACCAGGACTACCCCAGGACTAAACCTGGTCTAAACCAGGTCGAAAAGAAGACTAACCCAGGACTAACCCAGGACTAAACCAGGACTAAACCAGGACTAAACCAGGACTAAACCAGGACTAAACCAGGACTAAACCAGGTCTAAACCAGGTCTAAACCAGGTCTAAACCAGGTCGAAAAGAAGACTAACCCAGGACTAACCCAGGACTAACCCAGGACTAAACCAGGACTAAACCAGGACTAAACCAGGTCTAAACCAGGTCTAAACCAGGTCTAAACCAGGTCTAAACCAGGTCGAAAAGAAGACTAACCCAGGACTAAACCAGGACTAAACCTGGTCTAAACCTGGTCTAAACCTGGTCTAAACCTGGTCTAAACCTGGTCTAAACCAGGTCGAAAAGAAGACTAAACCAGGACTAAACCAGGACTACCCCAGGACTAAACCTGGTCTAAACCAGGTCGAAAAGAAGACTAACCCAGGACTAACCCAGGACTAAACCAGGACTAAACCAGGTCTAAACCAGGTCTAAACCAGGTCTAAACCAGGTCTAAACCAGGTCTAAACCAGGACTAAACCAGGTCAAAAAGAAGACTAACTCAGGACTAAACCAGGACTAAACCAGGTCTAAACCAGGTCTAAACCACATCTAAACCAGGTCTAAACCAGGTCTAAACCTGGTCTAAAAGAAGACTAAACCAGGACTAAAGCAGGAGTAAAGCAGGAGTAAAGCAGGTCTGAACCAGGACTAAACCAGGTCTAAACCTGGTCTAAACCAGGTTGAAAAGAAGACTAAACCAGGACTAAACCAGGACTAAACCAGGACTAAACCAGGACTAAACCAGGTCAAAAAGACTAAACCAGGACTAAAGCAGGTCTGAACCACGTCTAAACCAAGACTAAAGCAGGACTAAAGCAGGACTAAAGCAGGTCTAAACCAGGACCACACCAGGTCTAAACCAGGTCTAAACCAGGACTAAACTTGCTGGACATTAAGTCTTGACCATTGGCTGCAAAAAAACAATGAGATAAAGGGAAAAAGGAAACCTTCCTCGTTGAAGAGCATTATTTACAAACTAACTTCATAATAAGATGATTTCAGACTTTAGGCTTCATCAGGGTCAAACATAAAAGATATTAAACATAACATTTGACAACTTCGAATAATAAAGTTAATAATAATTAATAAAATCAGACCTGACCTGAAACCTCGCCCGCCTCGTGCGGTCCCTGTCCTGTCCCTGTCCTGTCCTTGCCGACCCCCCTCGCGCTCCCTCAGCTCTCACCCACCTGACAGAAGCACCTGGCGCACGCAGGGCACACATGGAGCAGCGGCAGCAGCAGCGCGAGGAGCCCCACGGGGTTCATGTCGTCCTCTGTCCGCGCGCAGGGGTCAGCAGTAAAACTTCTCTGTGATGATGTTGTGAGGCGTCATCGAGTGGGCGCGCTCACTTCCGCGTTTACCGTCAGCTACGTGAGGGACGTGACTGCGGACGTGGACGTGACCGGTGTTACGCGGAATCCTGCTCCCTGTCGAACTCTGCGCCAACCCCGCCACAGACCTGCGCCGCTCGGTCGTGAAGCCAGAGTCCGTACAAAGTGCCAGCCGTGTTTTTTCTTACAGGATCTTTACAAAAACAGTGCAGGAGCAGAAAATAACACAGAGAGAGAGAGAGAGAGAGAGAAGAAACAGGACCAGCCTCGGAGATGGGGCGCTTCCTCAACGCCTCTGCCCTAAAAGATAAAGTTAAAAGTTACAGTTAGAGGTGATGGTGTTAGTTCAGAGACACCTGTAGCTGTTTTGCGTAGGGTGACCAGATTTTAGACCCAAAAACTGTGACACATTTTTTTCCCCACTAATCACGGTGCATTTGAACTCACCAAGTGACAAAAAAAAAAAAAAAAAAAAAAAAAAGCTTCTGGTACATGCCGCTATGTCTAGGTTTTGAATTTAGATGGAAATTTACAATTTTACAATTTTCTGCCATGTAATTCAAAATACTTGAAGCTAGGGCTTAAGTTTAGAATTTGATGTCAATTTAATGATAAAAATCATAAAATAGTAAATAATTTTAGAGATAAGAGTCTTAAGACAAATGTGGTTTTAGTTTCCTGTGCTTTTCAGTTGGTTAAAATGGGGACAACTGAGACATGGTTTGTTGAAAGATGGGTCAAGGACCCTAAACCTGGGATTGTCCTGGTCAAATAGGGACATCTGGTCACCCTAGTTTTGCTAAATGTTAGATTAGAACCTAGATGCTTTTGAAACAAAAATGAAACCAACATGAAAAATTACCCAGATCCATAAAAACGGCAAATTATCTCCTCTTGTTAATGTTATAAGTTTAAATAAAAATAATGACTATTGCAAAATAAGCAGAATGTTCAACCAAATGTTGGATAACAACAAATCACAGCACGCTCTGGTGGCTGTAATAAGCGCTATGAGTTTTGTGGTAAATGAGCGGTCATGTGATGCGTTTCGATCAGCGCGAGAAAGATGCTATAATGGATGCTGAGGAGGTGAAGCGGAGGCGACTCTGTGGTGACTATGTTTTGGTTGTGCCAGCAACGAAAGCAAGGTCTGAGGTGTGGAAGTATTTTGACCATGTGCACAATGAAAATAATGAGGAAGGAGGAGGAAGAGTTGGGGGCCTGTACGCACATTTGAATAAGGTCGGGCAGTAAATGGGAAAGGGGAAAGGGGAAAGGGATTGGTATTTATATAGCGCTTTAACTATGACACAAGTCACCCAAAAGCGCTTTATACACAGTAGGGAAGGGGTATTTCATTCACTCCATACTCAGTAGTGGTAAGCTATGTTTTGTAGCCACAGTTTCCCCTGGGGTAGACTGACAGAAGCGCGGCTGCACACATCTGCACCAACAGACCCTCCGACCACCACCAACCACTCACTCACATTCACACCGGCTTCCTGGTGTTCCCCAGCGGTCTCCCATCCAGGTACTGATCAGGCCCTACCCTGCTTAGTTTCCGAGGTCTGATGGGATCGGGCATCCACAAGGCGGTATGGCCAAATGGGTTCGGGCTTCAACAAAGCTGTCAATCAAAAGGCTTGAGTCGAATTCTGTCGGGCTCGGGCCATGTCGGGCCTGACTGACTAAGGCCCGCTTCCAGCTACAGTCAAGGGCGTAGGTTTGGCATCAGCTTTGATAGGGACACTGTCATGAATTCACCGATTCATGGAATTGAACAATCTATTTTATTAAGGTAACACATGGAGCATCTTCAACGCGGGAATCACATCTTGCATATTGTACATACTCGTATACAGTGATTACCCATAATTCATAGCGTACACTACAAACAGGTAGCTTCAGCCACTAACAACAATCACTAGCGCCTCCTAGTGGAGCTCATAGTAATAAATCACTTGGATCACATCACATCTCCCCCCCTTTTGGAGATTCCCTAACTACTACATTCAACATTCATAACTCTCAGATGTAAGTAATAAAGAGTGTAACATTAAACATGACTGTTATAAAGTAGTCATAGCACAATTCAACTCATTACCAGTAAGTATAATAATTCTGAAACATACAATAACCTTAGCTGTTAATATGACCTATTATGGCTGTTGAACTCCACTGCTAAATGTCCTTGCTGTAAACAAAACAAGGTTGGAAAAGAACAATTTTAGCAGGTGGCCTAACAGTTCTTCCAGCAAGGGTCCTCTTCGGAGAGGTACCTAAACTCGGGGGAACTGTGGGAACACAGGGCACAGGTGCACCAGCAGCAGGGGGAGGGTCATCTGTCTCACCTGGAGTAGTATTACCACAGTCACTACTAGTCTCTTTTCCAGCAAGTTGAGCTGCAGGCTTGGACACTTCCCGTAGGTGCCTCCTGTTCCTGCGGGCTACAGTACCTTCTTCAGTCTGGACATAATAGGATCTGGGCTCTGGAGCTTTAGAAATGACTTTCGCTGGAGTCTTCCAGCCCTTCTCTACATCCAGTTTAACAGTCACGTTCTGGCCACGCTGCAGCGTAGGCACAAGTCTAGCTGAGTGACGCCTGTTGTAAAAGAAGCGGTAGGCAGATTTGGTCTGTTGGTCCTTCAGCCGAACAGTCTGGGGGTCAACTCCAGTCGGGCGCAGCTGTTGAGGCAAAACAGGTACCATAGTTCTGATTTCTCGGCCAATCATCAGCTGAACAGGGCTCTGACCCGTAGCTGTGATAGGAGTAGCCCTGTAGCTGAGCAGAGCGAGGTTAGGATCTTGTTGGCGCAGGATCCTTTTGGCTATGGCAACGCTCCGCTCCGCTGCTCCGTTCGCTTGTGGATAGTAAGGATTGGATGTAGTATGCTCAAAGTTGTAAGCCTCACTAAACTGGCGAAACTCTGCTGAGGCAAACTGGGGGCCGTTATCTGTCACTAATATCAGAGGAATTCCCCACCTGGCAAACATGCTCTTGAGGTGTGAAATGACTTGGTTACTGCTTGTGGTAGACAAGTGAGCAATCTCAATGTAACGCGAATAGTAGTCCACTACTACCAGATATTGTTTACCATCCTGCTCACATAAATCGGCTGCTATTTTCTGCCAAGCTCCTAGTGGCATTGGTGTGGTTATCAATGGCTCCTTCCTCTGAATAGGTTTGTTCCTAATGCAAAACTCACACGTATTAACTAACTCAGTAATAGCTCTCCCAACAACTGGCCACCAAACTGACATGTTGGCTCTTTTACAACATTTGGCGATTCCCTGATGACCTGCGTGTATTTGAGAGAGTACAGTCTTTCGCATTGAAAGGGGAATGACTATGCGGTCGCCGTGCATAAGGAGACCATCAACCTCAGACAAGTGAGCCCTAGCAGCGTGAAATTTGAGCAGAACATGTGTTAAACAAGACAAATCTGATGGCCACCCATTATTGGTGTAACGAAGCACAGTTTGAAGGATACCATCATTGCTTGTGGCTTCTCTTATGGCATTTAGTCTGTCTTTTGTGATTGGTCTTATAGCTACCACTGCCTGAACATCGGCTTTGATCTCATGTTCAGTGTCTGACATAGTACAGTCCTGCAAAGGGTTTCAAGACAAGGTGTCAGCAACAATGAGCAGCTTTCCTGGAACGTGAACAGCTTCGGCATTGAACTTCATGAGTCGCATTAATAATCTCTGACACCTAACAGGTGCTTTATCAAGGTCATACGAGTTTATGAGTGGGACAAGGGGTTTATGATCTGCCTGTAGGACAAACTTTTCCATACCCTGCAGGTATCTCCCAAAGCGCTCACCCGCCCAAACACCAGCAAGGCATTCTTTTTCAATCTGAGAACACCGTCGCTCAGTCTCAGTTAATGTACGTGAACAAAAGGCGACTGGCCGGAGTCCATCTCCTTGTTCCTGGTAACGTGCACCTCCGAGGCTATAACTGCTTGCATCTGCGCTAACGACAGTTGGCTTGGATGCGTCATAATATGCCAAGGCTGGTGCTGCAGTTAGCATGCTTTTCACTTTCGTAAAGGCTACCTCTTGTGCCTCTCCCCATGTCCACTCCGTGTCGCTTTTCAACAAGCTGTTAATGGGGTGCATTATTGTGGAAAGGTCAGGAAGGAATTTCCCCAAGTAGTTGATCATTCCGATCCTCTGACGCAGTTCTGTTAGGTTTGTGGGACTGGGGATTTCTGCAATGGCCCTGACTTTCTCAGTGTCAGGCCTTATGCCATCCTTACCAATGATGTGCCCAAAGTAATGGATCTCGGATTTCCTGAACTGACATTTGTCCTTGTTTAGCTTCAGTCCTGAAGCCTTAATGGTTTGCATTACAACTTGAAGGTTCTGGTCGTGGTCGCTCCTGTCCTTGCCATAAATCAGAATGTCATCCATCACCACCACAGTGCCAGCGTGGTCTCTCAGCAGGGCGCTCATTTTCTGCTGAAATATTTCTGGGGCAGACGTAATGCCAAAAGGAAGTCGCCGAAAGCAAAAGCGGCCTACTGGCGTTATGAAGGTTGTAAGTTTCCTGCTGCTCTCATCAAGCGGGATCTGCCAAAACCCACTTGAAGCGTCTACTGTAGAGAAAACTGTTGCGCCTGACAGTTTTGGTGCAATGTCCTCAAGTGTGGGCAGGATGAACCGCTCTCTTTTCACTGCTTTGATTAGTTTGGTTAGATCCACACAAATCCGGGGTCTCTTATTCTTTTTGATAACTGGCACCATGGGAGCGCACTAGAGGTAAGATCTTAAGCCCGAGTCCGAACCCGACCCGGCCCGAAATTCGGGTACTACTAAACAGGAAGCGCAGAGCCAGGGCACGCTTTGCGCACGTGTTGTGAATGTAATATTTTCTCCGCAAGTCCGCATCTATTTTGTTTAGGTATCCCTGATATGGAGCAGCAAGAAGTCAAGGATAAACTTAAGACAGGGGAACTGAAAAGGCAAACACGCACCGCCGGTAAGAGTGAGGCTGCAGTATTTCTCCGCGTAATTAAGCGAGTGCGCATCAAGATCTCTCTTTCACTCTCTTTGTCTGGCCTCTTATTCTGTGTTCCAGCGTTATTTTGTTGTGCAAATGCATTTATCATGATCATAAAAATATGTAGATTATTTTAACCTTAAGAAATCTTGCGTTTTTTTCTGCCAAAAATACTATGGGAAAAATTGAAATTTCGGGTTTGCTTCGAGCTCGGGCCTGCAAATCAAGTTAATTGGTCGGGCTCGGGCTGGGTTGGGCTTTAATGCCTGCGGGCCTGGGTCAGGTCGGGCTGGATTTTTTAGGCCCGATCTTACTTCTAGAGCGCACCAGTCTGTGGCTTCCTTCACCTCCTCAATGATGCCTAGAGACTGCATACGCTTCAGTTCCTCTTCCACTTGGGGCAGGATTGGGAATGGAATGTGCCGCAGAGTCACAATGCTGTATGGCTTAGCATCTGGCCTAAGCTCAATTTTGACTGGTTTGCAATTCAGCAGTCCAATATCTCCAAAAACCTCATTAAATGACTCAAGTCTACCCACTCTGCGCACAAGTCCCATTTTAATAGCAGTTTTACGTCCAAGCAAGTTGGTTGTAAATGGTCCTGTCATGACATAAATCCAAAAGGGGTAAGTCTCTCCGCATCTTTCACAGTGAGTCATGAATTTGCCTTTGCAAACAAGCCTTCCACCGGACTTGTAAAAGTCAACTTGGTCTTGGCCAGGGGAGGGCACTGTTGCAGCTTGATATATGTCTCCTCTGGTATGACAGTTACATCCGCACCTGTATCAATCCGGAATGTTAAAGTCGTGCCATTAATTTGCAGATCCTCATACCATTTGTCCTCATCCCCTTCATTGTCATCCGCAATAGCCCCTAGAAGCCATGAACTGCCCTCGTCACTATCACAGTCTGTAGCTTTAAGCGTATTCACGTTTTTAGTTTTACACCGCACTTCAAAATGGCCCATTTTGTTGCAGTTGCGGCAGCATTTACCTGTAGCCGGACATGCACCAAACTCGTGCTGTCTCCCACATCTAGATCAATTTTTTCTATGAGTTTGTTGAATTACAGGTTTATATTGTTCGTTGTCTTTAGACTTAGCATGCCTCTTCTCATACTGTTTAGGCTGCTTGAACTTACGTGCATTAGCGGTGCTCACTTCGCCACTTGTTGCTCTGGCGTTTGCGTTTTGTGCTTTTATCAGCTCCGACTGCCGTGCAATGTTGATCGCTTTTTCCAGCGTCAAGTCCGGTTCGAGTTGCAATTTCTGAGACACTTCTCCATCTGCGATCCCGATTACGATGCGGCCCCTTATCTGTTCCTCTTTGGTTTGTCCAAAATCGCAGTGCTCTGCTAGCTTATAGAGTTGTCTTACAAACGCCTCCACGCTCTCCCCCTGGAGCTGCGGGCGTCTATGGAAGCAGGTACGTTCGTGAATAGTGTTACGCCTCGGTACAAAATGTTCATCAAACTTTTTCATAACTTCCTCGTAATAATCTTCGATATCCTCCGGGAACATAAAAGTGCCAAAGATTGGTTCTGACTCTTTGCCCATAGCATATAACAGTGTATTAACTTGTACATCGCTGTCCTCCTTGTCTAGCTTAGTAGCTATCCGGAAACGGGAAAAGCGCTGTCTCCAGGCCGGCCACGCCGACGGCTGGGTGAAGTCAAACGATTCAGGAGCCTGAAACTTGGCCATATCGCTGCTTCAATCTTGTCCTCCGGGGCGAAAGAGCCACTTCTGACACCATGTCATGAATTCACCGATTCATGGAATTGAACAATCTATTTTATTAAGGTAACACATGGAGCATCTTCAACGCGGGAATCACATCTTGCATATTGTACATACTCGTATACAGTGATTACCCATAATTCATAGCGTACACTACAAACAGGTAGCTTCAGCCACTAACAACAATCACTAGCGCCTCCTAGTGGAGCTCATAGTAATAAATCACTTGGCTCACATCACAGACACACCAAACAAACCTGCTCGTTTCAACGCACTGCTGTCAGTCAGGCCTACAACTATAGGTTGGGGAAAGTAATATTTCTTTGCTGATTTGCTTTTGCTTTTCACCATAGCACACAGGCAAGCTCACGGTAACTGTAGGCTAGCTGGAAAAAATACAAGTTACAATAAATATTTTACAATGTATTTTTTACATTTGTTACATATAAATTTGAAACGGGGGTCTGGGGCTCTCCTCCAGTTGCTGATGCTGATGTTTGATCTGTGACAGACTCAGATCATACTGGAGACAGATGGATTTATAAAGACGGCAACTCTCCTCCAGGCTACAGTATTTGGATAACACAGTTTTAAATATATTAATTATGAATGAGAATGATGCAGGGGAGTGCAGCAATGATACTGGATAAATGCGCATATTAGCGGCTAATTAATATGCATGAAAACTCGGTCCATTCACGCCTTGTTCGCGCTTTGTTCAGCTGTGTAAAGTGAGGCCAGAAATCGTGGCATTAGAGGCTTCTGCTATTTAAAGTCCATATTAATTCAGAGAACAGTGTTTGTGTGCTGTAGCCTGCTGAAGCTTATATTAGATGCTAAAAACAAAAGCTAGAGAAGTAGCGCCAGGTCAGATAAACGTTTCCAAAACTCACCACACAGACGTCTTCACGCAGATCTTTTCATCTTGATATAAAAGGAATAGTCCATATTTGATAACTGTTATAGTCCATAGTCCTGGCTTGTTGAAAACTTCAGCCCAGTTTAAAGAGGCTCTAAAGTTGGGACACAGACAGGCTGCCTCTCTGTACTCTCGCAGTGTAAATTTGTGCTGGAGTTCGCTTTTATTTTAGCAGTTTTCAGCTCTTTCTAGCTCATTTAAATCTGCTGCTGTCTCAGGCAGATCAGTGTACTAAGTAACTGTAGTAACCCACAAGAACCCCTCGCATCTTAGTTGGGCCTGTTCAAAAACAAAATGAGGTAATATTTAGCTATTTCAACTTCAACTTTCAACTTCAACTGAAAATTTGGTAGGGACATGTCCCTACGGTCCATACGCAAACCTACGCCCATGTCTACAGTAACATAACTTTTTTTTTTTATTAATCTTTATACTTTTTTTTAATGGCCCACAACCCACTGAAAATTGTTCTGCGACCCACCTTTGGGTCCCGACCCACCAGTTGAAAAACACTGCGTTAAAACATATCCCTACACATATCTGTAAAAACGCTGGTATGTCCCACTTTTCAACAAATCATGTCCCAGTTGTCCCCATTTTAACCAAAAGAAAAGCATACTACACTAAGAACACATTTGTCTGAAGACTTTTGTCAATAAATGTATGCACAAATTCTACACAAGGAGCACTGGGACTGTCCTGACAGAGGCTGGGACTGTCCTCCTGACTGAGACTGGGACCGTCTTCCTGACTGAGGCTGGGACCGTCCTCCTGACAGTGGCTTGGTCTGTCCTGAATGAGGCTGGGACTGCCTTGACACAAACCGGGATCATCCTGACAGAGGCTCAGACTGTTCTCCTGACAGAGACCGGGGCAGCCCTGACAGAGGCTGGGACGGTCCTCCTGAGAGAGGCTTGGACTATCCTGACAGAAGCTTGGCCCGTCCTCATAACAGATGCTGGGACTGTCCTCCTGACTGGGGCTGGGAACGTCCTCCAGACATATGGTAGGACTGTCCTGACAGAGGCTGGGACTGTCCTCCTGACTGGGGCTGGGGCCATCCTGAAAGAGGCTGGGACCGTCCTGACAGAGACTGGGACTGTCCTCCTGACAGAGGCTGGGAACGTCCTCCAGACATATGGTAAGGACTGTACTGACAGAGGCTAGGACTGTCCTGACACAGGCTGGGACCATCCTCCTGACAGAGACTGGGACTGTCCTGACAGAGGCTGGGACCATCCTCCTGACAGAGGCTGGGACCGTCCTGACAGAGGTTAAGACTGTCCTGCTGAAGAAGGCTGGGACTGTCCTCCTGATAGAGGTTGGGAACGTCCTGACACAGCCTGGGACCATCTTCCTGACAGAGGCTGGACCCGTCCTGACACAGACTGGGACTTTCCTTTCAGAGGATTGGCCTGTCCTCCTGACAGAACCTGGGACTGTTCTCCTGACAGAGGCTTGGACTGTCCTCCTGACAGAGGCTGGGACTGTCCTTTTGACAGAGGCTGGGACTGTCCTGACACAAACTGGCATCATCCTGACAGAGGCTCAGACTGTTCTCCTGACAGAGACTGGGACTGTCCTGACAGAGGCTGGGAACGTCCTCCTGAATGAGGCTGGAACCACCCTCCTGACAGTGTCTGGAACCATCCTGACAGAGGCTGAGACCGTCCTGAAAGAGGCTGGGACCATCCTCCTGACATAGGCTGGGACTGTCCTAACAGAAGCTGGGAATGTTCTCCTGACAGAAACTAGGACCATCCAGCTCCACTCCAGCTCCACTCCAGCTCCATTCCAGCTCCACTCCAGCTCCACACCAGCTCCACACTCCAGCTCCACACCATCTCCACACCAGCTCCACGCCACCTCCACACTCCAACTCCACACCAGCTCCACACTCCAGCTAAACACCAGCTCCAATACTAGCGCCACTCCAGCTCAACACAAGCTCCACACCAACTCCACACCAACTCCAAACTCCAGCGCTAAACTCCAGCTCCACACCAGCTCCACACTCCAACTCCACACCAGCTCCACTCTCCAGCTAAACACCAGCTCCAACACTAGCGCCACTCCAGCTCCACTCCAGCTTCACTCCAGTTCCACACCAACTCCACACCAGCTCCACACTCCAGCTCCAAACCAGCTCCACACTCCAGCTCCACACCAGCTCCACACCATCTCCACACCAGCTCCACACTCCAACTCCACACCAGCTCCAATCCAGCTCTTCACCAACTCTACACCAGCTCCACACTCCAGCTCCAAACCAGCTCCACACTCCAGCTCCACACCAGCTCCACACTCCAGCTCCACACCAGCTCCACACTCCAGCTCCACACCATCTCCACACCAGCTCCACACTCCAGCTCCACACCATCTCCACACCAGCTCCACACTCCAACTCCACACCAGCTCCACACCAGCTCCAATCCAGCTCCACACCAGCTCCACTCCAGCTCAACACAAGCTCCACACCAATTCCACACCAACTCCACATCAACTCCAAACTCCAGCGCTAAACTCCAGCTCCACACCAGCTCCACACCAGCTCCTCTCCAGGTCCACACCAGTTCCACACCAGCTCCGCACCTGCTCCACTCAAGCTCCAAACCAGCTCCACACCAGCTCCGCATAACATTTTCAAATACAAGCTCCACACAAGCTCCACTCCAGCTTCACTCTAATTCCACACCAACTCCACTCCAGTTCCACTCCAGCTCCACATCAGCTCCACTCCAGCTCCACATCAGCTCCACTCCAGCTCCACACAAGCTCCACTCCAGCTCCACACCAGTTCCTCTCCAGCTCCACACCAACTCCACACCAGCTCTACTCCAGCTCCACTCCAGCTCCACACCAGCTCCACATCAGCTCCACACAACATTTTCAAACACCAGTTCCACACCAGCTCCACTCCGGCTCCACTCTGGCTCCACACCAACTCCACACCAACTCCACACCAACTCCACGCCAATTACAATTCTCTACCTTTATAATGTTTTCTGCTAAATAGCTTTTCATATTTCCAGCACTGGGATTGTAATTTTGTAAAAAATGTATCACATGACAATGATCAGACTGATAAAAGCAGGTGTGTCGCAAATGCTCATTTCATGTCTGATGAAGGGCAAGTGCCCGAAACATCACTCGTGGTGAAAAATAAATTGGAGCTAAAAAGCATTATTGTGCGGATGCTCCTCCTCCTGTTTGTAACTTTTTGGATATACCTGTCTTGATCCAGTACACAATCGTAAGGTTTTTTTGGATGTGCGTGTCTTTCTCTTGTCTGTAATATTAAGAGAACCTCCAAGAATCCAAATCGCCGATACATACATTTGAAGTTCTGTCATAGAGCATATTTGACACTAAGTGTAAGGCATAAAATGGGGGCTGCATCTGGTCCTTACTGCTCATTCTGCTCTCCGGGGACTTTGGGCTTTTTTATTCATGTTGTCTGGGAATGTCCAGGGGTTCAGGAGATCTGGAGGAAGGTAGTTGATTGTCTTGGGAATTTAACTGGAGTCACTTTGCCTTTGCAACCTGCTCTACACCTTTTGAATAATGACTCACAATTATCCCTCCAGGAAAGGACTCGCAAGATTTGGTTGGCAGGCCTCACTGCAGTCAGCAAGATTATAGCTCAAAAATGGAAACCACCTAATGACTTAACGTTCACTCACTGGCTCTGTTGTTTTATGGATATTGCATATTTGGAGTTGTCTTTGGCAAGGGTGAACAATGCAACACAAAACACTACTGCAACATGGACTCAATTGATAGATGATCTTAAGAGGTTGCTTTCTTAGTGAGAATTACCTGTATAACGTCGTTGTAATCTGTGTGGTTGGTGGCAGGGGTAGGGGCGGGAGGGGTTGGGTGGGGGGATCTTATTTTATTTTATTTATGCCATGTTTAAAAATGTTAAAATCAGAAGATCCAATGTGTTTAAAATGCATTTTATGTTCTGTTTCTGATCTTCCTAATAAAAATTTGATGACAGAAAAAAAAAATTAAGGACAGCCCACAGATCCCTCTGCACAGTGCGCCAGTGTTACCTCGGCATCCGAGAAGGCTGCGCGTAAGGGAAATCATCTTCGTTTGCATTAAATCTGCTGTGTGTCCTGGCGCTCACCGCTTTTAAGGACAGTGCTCCCATCACAGCTGCAGACAGGTGACGGGCGTGCGCTGCTCCACTGACTACTGTCCTGTCTACTCTCAGACGGGACATGCTATTGCTATAGCAACTTGCACACTTTTCACACAGTATCCTTTCATGTGGGCCAGTTTTTGGACTTGTTTTTGAGTATGACCATAGTGCAACGTGATCTCTGTCTCTGACAAGCCTCTGTCCCCATATATTTCTATTGCTGATGTGACATATGAGGTGTGCCATTTAGGATCAGAAAGTGATTCAAATGAGGCAAAAATTATGCAAAAAGCCCAAAGGATGAGAGGACTGTGAGTTTAGCCCAGAACAGGATGAGAAGCTGAGGGGTGACCCGGGATATGATCTGCAGTTTGTTATTGCAGATATTCTCCGCGTGTCTAGCCCAGCTAGCAAATTTCATCTGGCGGGGATTTGGCCCACGTCCTTACGTTTCCTCCGGCCCACTATGCGCCCGGTTCCGCGGCCCAAAGTCGGCCCGAGTACTGTGTGCCGGATTCACCTCACATACTGTGTTTAGATAGAGGCGTGTGCGTGGTTCTGGCCCGGATCTGGTTCATATACTGTATACTGAGGTTTAAATGTAATTCTGGCAATAGCTTGTAGTTGCAAAAAAAAAAAAAAAATACCCAAGGCACTCTCTCATAAAGTTAAAAAGCCTTATTAAAAGCCCTATTACTTAGGGCATGTCACAATAGACTAAAAAAGCCCCAACGCGTTTGGGCGTTACAGCCTTCATCAGGGGACAAACAGAAGTAAAGTGTGTTGTATGGGTTTTAAAGATACATTCCACCAATAGGGTTTCTCCACCTGTAAGAGGGAGTAGTACAGGGTTAACACACCTATGTGGACATGTATATAAAGAGCCACAAGATGGCAGCATTATCCAATGAACATTAATAGTACATAAAGGCAAACTATACAATGGAAAAAACTACAGATAAAGTACATAGAAAAGCCCAACAGTCTATAAAAACACAGTGAAGTCCAAATCTTCATTTAGTCCAGGGTGTTTTGTGGCCTTAAGTCTATAAATCCATGAGGTCTCGCACTGTTTAAGTCTTCTTATTCTGTTTCCTTTTCGTATGGAGTCCGGCACGTGGTCTATTCCATGGGCTTGTAGACCGGCTGGGTTACTATTGTGGAATTCTAAAAAGTGTCTGGCCATAGGGTAGTTAGTATTACCTGTACGGAGAGCATATTTATGCTCTGCCAGTCTGTCCTGTAGCTGCCTTTTAGTCATTCCGATGTAGAATACATTACATTTCTGGCACAACAGTCTGTAAATAACATGAGTAGTCTTGCAGTTAATGAAATGGTTGATTTTATATTCCTTTTGTGAATGATAGTCCTCAAATGTCTTTGTTTGAAATATATTGGAACAATGGTTACAATGGTCACATCTGTAAGAGCCCATGGGTCTGGATCCAAGCCAAATCTTATTGGAACAGGGTGGTTGGTAGCTGTGAACAAGTTTATCTCGGAGAGTGGGACACCTTTTAAAACTAATAAGAGGTGGCTCCGGAAAAATTGTCCGTAGTGTCTCATCACTCTCAATGATACCCCAGTTTCTTTTGATTATTTGTTTAATCCTGTTAGCCTCCCTGCTATAAGTAGTGCTGAAAATCACTCTTGATGTAGTTGTTTGAGACCTGTTTTTTTTTTCCAAGTAGGGTGTCCCTGTTTAAATGTTTAGCTCGACTGTAAGTCTTCTGGAGCATGTTCTTGTTGTAGCCTCTTTCTTGAAACCTGGCAATCATCTCTTCAGATTTGGCCTCAAAATCAGTGTCCTGGTCGCAAATTCTATGAACCCTCTGTAATTGGCCAAATGGTATATTTTCTTTTAGCCACTTAGGGTGACAGCTTTTACCATGTAAAACAGTATTTCTGTCTGTTGGCTTTCTAAAAATAGTAGTATGTAAAATTCCCAAACAATCTTTGTAAATTGTCTTATATATTCCAGAGTAAGTTTAATATTAAAATTGATTCCATTTAAAAACTTATTGAAATCATGTAGTTCTGTCTCTGAACCTGACCAAAACAAACATCAATATATCGTCCCCACCAGATCACATGTTTTAGGAACTTATTCTTTTCCGTGTTAAAAATATAGTCCTCTTCCCATTTACCCAGGTACAGACCTGCGTATGATGGGCTATAACAGGCACCCATAGCACAGCCCTTCACTTGGGCCATATCAGAGTGCTGTACATTTTGTCTTCAAACACAAAAATATTATTGTTTAAAGTCCATTCTGTAAGTAACACTAAAAACTCACTTGGTGGCATTTCAGTGGATGGACGGTTACTTGGATAGAAACTCAATGCTTCCAAGCCCTCTTTATGTTCTATGTTGGTGTAGAGAGACTCCACATCCATAGTGACTAGGAATGTTTCCATGCCTATATTTTTCAACTGCTTTATTTTAGAGAGCACATCAGTAGTGTCCTTAATATAAGCTGGGAGTGTAGATACGGTTTAATAAAATAATCTATGTATTTAGACACAGGTTCCGTAAGGCTATCATTCATATAACTGGTCTTCCAGGAGGGTTGTCCAAACATTTATGTACCTTAGGGAGCAAGTAGGAACAACGCCATTCTTGGGTGGTCATTAAAGAGAAATTTGACTTCTTGCTCACTAAGCCATTCTTTGTCTAACGCTTCTGCGAGTCGTTCTTTTAACTCTGCTTTGAGGGCATCAGTGGGATTGCATGTGAGAAATGTATAAAACTCAGTGTTGTTGAGCTGGCGGTACGCCTCTTTCACATACATTTCCTTGCTCCACACCACAGTGGCTCCTCCTTTGTCAGCTTTTTTAATCACTATCTCTTCGTCTTTTGATAAGGCTTCCAGAGCACATTTTTCTTTATGTGAAATATTAGAATGCACAAATTTATTTTTATTACCGAACAGATTGTCAATATCAAAGTTCACTTTTTTTGCAAATGTATTTAATGAAGCATTCTGTACCAAAGGACAAAAAATGGATTTAGGTTTAAACTGTGACCTCTGTCTATTGAAGATGGTCTGACCTGAGTTTGTGGACGTAGGTGTGGGTACAGGGTGCAGCTTGTACCATGCCTTAAGATGTAAGTTCCTGTAGAAGCGGAATAAGTCAATTTCTGTGTCAAATTCCTTAGCAGAATGAGTAGGGGCAAAGGATAATCCCTTGGACAGAAGTTGGAGGCTCTCCTCAGACAGCAGCTTGTTAGAAATGTTGATTACCGCATATGTATGGTTCTGCTCCGGGTGTATCTGGGTTCTGGGTTTCTTCCTCCCCCATCGTGTCCTCCTTTTCCTTTGTCCCTTCCCATCATGCGTCCCCTTCCTGTCATTGGTTTGGTTTGATGGGGTGGACCATCTCGAGCCTCTAAAAAATCCTGTGATGGTGTTATAGTTGAAGATGTGGCAGTATCTTCATCTTCACTACTTGTGAAGTTAAAAGAGACTGTCCTGGGCCTAGTGCTGCTTGATGGTCTAGACTCTAGACCATGCTGTGTTCTTTTCCTCCAGTTGTATACATTTCCCTCTTTGTAGTCCCGTTCATCTCATTGGAACTTCTTGATTTTATACTGTTTAAGGCCCTGTGTATATTTCTCCAGATCAGCACTGAGTTTCTGTTCAAAAGAATTATTGTTCACATGAGGTGTAGCATGCTCATCTGTGGTTTTCCCTGCTTCCAAAATCTCAATTTGAACAGCTTCTCTGTCTTTATTAGATTCTTCAATTAGCAAAAGCATCAAGTCTGATGAGCATTTGTTAAGGATAGCTTCTCATCTGTGTCTAAAATCCTTCTTATCTTATTCAAAAGTAGGGAATTTCTTTATTCTTAAGCCCCTAGGAATGAGACCCTTTCTCCAATAGTCTGAGAGAGTTACCGAGTTCAGATGTAGTCTTGTATCTTTCTCCAGAAGGTGTCTCAGATCTGCAAAGGCCTTGTTCAAAGAGTCTTAAGATTGTAGTGCTGGGAATTCATCCATCAATGAAGTAGCTGTAATGATCCGTTGTCCATCCTCTAGTGAGTAGGAAAATGTTTTAACCATATTAAATGTAATGTGGGTCCAAAAACACTGACATGGAGCTGCTCCCCAAAAAGTACTCGCCAGTACTTGTAGTAATGACAAAAAAGTGACAAGGAAGAGTGCTTCCTGGAACTCCAAAAAGTAGGATAAGAGTAGCAAAAAATGAGGTGCTCTTTGGGAAGGGACAGGCAATGCAAAAAACAACAAAATACCCAAGGCACTCTCTCATAAACTTAAAAAGCCTTTATTACTTAGGGCATGTCACAATAGACAAAAAAAACCCCAACGCGTTTGGGCGTTACAGCCTTCATCAGGGGACAAACAGAAGTAAGTGTGTCGTATGGGTTTTAAAGATACATTCCACCAACAGGGTTTCTCCACCCGTAAGAGGGAGTGGTACAGGGTTAACACACCTATGTGGACATGTATATAAAGAGCCACAAGATGGCAGCATGATCCAATGAACACTAATAGTACATAAAATAGGTTGTAGTTGTTCTTTTTAAGTAGAAGTTTGTTTGGTTTTTCCCAAATATACCATGTTTGTGTAAGTGATTTGATGGCAATCAGTGTATTCGTGTATAGTTAATTAATATAGATTAGTATTTTCTTATTTGTAGACCACACGCATCTCATCCATTACTGTAATGTCCACCAACTGTTCAGTAAAGTTTTTTTGGAATAACCACTCTCCGTGCCCTGCTCTCTAACCGGAGACCCTGCCTGTCAGAAACTATCAGATCAGCCTTCCAGAGTGACACACTCTATCACAGTTATAGTGGCTTCAACTATACCTTAACCAAGCTCCACTTGTAGCGAGTCTACACTCTAAGAAATTGCTGTTAAACGACAGAAACATGACAGTAGCCTACTGTTAATCATTTAAAACAGTAACATGCTGTTAATAGCAATGCATTCTGGGAAAAGGTTTGAGCTGTTGGGAATTTTCCCAAAATACTGTATACTACTGTAAACTGCATTGCATTCTGGGAATGAATTTTGAACCCTGCAGTTGACAGTGGCTGCAGTACAGTAGTATGCTTGGACACAGCTCAGACTCAAACATGAGCCACTTCAGTCCTGCCTTTTTGGAGATAATCAAAGGTAAGTTAAAGCACATTTTATTACTTGTGATGTTTGCTTATTAATGTAATCATATCACTCTTCTTATACAGACCAACGCTGATTTGAGCATTTAGATAACAGTTAGCCTGAACAAAAAACGCTTTACTTAGAAAGGGATTACAGCTTTTTGTTCCAGAGGTAATACTGTTTCTTATATTTAAATACAACTTAATATCTAGAAGATGTGTTCATACTTTGCTTAAAAAAAAAAAAAAAAAAAAATCCTATGGAAATCAATTGCCCAGGGGGCTAATGCCAATAGTAGCCAGTAAAACGTGAAGTGACATGTAACATTACTTTTCACTTTGTAGAAAAGAGGAATACAACTTTTCCTCCACAGCAAGATGCTCTTCAGATAAAAGAAGTAAGTTGTGCGATGTGTATTCAGTTTAAAACATTGACATCCCATGAATGGCGCTCAGTCATTTATTCCAGTTTTCTGCTCCAGTCTTGGTGTTTAGGTGGGAACACTGTGTCCTGTGGGCAATGCCTCGGCTGAAATAACATAATAATAAGTAAGTACTATATTAATTTTCTGTTCAAATTAATTATATCTACTGTAAATTATTTGATGACTTCTTTCCAAAGCCCTAATCTCAGGCAATGTGTTTTTTTAGGTGATTTGCTGGATTAAGACCAGAAAATCTCTCCTGAAGTGGCCTATCTCGAAGAAGCTGGTAACAGTCAGCCCCCCTGAAGTCCAGACAAATAAGGTTATTTTGAACTACTGTGTAAAAATGCAAAGACTATTTGTTTTTTATAACATGGAGACATCTAAAAATGTTATCAATGTGAATTTTTAAATAAATTTATATTAAAGCCAAAGATGACTCATGTTTTTTATGGTTTAACCCTCTGGGAACCCTAGGGTCCAAACACGTACTTTTTGCTGTTTTTATTTTTTTGATCCTCAATAAATCAGTCAGTTTAAAACAGGGGTGTCCAAACTATGGCCCAGGGGCCAAATGCGGCCCACAGACAATTTTTTATTGGCCCTCGGACTTCATTCACAATTGGCCCAAATTGCCACAGGTAGCACTGTTTACTGCAAGGTTTGAAATGCAGGTAAAAAATTTATTTGTATGAGATGTACCTGGCATTAAGAAAGAAAAAATAGAAATTAATAGATGGTGGCGCCAAAAAAAAGTGACATCTTTTGTGGTGATGCAAAATATGACGCCTCGACTGAGTGGCCCTCCTGCACATATATTTTTCAGTATGTGGCCCTCAAGGAAAAAGGTTTGGACACCCCTGGTTTAAAAGCTGTTGGTGTGAAACTTGGCCGGAATCTTTTTTTTTCAGTTGGTTAAAATGATATGACCCCCTCTGTTCTAAGGTGTGTAGAACAGGAGATATGCACTTTACATACACTCGTAACCTTAAGTACGCGTTTGGGTCCATTGACTTCCATTATAACCACTGATTTTTGACATCCTGCAATTCTGACACATTATAATACTTTTTTCATGAAAACCTAATAAATCTAAGCCTTTACCTTCAAAAATAAAGGTAAATTAAAGCCGCAAGCGGCATTGGTAGGCCCTCGCCGGCCGAAACCGGAGCTGGGGCAGAGAAGAAACCATTTTGCCAAATTTTGTGTTGGTACCTTTTGATAAAAAAAACTGCAAAAAGCGTCCTAATACTCCATAGAACTGCATTAAATGGAATTCTCATTGGAAAATAATGGCAGAATTCGACCTTCGCCATGGCAACACCAAATGAAATACGACTTGGGTACCATTGGAATTTTTGATCAGGATGACATCAAGAATATTTGTGCCGAATTTGACAAATTTTCATTCAAGTATTATTTTTTCTGTCCATAGAAATTTTTGTTTCAGTCCCATTGGAATAAAATGGCAGGTTTCAGTCATCGCCATGACAACACAGTATAAAATATGACATGGGTCTCATTGGCTTTTGTGATCGGTGTGACATAAAGTATTTTTCTGCCAAGTTTCATAAAATTTGGAAAAACTAAATTTTTTACTGACCATATAAATATTTGTCTCATTCTGTAGGGGGCGCTATTGCGGCAAATTTCATTATTTCTTATTTAATGGGTTTAGGCTTGGAGGGTTTATGAGTGTTTAAAATTTGAGCCAAATTGGAGTTACTATGTGCGAATTGTAGCAAATTGCAGGTACGGAGAAATCGAAAAAAAATTCGTAAACTTTGAGGCTGCGCCGCACAAAAACCGTAAAACTTTTGCGAAGAATTTGGATAACTTTTAATGCCCCACTTCTGTAGATGATATAGAGCCATTTTGAGCTAATTAGGTGAAATGCCCAAGGAGGAGATAGAAAAAGTACGACGTGTGCAAAATTGCTGACTCAGCACTTCGCAGATTTCAATCCAAGATTACCGACTTCTGGTTTGTCAGAGGGCGTGACCATAATAATATTTTTTGTTTGGTTCCATGTCAGCAATGTGATTACCGAATCTGGTGGGTCTACGCCAAAGTTTACGTTCGGCCGACTCCCATTGGCGTAATGTATTTTCAATTTTGTAGGTGGCGCTGTCGCGCCACTTTTGTATTGTTAAATATGGCGCCTAAATAAAACAAAATTTTTCAGCAAACCTGAATTTTGAGCAAAATTTGGTGAGTTTTTATAAATGTTCAGGTGGTCAAATTAGCGCTCAAAGAGCAGAAGAAAAATAAAAAAAAATAAAAAGAAAGAATAAAAATAATAATAATTTTAGCAAAAACAATATATCCGTTTACATTATACCCACAAATTATATATTTTCGGAAAGCTCTCGAGTTCCCCCACGTGACCGTGGGGTCAAATGTCAATGACGAGCGCTTACGCGCTCGTCATTGACATTTGAGTGGGCTTCGCCCATTGACTTCCATTCATTTTCAGCCAATACAAGTATGTGGCTTCCATACCTGAGCTATATATGATTGTGTAGGACTTGATGCCATGAGTGTGTACATGGGAAAGCGCTTCGCGCTTTGTTTTTGTGCGCTTCGCGCACTTAAGAGTGGGCTTCGCCCACTGACTTCCATTCATTCTGAGCAAATACAAGTATGTGGCGTCCATACCTGAGGTATTTGTGTTTGTGTAGTACTTGATGCCATGAGTGTGTACATGTCAAAGCGCTTCGCGCTTTGTTTTTGTGCGCTTCGCGCACTTTTGGGCAGTGCGCAAAGCGCACTGCTGTGCAGACACAATAGGCCCTGCGCCACCCTTGGGGCTCGGGCCTAATTAGGTTTTTGGTCAGATTGACCCCCTAAACCACCAGGGGCAGCAGAGCTTTATTACAGTGGACCTGTCCCCTCTCTCTCCTCCTCTGTCTTCCTCCTGTGACCTCCTCGTGGACCTGTCCCCTCTCTCTCCTCCTCTGTCTTCCTCCTGTGAACTCCTCGTGGACCTGTCCCCTCTCTCTCCTCCTCTGTCTTCCTCCTGTGACCTCCTCGTGGACCTGTCCCCTCTCTCTCCTCCTCTGTCTTCCTCCTGTGACCTCCTCGTGGACGGGTTCCCTCTCTCTCCTCCTCTGTGCTCCTCCTGTGACCTCCTCGTGGACCTGTCCTCTCTCTCTCCTCCTCTGTGCTCCTCCTGTGACCTCCTCGTGGACCTGACTCCTCTCTCTCCTCCTCTGTCTTCCTCCTGTGACCTCCTCGTGGACCTGTACCCTTTCTCTCCTCCTCTGTGCTCATCCTGTGACCTCCTCGTGGACCTGTCTCCTCTCTCTCCCCTCCTCTGTGCTCCTCCTGTGACCTCCTCGTGGACCTGTCTCCTCTCTCTCCTCCTCTGTCTTCCTCCTGTGACCTCCTCGTGGACCTGTACCCTTTCTCTCCTCCTCTGTGCTCATCCTGTGACCTCCTCGTGGACCTGTCCCCTCTCTCTCCTCCTCTGTGCTCCTCTTGTGACCTCCTTGTGGACCTGTCCTCTCTCTCCTCCTCTGTGCTCCTCCTGTGACCTCTTCATGGACCTGTCCTCTCTCTCCTCCTCTGTGCTCCTCCTGTGACCTCCTCGTGGACCTGTCTCCTCTCTTTGTCTCCTCTGTGCTCCTCTTGTGACCTCCTTGTGGACCTGTCCCCTCTCTCTCCTCCTCTGTGCTCCTCCTGTGACCTCCTCGTGGACCTGTCTCCTCTCTCTCCTCCTCTGTCTTCCTCCTGTGACCTCCTCGTGGACCTGTACCCTTTCTCTCCTCCTCTGTGCTCATCCTGTGACCTCCTCGTGGACCTGTCTCCTCTCTCTTCCCTCCTCTGTGCTCCTCCTGTGACCTCCTCGTGGACCTGTCTCCTCTCTCTCCTCCTCTGTCTTCCTCCTGTGACCTCCTCGTGGACCTGTACCCTTTCTCTCCTCCTCTGTGCTCCTCCTGTGACCTACTCGTGGACCTGTCTCCTCTCTCTCCTCCTCTGTCTTCCTCCTGTGACCTCCTCGTGGACCTGTAGCCTTTCTCTCCTCCTCTGTGCTCATCCTGTGACCTCCTCGTGGACCTGTCCCCTCTCTCTCCTCCTCTGTGCTCCTCCTGTGACCTCCTTGTGGACCTGTCCTCTCTCTCCTCCTCTGTGCTCCTCCTGTGACTTCCTCGTGGACCTGTCCTCTCTCTCTCTCTCCTCCTCGTGGACCTGTCCCCTCTCTCTCCTCCTCTGTGCTCCTCCTGTGACCTCCTCGTGGACCTGTCCCCTCTCTCTCCTTCTCTGTGTTTTTCCTGTGACTTCCTCGTGGACCTGTCCCCTCTCTCTCCTCCTCTGTGCGCCTCCTGTTACCTCCTCGTGGATTTGTCTCCTCTCTATCCTCCTCTGTGCTCCTCCTGTGACCTCCTCGTGGACCTGTTCCCTCTCTCTCCTCCTGCTGTCTCCTCTGTGCAGCAGTCAGCTGTGAGAACGATCAGAGATACAATGAGCGGTGCCTTGAAGCGGCGCATTTGAAAGTGAAAGAAAAGGAGTGAAGCTGTGCGCTGGTTGTGTGTGGAGTGGGCTGTCCTCGGCCTCACAGTTTCCTGTAGTCCACTCCAGACACATTATGCAACTGTTCACAGCTGAAATCCACTCACATTTGGTGTTTTGGTCGGTGTTTTGGTCATCTGGATGTCCAGCCCTGGTTACTGTGCACCTGAAACTAGGTCACTAAGAAAAGTTCTGTGTTGTCACAGACAAGTGCTATTAATTAATTATCCTTCCTACAGCCCTAAGACATTTTTTGATGTTTTGCAGCTGTTTTTTGAAG
Source organism: Bostrychus sinensis (assembly GCA_020698575.1). Lineage (NCBI taxonomy): Eukaryota > Metazoa > Chordata > Actinopteri > Gobiiformes > Eleotridae > Bostrychus > Bostrychus sinensis. The sequence continues at coordinate 43,570,363 of CM036242.1, forward strand.
ATAACTTTTGCTGTGTTGATTCAAATGGCATAGATTTTGCCTCAGGTGTATATTTTTGGATGAATTTTCAGATTTCAGGATTTTTCTTCTTAAATCCTCTTAAAAGGTGTCTAAAAAAATAGTCCCACCTTTACCCATAAGACATTTTTTTGTGCCACTGACTCTCATTAAAACAACGTTTTTATTATACACTGTCACTGCAATATAATTTCACATTTTTATCAAGTATTTCATGGATTCATGATAGTGAGGGATTAGAATTTTAGTTTTTATTGTTTTTTACTAGGTGGTGCCATTTCTCCATATATGCAGACAGAGGTATAGCCTACAAGGCAAATAAAAAAAATAAACTAAAATGATGTGAGTTTTAGGGTTGTCATAAATTGGTGTGAAAGTGTTTGTTGAGAAATTAATTTGCTTGTGTTTGCGTGAGAACAAATCCAAAATGTAGTTCTTACAGAGATGTGCACATCAGGGCAAAGTAGAAAAAGGTCCCACACTGAGTAGAGGCAGAGGTTTGTGCTGGATATGTCTGCACCACACAAACTGGAATTTAAGGCTTACATTTCATAAACAGAATTAATTTTTGTGGTCTTGGCAGTGGCAGTCTTTATTGGTGGATTTTTTTTTTTTTTTTTTGTGTGCTTAGGGCGAAAGGTGTGACTATAAAGTAAAAGGCAAAAAAGGAAATCTTGATGTGAAATTTGCAGTAACTACAAATTTCACTGCAGTAACTTCCTTCCCTCAGGACGTCGCTACAAAGTTCCCCGGGCCAGGAAAAATATCTATAAAAACTCATTTGTTCCCACTGCCATAACAATCTTAAATAAGACTGGGTAGTTTTTAAACCTAATTTATATATTTATTGTATTTACTAGACTCTCTCTATTTTTTGAAAGCTAGTTTTTAATGAATGTATGTTTCTGGAGCACATCAAAGAAAATTTTCTGTTTTTAAACAGACAATAAAGCTTTTTGAATCTTTGAATCTTTTGAATGCATCACCTGTTGCCGGGTCACCACTGTTCCTTTCTTGGGCCACTTTTGATAAATACTGACCACTGCAGAGCGGGAACACCCCACAAGAGCTGCATCCTTATGCTTCCACATTTGTCCTGGTTCAAACACATCAACTTTGAGGACAAGATTTGGCCCAATATATCCCAGCCAGATCTGTGTTAATTCACTTCACCTGCCAGTGGTCATAATGTTATGACTGATTAGTGTAAATTTTGGTTAAAGATGCTAATTTAAAAGGGTTCTATTTCGCAGAATTGACTTTTTTGAGCTTTTCCACCATGACTTTTTTTTGTTTTGCTTTTGTAAGATGTTTTTTTTGGCCATTTTTAGGCTTTATTGGACAGTGTATAGTAGGAAACTTTGGAGAGAGCAGGAAGAGACATTCAGCAAACTGTCAGAGCCTAGATTCAAATGCTGAGGCAGGCTATAGTTGCCCTGGAAATGTGCTTGCAGCTCTACCACTGAGCCACACAGCAGGACAGACTTCTACTATGTTATAATGTTGTTTCCTCATCAAAAACAGACCTGGAGTTGTGTTTTGTTTCATTCACGCTAATTTGAGTAGTTTGAGTAATTTGAGTAGTTTCTGAGGCCTCAGAACGCTTGGTTCCATAAACTTCCACCTCTCCCACTCCAGGAAGCACTGACCAATCAACAAACCTTCTACATCCAGTCTGCTCTCATTCATTCATCAAAAAAATGGTGTACAGCTCTGTTTCCACTGATTCCTCACAGCTGTTTTTCAAAATGGCAGCATACAAAAAGTTTAGGGAAGAAAACCCCTTTTTTTCTATGGTTCTGTTCAAAAGAGCATAACAGCTTTGCTGCCCTCTCCTGGTCTCTACAACTGTTTTTTTATGGCACCTGTAGAGTACTTATTAAACTTTCTGTTGTAGTCAGATAATGTTTTTAAAGTTTGTAAAACGTGCAGTGCTGTTCTAGAGGTATTGAAAAATGGTTTAAAAATACAAATAAAAGCATAATATAGCCTCTTTATATCACTTTTATTTCACCCCACCATGTTTGCGTCTGTTATAAATAATTTTATAAATGATGAATATTCCCATTACCATCACAATCATTTGTTTGTCCAAACATAACTTTTTGTGTCATGGTTTTACTGTTAAAATAATGTTGAAAATCATTTATCACTGTAAACTAGTTTTAGGTAAACAGGTCCACAAGTTAGGACTCTCTATCAGTTGTTGCTAAAGTTGATCTGGCTTAAAGTTTTGGTGTTTTGAAGTTGGTAAAGTGAATGAAAAGTAAAAGTGTGCCTCAGGTCACAGTGTTTGTCATTAAGCCTTCGCACTGTTCACACCTGTAATTTGTCCCATGACGCAGTGGCAGCGTGTGTCCCATTAATGGAAGCTAATGACTGCAGCGTGCGTAGATTGTTGTTGCAGCCGCAGCACCGGTAACCAGAAGCTGTGATCCCAGTTCAGTTCAGTTTATTTGCCATTTGCAATATTCAGAAAAAGAACTACATTGGAAACCAGTTGCAAGAGCTCAAAGTGCACAGTCAACATTTAAACAAACAAAACATACAGCAAAACATACAGAGCACAAGCCTTCAATAAAACAACACATGGATACATCCTAAGTAAAACCTAATAAATACTAACAAAAAAAACATGATATATAAATAGCAGTTAAAAAGGTAACTAAAACAATAAGGTGCATGTCTTATGTATGAGGCATTTCAAAATGCATTGATCAAGGTCATCACAGCTTATGGAAAAAAACTTTTAGCATGACGAGATGTAGTGCATTTAATAGAATGATATCGTTTCCCTGACGGAAGGAGGTCAAACATCTCAGCAGCAAGGTGGCCAGAGGGATCACTGATAACACTGGTCTACACATTTTTGGACTCGATCTGCTTCCGAGATAAAAAAGGCTAAATCTCATTTATTTTGATAAGATGTACTGAAAATCAGTTGATAACTGTGCTGGTTTGCTCATGTATTCAAGATATTTAATGATATTGTTTCACATCAAAATAGCATCTGTTTATACAATAGAGGAGAGGAGAGATCGCTAACCGCTCTGCCACCCTACTTACATTTTGAAAATATTTAATTTCTCTACATGCATGCATTTTGTCCACTTCCCACTTCCAGGATAGATTTCTGCAAATAAAAACAAAACATTTTATGTCAAAACTCTAGACATATTAAAATGAATGTATTGGAATGTGCAGCTTTCAGATAGAACTGATTGCTGTAGACTCACTGTACCTTCTGATAATTTTGCCTTATTTTGCATAAATGTCCTATTTTGACCCAATACTGTTTCTTGGAAACTATAGCCAATCTGCACTTCTCACTTACTTTTTCTTTATTAGTGACCTAATCCAAGAAAAATTTCACTAATTTTGTTCTGGCAGCATTTTGCTGTAGACCAGTGTAATCTGCAGAGCTCTGGTTAAAAGTCTAGATTTGTAAATAGTCTCTAGGACTGGGAGGTCCCAGCCTCTGGTCCTGCGAGCAGAGTGAACCACTCTGTTTAAAGTTTTATTTTCTTTCACAGTGAGATTACCAAACCACACTGTAACAGAGCTGGTAAGAAGACTTTCAATACCACACCGATAAAAGTTTAAAATATTAGTTTTATTTTGAGTGAATTCCCTTAGTTTTCATAAAAAGAAGAGACAGTGGTGAGCCTTTTTAGCAAAGTTACTGGTGTTTGACTGCCAGCTCAGATCTCTGGAGAGAGTAACACCCAAAAACTTACATTTATCAACCATTTGTACCTCAGAATCATAAATGACAATAGGCACATTATTCTTACTACGTCTGAAATCAATAACCAGTTCACAGGCTTTAGAAGTGTTCAGAACAAGGTTGTTTTCTTCACTGCAGCGGACAACATTTTCTACTTCTGCTCTGTAATGTGATGTGATGTGTAATGTGTTCATCACTTGAGGTGATCAGACCGATGACAGTGGTATCGTCTGCATACTCGACGATCAGATTGTTAGAGTGAGTAGCAGTACAGTCATGTGTACAAAGTGAAAAGCAAAGGACTTAAAATACAACCTTGTGGAGCGCCTGTGCTTACACAAAGTTCATCAGAAACACAACCATTGATTTTGACCTTCTGTGGTATGCAAGTTAAAAAGTTTAAAATCCATTTGCAAATGGCATCACCAAGTCCGAGAGCTTTCAAGTTGTGAATGAGCTTCCCAGGAACAATAGAGTTAAAAGCAGAACTGTAGTCTAGAAAAAGCATTCTCACATGAGATTTTCCTTTATCCAAATGTTCATATACAGAGTTCAGAGCAAAAGAAATGGCATCTTCCACGCTCCTGTTTTGTCTGTAAGCAAACTGGAGTGGGTCCACAGACACAGGAATCTGTCCTTTAATGTAGTCCAACACCAGTCGCTCAAAGGATTTCATTAAAACAGAAGTCAGGGCCACTGGCCTATAGTCATTAAGACATGTCACAGGAGTCTTCTTAGGCACTGGTATTATGACAGACTTTTTAAAACTGTGTGGAACAGTACAGTACCTGAGTGACATGTTGTACAGGTGAGTTAAGACAGCAGCGAGTTGCTCTGAACACAGTCTGAGGACACGAGGAGGAATGCCGTCGGGGCCAGGGGCTTTCCTCACCTTGGTCCTGGACAAGACTCTGTTTACGTCCTGCTGAGTGACAGTAAACCCACTTTGCTCACAGCAAAGAGAGGAAAGGACAGAAGACTCCTTATTATCAGTTTCAAATCTACAATAGAACTGATTGAGCTCATCTGGCAGTGAGGGGTCAAATGCAGTAATGTTCCCTGATCTTGGTTTCCAGGAGGTGATGGTGTTCAGTCCCATCCACATGCGCTGTGGGTTGTCCTCTTTCAAATGTCCCTCTATCTTGTCCCCATAGGGCCACTGTGCTTCTTTGATAGACCGCTCCAATGAATATCTGGCCTGCTTATAGGCAGCAGCATCACCAGGTTTAAAAGCCAGAGCTCGTTCCTTTAGTTTCATTCTCATATCAGAGTTAATCCAAGGTTTCTGACTGGAATGTTTTTTAATCTTCTGTGGGACGCAACAGTCAATACAAAAGTTTATATATGGTCACATGGTGTCTGCCTGTGGTCACATGGTGTCTGCCCTGTGGTCACATGGTGTCTGCCCTGTGCCCCGTGGTCACATGGTGTCTGCCTGTGGTCACATGGTGTCTGCCCGTGGTCACATGGTGTCAGCCCCGTGGTCACATGGTGTCTGCCCCGTGGTCACATGGTGTCGTCCCCGTGGTCACATGGTGTCTGCCCGTGGTCACATGGTGTCAGCCCCGTGGTCACATGGTGTCGTCCCCGTGGTCACATGGTGTCGTCCCCGTGGTCACATGGTGTCTGCCCGTGGTTACATGGTGTCGGCCTCGTGGTCACATGGTGTCTGCCTGTGGTCACATGGTGTCGTCCCCGTGGTCACATGGTGTCTGCCCCGTGGTCACATGGTGTCTGCCTGTGGTCATATGGTGTCTGCCCTGTGGTCACATGGTGTCTGCCCGTGGTCACATGGTGTCGGCCCTGTGGTCACATGGTGTCTGCCCGTGGTCACATGGTGTCTGCCCGTGGTCACATGGTGTCTGCCCCGTGGTCATATGGTGTCTGCCCCGTGGTCACATGGTGTCTGCCCTGTGCCCCGTGGTCACATGGTGTCTGCCCGTGGTCACATGGTGGTCACATGGTGTCTGCCTTGTGGTCACATGGTGTCTGCCCCGTGGTCACATGGTGTCTGCCCTGTGCCCCGTGGTCACATGGTGTCTGCCCGTGGTCACATGGTGTCTGCCCGTGGTCACATGGTGTCTGCCCCGTGGTCACATGGTGTCGTCCCCGTGGTCACATGGTGTCTGCCCTGTGGTCACATGGTGTCTGCCCGTGGTCACATGGTGTCTGCCCGTGGTCACATGGTGTCTGTGGAATAATCAGATAGGTGCTGAGTGCTGAATGACAGGGGCGTGCCAGCCACTGCCCCCTGCAGGAGCCTATGTAAGCTTGCATAATAAATGTGGTCAGTCACAGTAAATTTAATGAAATCATGGACACTAGGGACTGTTTTCAGCCTGGCGCACTACTCTAATCTCAAGCTTTAATTTGACTGAAAGAATTTTTTTTTTTTGTAATAACTTTACTGCTACCATAAAGAAACAGATAAAGAGACCAGCAGAAGGCAGCAGAGTACAGAGCTGTTACACTATTTTGAAAACAACCTAAAAAAAGAGCTTTTTATTACCTTAAATGTTTTGAAACGTAAACGTCTTCAACTTTAAATATCAAATCCAGATGATTGTTGTTTTTTTTTACTTTTTGTTGCAAAACAATATTGCCTTAAAGCAGCTGTTGGACACAAGTATTAGTGTATTCTGAGTGTTGACTTGAACTAGAGACAGAATGGTGGAATGATGGAAGGCAAGGAGAAGCGATTCCTACTCAGTAGCTTCCTGGTTTGCTGTTTCACACCACCCCTTTTCCCCCGCTTCGTGTTGTGAAGTTATTATTATTATTATTGTTACTAGTAATTCCTGAGTAATAATAACAACAACCACAAAATTAATAATAGTAAATCTTACAGTGCACATTATATATATATATATATATATATATATATATATATATATATATATATATATATATATATATATATATATATATCTTCATGTAACCCCTCTGACTAGGGTTACTGGAGTAGTAGCATTCCAACAGAGCCTTGTTCTCGCATCTCGTCCATTTCCGTCTTGTTCCAGTGGCCCACTTCTCATCAGGATGCTCTGGCATCCTGATGAGAAGTGAGATGTGAATGCAGCTTTGGGAACAATACCTACGTAGCGGTCGATTGAGATAAGGATCATGATTCCGGTCGATACGGAAGTCAGTGTGAAGACAAAGACACAGTACACGATGCACAAGATGTCACCAACTCGCCAGCAAGTGAATGAGAAGAGACCTTGGACTGGGATCCCCACGCAGCACATCAGGAAGTCTGTGACAGCCAGGCTGAGGAGGATGAAGTTAGGAGAGGAGTGCAGCTGCCTGAGAAAAAGAAACACAACGAGTTTATGCATTACAATAAACCTGATGTCAGAGCTTGTGACTTGCCTGAAATGCGAGATAGCGATGATGACCATAAGGTTGAGGATGCCGGTGCTCATGGTGAAAATGTAAAGCACGCTAAGAAAGATGTAGAAGTTCTGATCTGGGATCTGCCTGGTGCAGGACCAATTGCCCAGTTCTGGGTAGCACTGGTACAGCTGCTCACTGCTCATGTTGGAGGAAGAAATTACTTCATCCAGACGCTTTTTCTCTTGTCTCCCTCCACCTCCGCCTGCTCCCAGATGGACACTGGACCTCCCAAGCCACTTGCATCATGAGCCCAAACACCTCCACAACTTAACTTTGGATAGCAGTGATCAAATCAATGACTCAGCACATTTGACTAACTTTGGTAAAGTTTACCAAGTAATAAATCTTGCTTTTTCTATTTTCTGTTCCTAAACCAAAAAGAGTGCATCCATTTTAAAAACAAATCCATGCCTGATTCTTTGAAGGCCTCAGAAAGCACCTGCTGCTGAATATCTGTAGTACACTGCATTTTGTGTGGTCAGAGATGTTTATTATTTGTGTAAATAATGCCAGATGGGCAGGTGTCTATCAGCGTCATAAAGGTGAGCTGTTACAGAGGATCAGGGCTGTGCAGAGAGCTACTGGGGGGCAGGGGCTCAAGCTTCAAAAAGGGCACATAGATAAAATACTGATATCTGATATGTATCACAGATCCAATACTGGCCTGGTCCTGGACTGATCCTGGTCTGGCCCTGGTCCTGGCATGGTCCTGGGTTGATCTTGGTGTGGTCCTGGTCCTGGCCTCGTTCTGGTCTTTAACTGGTCTGTTCCTGGTCTTGGCCTTGGTATTGTCCCGGTGTGGTTCTGGCCTGGTCTTGGTCTGATCCTGGTTTGGTCCTGTTCTGATCCTGGTCTGGCCCTGGTCCTGGCATGGTCCTGGTCTTGACCTGGTCCAGGTTATAGTCTTGGTCCTGGTCCTGGTTCTGGTCTGGTTCTGGTCTGGTTCTCGTCCTGGTTGTGGTTCTGGTATTGGTATTGGTTTTGGTTAAGGTCCTAATCTGGTCCTGGTCTGGTCTTGGTCCTAATCTGGTCCTGGCCTGGTCTTGGTCCTGGTCTGGGCCTGGTCCTGGCCTGGTCCTGGTCTTGTCTTGCTCTGGTCCCGCTCTGGTCATAGCTCTGTTCCTGGTCTGGTCCAGGTCTGGTCCTGTTTCTGGTTCTGGTCTTGGTCTGGTCCTGGTTCTGGTCCTGGTCTGGTCCTGGTCTGGTTCTGGTTTTGGGTCTTGTCCTAGTCCTGGTTCTTGTTTTGTTTTTTGTTCAGGTCCTGGTCTGGTCATGGTCTGGTCCTGGTCATGGCCTGGTCTTGGTCTTGGTCTGGTCATGGCCTGGTCTTGGTCTTGGTCTGGTCCTGGCCTGGTCTTGGTCCTGCTCTGGGCCTGGTCCTGCTCTGTTTCTGGTCTGGTCTCAGTCTGGTTCTGTTCCTGGTTCTGGTTTTGGTTCAGGTCCTGGTCTGGTCCTGGTTTTGTTCTGGTTCTGGTCCTGGTCTGGTCCTGGTCTGGTTCTGTTTTTGGTTCTTGTCCTAGTCCTGGTTCTTGTTTTGTTTTTTGTTCAGGTCCTGGTCTGGTCATGGTCTGGTTCTGGTCATGGCCTGGTCTTGGTCTTTTGGTTCTGGTACTGGTTGTGGTTCTGGTCCTGGTTTGGTCCTGGTTTGGTTCTGGTCCTGGTCTGGTTCTGGCTTTGGTTCTCATCCTAGTTCTGGTTCTGGTTTTGTTTTTTGTCCAGGTCCTGGTCTGGTCTTGGTCTGGTCTTGGCCTGGTCTTTGTCTTGGTCTTGGTCTTGTCCTGTTCTGTTCCTGGTCTGTTCTCAGTCTGGTCCAGGTTTGGTCCTGTTTCTGGTTCTGGTCTGTTTTTGGTTTTTGTCTGGTCCTGGTCTGGTTCTGGTTTTGGTCCTGGCCTGGTCCAAGTCTGGTTCTGGTTCTGGTTCTGGTTCTAGTACTCGTTCTGGTCCTAGTCCTAGTCCTAGTCATGGCTCTGGTTTTGGTTTTGGTTCAGGTCCTGGTCTGGTCCTGGTCTGGTCCTGGTCATGGCCTGGTCTTGGTCCTGGTCTGGTCCTGACCTGGTTTTGGTCCTGGTCTGGTCCTGGTCTGGTCCCAGTCTGGTCCAGTTCTGGTCCTGGTTCTGGTCTTGGTTTGCTCCTGGTTCTGGTTCTGGTCCTGGTCTGGTCATGGTACTGTTCCTGGTCTTTGTCTAGTCTTGGTCTTGGTTCTGGTCCTGGTTCTGGTTCTTGTCTGGTCTTGGTCTGGTTCTGGTTCTGGTTCTGGTTCTGGTTCTGGTCCTGTTCCTGGTCTGGTCTGGTCTGGTCCAGGTCTGGTCCTGTTCCTGGTTCTGGTTCTGGTCCTGTTCCTGGTCTGGTCTGGTCCAGGTCTGGTCCTGCTCCTGGTTCTGGTTCTGGTTTGGTCTTGGTCTTGGTCTTGGTCTTGGTCTTGTTCTGGTTCTGGTTCTGATCCTGGTCTGGTCTTGGTCTGGTTCTGGTCCTGGTATGGTCCTGGTCTGGTCCAGGTCTGGTCCAGGTCTGGTCCTGTTTCTGGTTCTGGTCCTGGTCTTGGTCTGCTCCTGGTTCTGGTTCTGGTCCTGGTCTGCTCCTGGTTCTGGTTCTGGTCCTGGTCTCGTCCTGGTTTGGTTCTGGTTCTGGTTCTGGTCCTGGTTTGGTTCTGGTTCTGGTCCTGGTCTGGTTCTGGTTCTCATCCTAGTTCTGGTTCTAGTTTTGTTTTTTGTTCAGATCCTGTTCTGTTCCTGGTCTGTTCTCAGTCTGGTCCAGGTCTGATCCTGTTTCTGGTTCTGGTCTGTTTTTGGTCATTGTCTGGTCCTGGTCCTGGTTCTGGTTCTGGTCATGGTTCGGGTCCTTGTCTGGTCCGGGTCTTGGGCTTGGTCTGGTTCTGGTTCTGTTCCTGGTCTGGTCCTGGTCTTGGTCTGCTCCTGGTTTTGGTCCTGGTTCTGGTCTGGTCCTGGTCTCGTTCTGATTCTGATTCTGGTCTGGTTCTGGTCCTGGTCTGGTCATGGCTCTGTTCCTGGTCTGGTCCAGGTCTGGTCCTGTTTCTGGTTCTGGTCTGGTCCTGGTCCTGGTCTGGTCCTGGCTCTGTTCCTGGTCTGGTCCAGGTCTGGTCCTGTTTCTGGTTCTGATGCTGGTCTGCTCCTGGTTCTGGTTCTCGTCTGGTCCTGGTTTGGTTCTGGTTCTGGTTCTGGTCCTGGTTCGGTTCTGGTTCTGGTTCTGGTTCTGGTCCTGGTCTGGTTCTGGTTCTCATCCTAGTTCTGGTTCTAGTTTTGTTTTTTGTTCAGGTCCTGTTCTGTTCCTGGTCTGTTCTCAGTCTTGTCCAGGTCTGATCCTTTTTCTGGTTCTGGTCTGTTTTTGGTCTTTGTCTGGTGCTGGTCCTGGTTCTGGTTCTGGTCATGGTTCGGGTCCTTGTCTGGTCCGGGTCTTGGGCTTGGTCTGGTTCTGGTCTTGGGCTTGGTCTGGTCCTGTTTCTGGTTCTGGTCTGGTTCTGGTCCTGGTCCTGGTCTGGTCATGGCTCTGTTCCTGGTCTGGTCCAGGTCTTGGTCTATTACCTATCACCCAAAGACTAGTGTCTGGAAGGTATTGCGTGTTTTCCTGTTAATGCTGGTTATGGTGGCGTGTGTAGTACCCCAGATACTTCCCAGGAGAGTCTGCCGTGCAAGCAGAAAAGTGTGTTAGAGAATCCTGATTTGATTGTGTCTGACCCCTCTGCAGTTGCCACTGACCCACCCTGCCCTTCCTTCACAACATTTCCAAACCGTCCACGTGGTTTTTTAGTCTGTATATTTGCCCAGAATTGTCACCCTGTCGTCTCAGTGAACTGTTTGCTCGCAAGTTTCCAGCACCACGACTAAACACAATCTCAACACAGACTAAACACATGCACATAGACAACACAACACAGACTAAACACAGTAATTTATTTCAGTGCTTACACAATTTTTTCAGCTCATACTAGAGTTATAAAGAGAAATTTAAAAGAGTAAAATCTAATGTGGCTTCACCATCCAAATATTCCAAACATGCTGATGGCCAGGGTGTTGATAGTAGTCAGTGTATTGCGACTGGAACCATCTCACCTCAGCGAGGGTCTATCTTCTCATTATTCTGATGATATGATTGTGACATTCTAGCAGAATGTGATAAACCTTATCAGATGCATGCTATGGATGGGTTGAGCAATGTTTGTCATGCCTCTGGCTGTGACTCTGGCTTCCCTGTTTCTTTTTCCCCTCCCTTCTTTGCCCGGTGTGTGTGTGTGTGGACGGAGTCTCCTGGCTGCTGCAACCAGACTCACCTGTTGCTAATCTTCAATCAAGCTGCTGCTACTTGAATCCAGCTCTCCAGACAGACTCTGCCAGATTGTTCCTTCAGCCTTACGTACCTGCCTGTTTTTGAAGACTCCAGCCACAACTCCAGCCAGAGATCCGCCTTTACCTGCTCCTCCAAAGATCCAGCTTTTCTCCTACAATTTTGGACAATACGTACTTACCTTCTCTTCAGTCTTGTGTCAACACTTGGGTCCTTTTAGTTAAGCCCTAACAGAACAATCTGGCCACATGGACCCATCAGACCAAGACGCTATCAAACACGCCCTGGCTTCCCAAGGGGCCCTTGTGGGTCAGCATGACCAAATTCTGCGGGAGGTCATGGAAAATCTCCATGAAATGTCTACTAATGTATCTCAGCTGGGAGACCAGATGAACTGGTTCTCCACTCGCCTCTCTGCCTCTGCAGCTCCACCACAAGTCCCCTCTTCACAGTCAGTTGTTCCAGGCCCACCATTGTCCCTGGCTCCTCAGGAACCACACATCCCATCTCCAGAACGATATTCCGGTGATCTGGGTTCCTGTGGCCGTTTCCTCCTCCAGTGCTCCCTGGTGTTCGACCAGCAGCCAAACACCTATGCTACAGATAAGTCATGAATTTCTTTTGTTATCAGTCTTCTTTCGGGCAAGGCTTGGGCCACAGCGGTTTGGGAGGCTGACTCCTCAACCATATGAGGCTTTTACAAGTGAAATGAAAAGAATTGTTGCTCACCCTCTGAGAGGCAAAGAGGCTGCTAAACGTTTACTTGCTTTAACCCAGGGCTCTTCTTCAGTAGCGCAATATGCCATAGATTTTCATATACTTGCTGCTGAAAATGGGTGGGGTGACACAGCCCTGCAAGGAGTATTTTTGAGAGGACTAGCGGAGAATGTAAAGGATGAACTTGCTGTCCGAGATGAATCAAATGGCCTTGAGGAGCTCATTTCCTTAGCTGTTCGTCTTGATAACAGACTTAGAGAAAGACGTAGGGAGAAGTTTTCACGTCAGCCCGCACCCCGTTTGCTATGTGCACCTCAGCCACCCTCTTCACATGCTCATGTACCAACTCTTTCTCCTCCTGTGCCTTCCAGCCCGCCCAAGCCTGTTTCCACTGAAGAGTCTATGCAGTTGGGCCGAGCCCGCCTGTCCTCTGCTGAGGGACTGCGACGCCAAATGTCCGGGCTATGTCGTTACTGCGGGCAGTCTGGTCATTTTGTCAGCGAGTGTCCCCTCCGACCAAAAACTCGCCAGTCAGTGGAGAGGTACTGGTGAGCCGAATCTCCTCTCCCCAGTCATCAACACCGGATCGACTTCAGCTCCAGGCCTCCCTGTTTTGGTGTCGTGAGTCTTTTCCACTCCTAACTTTTGTAGATTCTGGAGCTGATGACAACTTTATTGATTCCACATTTGTCAGTCAAGCTAACATTCCTACCGAGCCCATTGAACCCTCCCGTGAAGTTATCACTTTGAATGGAGAGCGCCTAGCTAACATCACTCACCGTACTATTCCCACTACCTTGGTTCTTTCCGGTAATCACAGAGAGGAGATCCAGTTCTTAGTGATCACTTCACCTCATGCTCCTGTTGTCCTAGGTCTTCCATGGTTAAAACTGCACAATCCTCACATTGATTGGACTGCTAATAAGATAATCAGCTGGAGTGTATTTTGTCATTCACACTGTCTCCAGTCAGCCATTACACCAAGTCAGAACACAGTCCTTTTGCGTCCTAGTCCGCCTGATTTATCCTTGGTTCCCTCAGTTTACCACGATCTTGGTGAGGTCTTCAGCAAACAGAAAGCACTGTCCCTTTTCCCATCGCCCATATGATTGTGCTATTGATTTGCTGCCTGGAGCTCCCTTACCTTCCAGCCGCCTTTACAAGGTGTCTCGTCCCGAGAGAGAGGCCATGGAATTGTACATTAAGGACTCTTTAGCTGCTGGTCTGATCCGTCCGTCCTCATCCCCTGTTGGAGCCGGGTTTTTCTTTGTTGAAAAGCGTGACACTACCTTGCCTCCTTGTATTGATTATAGAGGGTTAAATGACATCATCAAAAATAAATACCCCCTGCCTCTCATTGACTCCGCTTTCGAGCCTCTCCATCAAGCCACTATTTTCACTAAGCTGGATCTGAGAAACGCATATCACTTAGTTCGCATTCGGCAGGGGGATGAGTGGAAGACGGCGTTTAACACTCCACTGGGACATTTTGAATACCTTGTGATGCCTTTCGGATTAACTAATGCCCCCGCTGTGTTCCAAGCCCTCGTCAATGATGTACTGAGAGATATGTTGAACAAGTTTGTTTGTCTATATCGATGACATACTAATCTTTTCCAGAGATCTCCAGGAACACATTCAGCATGTCAGGTTGGTTTTGCAGCGCCTCATGGAAAACAAACTATTTGTGAAGGCTGAGAAATGCCAATTCCATGCTCCTTCAGTTAATTTTCTGGGCTTTGTTATTGAACAGGGGAAGATTAAGGCAGACCCAGCCAAAGTGAGGGCAGTGGAAGAATGGCCAAGACCAGAGACCCGCAAGCAACTACAGCGCTTTCTTGGTTTTGCTAACTTTTATTGCAGGTTCATCAAGAATTACAGCAGTAAAGCAGCCCCATTAACTCGACTCACCTCCACCTCCATCCCTTTTAAATGGTCAAGAGAGGCTGATTCTGCATTTTCTACCCTAAAAGAACTTTTCATATCTGCACCTGTTTTGTCTCATCCAGATCCATCCAGGCAATTTGTGGTTGAAGTTGACGCCTCAAACTTCGGTGTGGGCGCTGTCCTCTCCCAGCGTTCTCTTAAGGATCAAAAGCTTCATCCCTGTGCTTATTTCTCCCGCTGTCTCTCTCCAGCTGAGGCAAACTATGACATAGGCAACAGAGAGCTCCTTGCTGTGGTTCTAGCCCTACAAGAGTGGAAACACTGGCTGGAGGGCTCTGAACACCCATTTATTGTCTGGACAGACCACAAGAACCTGTCCTACCTCCGCTCTGCTAAGAGACTCAACTTCCGCCAGGCCAGGTGGGCTTTGTTTCTCGGAAGGTTTAACTTTATTATAACCTACCGACCTGGATCCCGAAACGTAAAGCCTGATGCCCTTTCCCGCCAGTCCATTTCTGATGAGCTGGAGCCTAAGTCCGAGCCCATCCTCCCATCCTCCTGTGTGGTCGACAGTCCTGACAGCAATGTTGGATATTCTCATTCATGTCTTCTTGGAGCTGTACGTTGGGAAATTGAAAGAATTGTCCTGGAGGCTCAGCGCACCCAACCAGACCCAGGTAATGGCCCTGCAAACTGCTTATTTGTTCCTGAAGCTGTCCGTTCACAAGTCCTCCAATGGGGTCATTCCACTAAACTTACCTGTCATCCTGGTTTCCACCGAACTCTAAGCTTTCTAAAACAGAGGTTCTGGTGGCCATCCATGAGTCAAGACACCCGTGCTTTTGTTTCTGCCTGTTCTGTTTGTGCCCGCAGCAAAGCTACTCACCAACCACCAGCTGATCTTCTCCATCCTCTGCCTATTCCCAGCAGGCCATGGTCCCACATAGCGATGGATTTTGTTACAGGCCTACCTCTGTCTGAAGGTAATAACACCATTCTGACTGTTGTGGATCGCTTTTCCAAAGCCGTGCATTTTGTACCCTTGTCCAAGTTGCCTTCATCCACAGAAACTGCCAGACTCCTTGTCCAACATGTGTATAGGCTGCATGGCATTCCCAGTGACATAGTCTCCGACCATGGGCCCCAGTTTACTTCGCAAGTCTGGAAGGCTTTCTGTCAAGCCCTGGGAACTACAGTCAGTCTCACTCACTTCTGGTTACCACCCTGAATCTAATAGGCAAGCTGAGCGAGCAATTCAAAACCTTGAATCAGCCTTGAGATGTGTCACAGCTCGAAACCCCTCCACTTGGACCTCTTTCCTACCCTGGATTGAATATGCCCACAATTCTATGGTAACCTCAGCCACAGGAATGTCACCTTTTATGGCATCTCTTGGTTTCCAACCACCTCTCTTCCCAGATCAAGAACAGGAAGTGGCAGTCCCTTCTGTTGAGACCCATTTTAGACGCTGCCGCAGCATCTGGAGGGCCACCCGTGCTGCTCTCAAGCGTACAGCTGCCCGAAACCAGAGGCTGGCTAATCGACACCGGAGACCTTCCCCCAACTACCAGCCTGGACAGAGGGTCTGGCTGTCTTCTCGTAACCTTCCTCTCCAGGTGGAGTCCCGAAAATTGGCCCCCAGGTTCATTGAACCATTTGAGATCGAGAGAGTTCTTAACCCTTCCGTGGTTCATCTTAAACTGCCATCGTCTATGAACATCCATCCTTCATTTCATGTGTTCCTTTTGAAGCCTGTTTCCTCCAGCCCTCTTCACCCTCCTGCCATTCTCCCTCCCCCGCCCGGATCATTGATGCCCATCCGGCATTTACTGTCGTGGGAGGGGCTACCAGTATCTCGTGGACTGGGAGGGATATGGTCTGGAAGAACGTTCGTGGGTTCCTCGTTGCCACATCCTGGATGCCTCCCTGCTCCGGGATTTCTACAGGGCTTTCCCGGACAAGCCTGGTGGGACGTCTGGGGACGCCCGCTAGGGACCTAACAGAGCTTATCCTGGGACAGACCAGAGCTTGTATGACAGGATTACATAATTTCAAGACTCTGCACATGAATGAATAAATAAAATGCCGTATAACAGCTGCACAAGATCGTACACCACAATTTACAAACATATGACTTGCACTACAGTGTCTCAGGACCTTCAGTAAGATCCTCATGGAGTCATTGTACGCAACTGTCAGTCTTTGCAGACTCCTCTTTTTGTAGCTGCGCCACAAATGTGCAGTATACAAGGGGCAGCAAAAAGTTCTAAAAAATGTAGTTTTGACATCAGCCAAGCACGTGTTGAACGTACGGACCAGAGTATTTGCCTGCCCAATATAGTTTACATTTCTGTCTATGCATGTCTCTGTCATCTGAGAGGTCACTGGTGACATAATGTCCAAGATCAGGAAATATAGGTTTTTGATCCTTTGTTTTTACAATCATGATGTTACTTTTTACAGCATTATATTTGATGTCATATTCTAAACCATACTGAGAACAAATATTTAAAAGCTGCTGAAGGCCTGCACTGTAGGGACAAAAAAGTACCAAGTCATCAGTGTACATCAGATGGTTGCACAAATAATCTCCAATATTACAACCAGTTTTACAATTATTAAGCTGTAAAGACAAATCATCCATATAGATATTAAATAACAGAGAAGACAGAATCCCACCCTGACGAACCCCATTGCTGACCCTAAATGAATCTGAGACAGAGTCGCCCCATTTTACCTGCATGGTCTGATAAGAATACCAAAAGATAAGTATTCTAATAAGGTATCCAGGGACACCTTCCATTAATAGTTTATTAAACAATTTTCCATGATTAATCTGATCAAATGCTTTAGAAGCATCCAGAAAACACATAAAAATTGTTGAGTTCTGATTGTGATATTTGTCTAGTATTTCCTTCAACGCAAAAATGCACGTGTCTGTACCATGTTCACGCTTTAAGCCAAATTGTTTGGGCATAGTGTGCAGATATGGTTCGAGTCTATTCAACAGAATCCTTTCAAGCTCCTTGGATAAGGAGCTGGCGAGGGCTATTGGCTGATAGTTGTTTATATCACTAAGTTTACCCGTTTTATCTTTGATCACAGGAACCAATACGATTGACATGGGGGACTCTGGCAAAAGGCCATGAACCAAAAACCCTGTAAAACAGATGGCTAATAATGGATACAGTTTATTACTAGCAAATTTCAGATGTTCAGATGTTACATTGTCTAACCCACATGACTTATTATTCTTCAGCCTCAGTCTGCCCTTAGAGTGTCCTCATTCCTCTTTATATATTTAAGAGCATATTTAAACTTAGCATTAGCACTTTTCTTGTTTTCAAACAAATGCCCATATCTTGGCCTACCAGCTCCAACCCAGGCCTTAAATGTCTGCCAAGCATCAGCATGCGCTTCTTCAACTAATTTGTTTCATCCAGGTTTACCACTAAGAAAACTGTTCCTACTTTTACACAGAGGCCTACCAGACCCCATAATGGCATTCAAAATAGCATCATACAGAAGGCACAAATATGCACCGTGTTCTTGATTAGTACAGTTAACATTGCGACACAATATGGCATCTTTAGGTAACTCGATATCTTTGAGATACTGATCAGTTCTTCGGGTGTATGTATAAACTTCCTCACAGGTAAAAGTAGACCAATCTAATCACTCACTATTTACAGAAGCATTGACAGTTGTCAATTTTGGTATATTCTCCAAATTACAATAAATAATAAGTGGCATATGATCACATGTAGCCATATTGTAGTCGATCTGCATATTTACAATGGAGGCATGAGCATCAGCGGTACGTTGTAACCAGGGTTGTAACTAGGATTGAATCCACCCCAGGGTTCTCCTTTTGACCAATCCACAAATCCACCCCAGGTTTTCCTTCATGCCACATGGCCTGTCACTGCCCATTTTAGTTAACCACTCACAGTCCGGCAGCCTCAGTATAAAAACCTCCCTGACTTCTTTCTCCTCAGTTGTGTGGGAGAGAAGTGTGGGGACAGAGCTTGTCGGTTAGTACATTTAAGGCTTTCTATTTATGCATTTCTGTTTGTGGAACTAAACTGATTTCACTTGCCCTTGTTAGAGCCAGACCTTTTTGTGGGAAGTGTCATGTGTGCTGGGCTTTCATGCTTTCTTGACTGAACTGGTAAGTTTTATTTTATGTTAGCCTTTCGTTGTAGTTAGCATTTATGCTAACTCATGCTAGTCATGCTAATGGCTAACATGTGGGTCAGCCATTTTGATATAATCATGTTGATTATAATGATGCAGCTGATAGCAATGCTAATTAGCATTAGCATGCTAACGTGGTATTTTTGAACTATAGAATATTGTATTTTGTTTTTGGTTGTGCTAGTGCTAACATGTCTTGAAATATTGATACTGAGCACACCAATGTATTAAGTTTTATTGTGTACACAGGCCAGGTGCCCAAGTACTGGGCTCAAACTGGATGGCGAGTTAGGAACCAACGTGAGACGCACCCGGTCTGGTAGGAGGCCACAAGCCTGCCTTTGGACTCTCCCATACACTCACCTACACCGACTTGAGCTATATTCAGAAATATCTTGCGCTTGATGGATTATACATATCTGCAATAATACTCTACGGAATCAAAAGCTCAAGCTTCGGGTTTTCATGTCAAGGAGAACCAACCAAATTGTCTATTCAGGACATTTGATTAATTTTGTTTTCTTTGATTATTTATGGTATTTGTGTTTGCTGCAGCCTTGTATATATTTGGTTATTTCACTTCTGTTGTTCAATACACCATTAATCATACTCAAATCACTCTTGTGGTTTCATTTACTGCCCTGCCCTCCAGTAGCCGAACTCAGTGTCATAGTAATTCAAAGTAATTGGCCTTTATTACAGCTGTCTACAATTGGTAAATAGTAACAAGCAAGTGGTTGTTACAACATACAGTGATCGAGCCATGATGTTGTGTGCCAAGCCTCACTGACATATGTATAGCTTTCAGCGGGCAAGAGCACCTGACTGGACAGTACTAATCCACTTTCAGAACAAAACTGTCTCAGATGTCTGCCAAAACAGGATCTATCATCAGAAATGTCAGCATTCATATCTCCAACTATATAGATACAAGTACAGTCATTATCCTGTATGAATGACATAACACATGCCAATCTATTTACTGTATGTACTCTTCATTTTCAGTGCACTCATATGGTGTATACAATTAAAACAAACGTCCCATTACAATGAACTTCAAGCCCATTAGCCCAGTCCACACCCAGTCTTAGCACTTTAACCATACTATCATAATTTTTTCGCCAAAAGATTCCACAACTCCGCGACTCCACCTAGTATTCTGCCTTTAATCAGCTTAGAGTTTAGATCAGTAGTGGACTCCCCAGCCCCATGAAAATCCCTGTGTAGTCCCTTGAGCTGATCTAGATCCTGTTTGGCCAAAAAGGTCTCTTGTATGCATAGCACATCACAGGTTTCGAGAAGCTTGTCCACAATAAACCGCCGTACTTTGTCCCCTTTACTGTGCCCCACACACAGTCCACGCGCATTATAAAACACAACGAAGAAAGTCATAATTGTCACTCATATTCTTAGCTATTACACTCATTTACTGAGCCACAATCCTCGTGGGCGATTCCCCGCGTAGTCAAGAGTTGGTCTACAGCAGAGTCCCGCACAATCCCACGCTGGCCGGCGCCAGATCCGTGCGCAGATCCCAATCTGTGCGCTTCATAATAGCGGCGTATATACGCCCCAGCTGGCCATAGGTCTGTGTCATACATAGCCACAATATCATTACATTCCCCTGTAACGTGAAATGAACATGCGACTGTTTTGTTGTTTAATTTCCCCATGAGATATTCACGTAAAGTGTCAGCTTCAAGTGCAGGGTCAAAACGAGCGGCAAACAGACTCACCAGCTTAGTTGTTATATCCTGGATGCTGCTAGCAGTGCTTGTGCTGGTTATGCCGGTTTTCTTCCGCTCTCGCCGAACCGGGGCTCGCGTAGCAGAGACCTTCTTGTCAGCAACGGGCTGAGGCACATGCTTTCGCCGACCTTCTTTAACAACCATGGTCCATTCCCTGGAAGAGGCATGACTTTCAGCAGGCCCGTTGTCCTCAACTTGATCCAGTATCTCCGCTGACACCGCGGCGCTAGCCATCCTCGCTACTCCTTCACGTAAAGCACATATGTCCACTTCAGGGACAATCCAACTTTGCTCAAACAAAGCAACCCGGCTATCAATGTTCTCTGTAGACAGTTGCAGATTTTTACAGACATTGGCCTGCTCCTCCAGCGTCTTCCTCAAAGCAAGCACTTCCCGGCTAAGTTGCTCCACTCTACTTAGTAGCGCTGAGGCGTCCATGCTCCCACATCCTACCACCGGCAGGTGATCCAGAGAGTGTGATACAAAGCATGGGATATTTTCACCACTTTTATTAAGCACTTTCAAACATGCTTTAATATTATTTATATCCTTCTGTGGCCCCTTGTGCGCAATATTACGCAACGTTGTCTTATGGTACGTTCACACCGGACACGAATCAGGCGTCAAATTCGCGTCATTTGCATCTAGTTGGACGCGTGACCATTTTGAATTCACTCGCGTCATTCGCACGTGAAATTCGCTCTATTTGCGCGTGAAATTTGCGCAAATGACGCGAATTCACTTGCGCGAATGAGGCGAATTGGACGCTTCATTTGCGTCAAATGAGGAGCATGGCCGCTAGGGATACTCCCAAATGAGCCTGTCTCGGTTTGGACACCTGTGTCCCATGAGGCTGCGAGGACCTCTCCCCAGGACACTACTGCTGTACAGCAGCATTAACCCCAGAGACAGAGCTGAGACACCTGGGGTTATTTCTTGTACATTAGCTCTCTCTAGTGGTTTTGGGGTCTGGTCTAGTCACAGGCTCTGTATTTTCTGTTGTTCTGGAGAGTGCAATAACTGCTAATATAACAAACACATCTCAATAGGCTATTTTGGTAAAGTTAACCCCCCCTTTATATTTACTTGTATTTATTTGTGTGTTCTTGATGTCACGATGATCAGAGCAAGCCTGTCACAGGCTTGTATCACAGATAACAGCTATAACCACAGTCACACAAAGCCTAAACAGCCATATTTGTTTTATTTATAGTGTTTTCTATCAAGGCTGTTTTTGTGTCCTGTCTTCATAAAAGTAGAAGCTGCTGTAGATTTTATCTCTGGGTTCACTCTGAAGCCTCGATGATTGTTTTGCTGGATCTCTGAGGCAGGGATCTCCTCCTGTTACGTCGTACGTAACCACGTCACTGCTACAGCAGGTCCCTGATTGGTTAACGCGTCACGAATGTTCGCAGAAGTTCAAATTTTTCAACTTCCGCGGCAAGAGCGTTGGACGCGAATCTGCGTTGTTCGCGTCTTCCGCCGATTTGCTTCTCCGCCTATTCACGGGACGTGCGCGTCAAACGCTCAATTCGCGTCATTCGCGCCGCGCTATTCGCGGGATTCGCTTGATTCGCGTTGCGCCATTCGCGCTGCAGGACGCTTGTTCATGCCTGAACGCGGCTTTCCATAGACTTAACATGGTAATTACTCGCGCCTGATGCCTGACTCGCGTCCGGTGTGAACGTACCATATGGGCAAACTTCAAAGAGGATCCTTTTTGATTCCTCAATCCATTCAGAAGAAAAGTTGTTAGTTGCCAGCATTATAATTTCAGCCTGCGTTAAAGTATGCAACTTAACAACCAGAAAATTCAGTTGTTCATCTTCAACAATGACTCTACCATTTGATGTCTTATAAATCTCAGGTTTTTCACGCCGACGAGCACTGCTGCCAGCAGCACACACAGCGCCCTCCGCCATGTTTAATCAGTGCTTAGTCCTGGTTTAGACCTGGATTTGTCCTGGTTTAGTCCTTGTATTGTTCTTATTTAGTAATGGTTGTTTTAGTTAAAGGTACTTGGAAATATTTTCTGAGGTGGTACTTGTGAAAAGTCTGAGAAACACTACACTGATTTAAAACTTCAATAAAATTAAGTTCCTATTCATAACAGAGTGTGAAGTCCAGACTTAGTCTAGTGAAGCCGTAGCGGTGCAGGTTCCTGGTTCTGGTTCTGGTCTAGGAGCGGTTGTCGGGACTGTGTTTTGGCTGGACAGATGTACCACATGACGACTCCGGACGGGTTTATGGAGACCGTGAAGTGGGCTGTGGCGTTTATGGGCTTCAGTGTGGAGACAATTGTTATTCAGTCCTTTCAGCTCTGTTTAACTACTGTAATCAAGTTATGCATCAACAAATGCACACAATGGAAGCTTTCACTGACAATGATTAAATAACATTAACTGCATCTACCTCCGTCACAGACTGAGCCGTAGTAAACTAAGACTTTCATTATAAAAACAAAGTGAAGCTGTCAACCCATCAGTAATGCTATGAGCCCGGTGACCAGAGACCAGTGCTCTCTCTCTCTTTGTCTAACCCCAGTTCAGCGTCTGGCACTGGGTACAAATACCACTGAGACCCTGTTCAGCATCACGGCCTCACAGCCCACCTCAAACCAACAACGCCTACTGCACACAGGGAGACGTTTAGTTCGCCCTACACAGCCTTAGAGATGACAACACAACGGAGGCTATTTAAACAGCAGACATTGGACTAACTTAAAACTCATGCGTGCTGTGTCTAATACCATCAAATACAGTCAAGATCCACGTAAACAGCACAAGCACAGCATGTACACCTATAACCAGAGCTTAACCGCGAACTAAACATTCATTCACTGCACTCACCGTGTTATTAGTCCCTCGTCCTCTCCTGTCTCTGCTGTCATGTGGACGGAGTTGATGTCTCCAGTGACAGTCGCCTGGCTCGTTGTTTAGCGGTCTTTTGACAGACTGTATCTACAATACAGTCTCAATCCACAGAAAACAGGAAAGTCCAACTTCTTCACCTCCACTTTTAATTTCCATTTTAGAGAGTTGTAAACGAGTTAGAAACACTGATGTACACTAAGCGCCTAACTTTCAAATGTTTAGGGCAGTGCTGGGATCACGTGTTATTATTAACCAATGAAATGTCAACACCCACACATCCCCACACACGACCGCTTATGGGAAGGTTTACTACAGATCCAGGATCAGTTTTTCTCTCTGTCATGAGCAAGGAAGTGTTCTGTGAATACGGAGGTTCAGTCTGATTCCAGATCAGACAAACAGTGAACCACAGCAGAGATGATAGAAATCATTAAACTAGATATTAACTGGATTCCTGAAATTATTGTACATTTGCTGTTTTTTTGGGATTATTGATCGTACATCATACAGAGGTCCAAATTATCATACAAATACAATAATTATTGTACGTGTTCAGGAGGCTCAGACGGACAGAGTCCTGTCCTCTGTGTGGGCTTTGCAAACACAAAAAACACAAATAAAAGTGACAACTTTTGTTTTGCTTCTTTAGTATTTAGATTTTACCATAACACTGTAAGCTGATCATGATTCCTACAAACACTCCGCATTCAGCTCTCTTCATCTGCTCCACTTAATATCAACCTCCTAACACCGCTATTCCCAAAGTCAGGAGTCACGGCCCCCTTAAATTTACCAAAATCCCACACGGACCCCCAACAATACAACTTCCCTCGATTCCAACTTCCCTCGAGCCCAAATTTTATTTTCATTTTTTTCTCCATATATTTCTATAAAAAACATTACAAAAGACACTGACTATTGGCTATAAAGTGTTTTAAAGTAATATTTTTAAACAAATACACACACACACACACACAAAAAACCTTAAGCCTTAAAAATAAACCCATTCCTCAAATAAAAAGGACTAGAAAAGAAGAAAAGAAAATTAAGACAGGAGCATCATCAAAATTGTTTTGTTCACTAGAAAAATAAAAGCAGAGGAACATTTTTAAACGTGTTGCCTAAAAAAATAATCTCACCTCTAAAAATGAACAAGACAAATAATTAACAATATTTGCACATTTTGATTGCCACAGAGCAACAGGTTGTTTGTTTTGGGGTCAGGCATTGGCAGCACGTGCTTCCTTAGCATTAGGCACCTTTTAAAATTTGAAGCATGGTTTTCTTTTTGTGGCAGTCTTAATTTAAAAGGGGCAGACATTTTGGAGAAACAGTGCCCTCTTTAAATTTTAAGTGTGTTTTTATTTTTAGAAGAACTTTATTTAAATAGTGGAAAGTCTGGCCCTGGCTCTGGCCCTGGTCCTGGCTCTGGCCCTGGTCCTGGCTCTGGCCCTGGTCCTGGCTCTGGCCCTGGTCCTGGTCCTGGTCTAACCCTCCAGTGTCTGAAGGCTGATATTTGGTAATGTCTTCATTCTTCAGGCTTTGTTTTTAAAACTGGTGCTGGTCTTTTTTTGTTTGTTTGTTTGTAATTGAAGTCTTTATTTATTTTTATACCTTTAAACGTAAACAGACAGCATCACACAACACATTTCACATCACCTTTACATTCTGAGTCACCACAGATCGCCTGTACGCTGTAAAAATGACACTGTGGAAAAACAAAAGCTGCACACAAACTGGAATCAACATTTGTTTGTAGAAGAGCTTTGTTTTGTTCTGAGGAAATATAAAAGTTAAAAGATGAAAGTTTATTTCTTTCCATTCTGACTCCAGAAGCCGCTCCTCCTTCACCACACTCCACTGTTTTCTTTGTGACTGAGGTAATGTCAGTGATGTGGCTCCCTCTGGTGGATCCAGGCTGAAACCACAGCTCCAGTACTGAAGCATAGACCACTTTAGACTTTAGCCCTGGATTAGACCTGGTTTAGTCCTAATTTTAACATTTGTCTGGGTTAATCTCTCTTTTATTCCTTGTTTAAAAATAAAAAATTGTAATTTTTAAACTTGCAAAGAAATTTGTATATGTTTATATACCCCCCCTCCCAAAAAAAAAAAAAAAAAAAAAAATCATGAATGCCATTATCCACTTCAGTCCTCATCACACATATCAAATATTATGTATTTTTGGGAAATTTTAACCCCCTAAATGCCTATTTTAGCATGGAAACTCACTGTATTTTTGGTAAGCAAGTTGCTTTTTTTTTCCTTTTACATCCAAGACAATTCAATTTTGGGGGTTGAGAATTTAAGCCTGGCAGAGTCAAAAATTGTGCCAAGATAGATTTTGATTATTATTTTTTATTTTTATTTTTTTGTAAAGTCACTTTTAAATGACTTCACATTATCAGTATGGATGAAATCAAAATGGCTCCTGTGTAAACAAGGCCAGACTTTCCCAGGATTTTGTTTAGGATTTCCTAAGTGGGGAAGAATTTAACGTCCTGCAACTTTCCTCATGATTTTATTCCTGGAAAGAGTGAGTTTATGAGCCCTGCAGTGTGTAATAATATATGATAGCGTAAATATGGTGACGTTGACAGTCGGTGGTAGCTTTACAGAACAAAATATATTAGAAAAACATAAAACATTGAAGAGATTTCAGATTCAGTGACAAAAAAATAAACAAAAATGTGGATGTCAAACAGCAATTTCAAGGTATTTAATTTTTTAATGGGAGTCAATGGCGGTGCTGTTGACTCACAATCAAAATGTATTTTTGATTGGGAATAATAAGTGATTGTTGGTGCACACACTTACATACACACATACACACACACTCACACACATTAAATCCTAATCACACACATGTAAACAACACTATCACAGCCCCAACACAAATGGAGCTCATAAACAAAACTTGAAACTGAAAGTTCATGTTTTAATTTTGAACTCTGAAAAATACAGAAATGTATTCCAAAAGTTGATATTTATTTTAAACCAATTTTACAGATCTATTATTTTCATGCTCAATTTTTTTTTTTTTTTTTTTTTTTTTACAGTTTCAAATATGTTTTGGGTTTCAGATTTTTTTTTCCTTTTTTTTCTTTCAGTTTTAGATCATCTTTTTTCAGTTTCAAGTTTTTGAGCCTGTTTTGGCCACAGTGAGAGTGACAGCCTGGGAACGACAACGATGGTTCTGCCTCCTTCACGATGCCTTCAGGGAATGTGGCCACACTGTTTATTCAAGTTTTTTGAGGTGAAAACAACAAGGCTTGGAGACTCATCTTTTAAAAGCCTTTTAGAGCTACATTTTGCATTGAATACAACCTAGAGGTCATAATTTACTGATTAAATAAAAACAGCACCTGGATAAAGCAGAAGAAAATGGATGGATGTTCACATACAATGTAGAGTGCTCATACATCTGTTATGTGAACATGGACAGACAAGAAAAGTATCTTTATTGTTCCTTATGTAGAGCCAGAAACATACTGTACTTCAGGACAAGGCATTAATTATGACTGCAGTGATTCATTTATGGCCATCAGTCACTTCAGATAATAGTGAGGGTGACCCTTTCTAACGTTCTTTATGAAAACAGCCTATCTTTGAATTCATCAGCCCATTTCTAATTATTTCATGCAATAGAGTTTTTATTTTTATTTTAGAAAGATACTTGTTGTAATTTCTAGCTTAAACTCTGCAATTTGTACCATGTTTTGTGTCTTTGTCCTTACTTTACTTTCTTGTTTTTTACTGCACTGTTCTTAAGGCACTGGGCACTGAATATGTGTCTGTGTTGAACAACACACCCATCTGTATCAGCCTTGACAATATCCCAGCACTGTCATCCCTATGCTTTTACTCTCCCCCACTGAACATTATGCCCAAGTCATTTCAAAGTTCCTCTAATTAATTGTGAGCTTGTGGCATTTGTTCTTTAATGTTGTTGACCATTTCATTGAGTTCAGTATCTGCTGTAGTGTAACTACTACAGACCACTCATCCTTTTGGAAAATGTGGCACAAGAAACTTCCCATGTGGTGATGGTTGTCACAGAAAGTCCAATTTCATGCAAGTGTTGAAAGAGAAACTTTTTTTTTTACCTTAAATAAACAGTTTCAGAGTCTGTGTGATGGTTAAATGACTTGTTGTGAGGTGAATGAAGCGTCCTGCATTTCCCTCTGCTTCCTCTGGGACAAATATGACACTTGGAAGTATGAGCGTTGCAAGTCTCACGACAACAAGTTAATGATGGCTTAATTTGTCGATTTTTGTCACAGCAGCAGAGATGGAAGACTTGAAACCTGGATTTATACATATATACATATATATGGATTATACATATAAAAGTCAACTGGACTTGTGAGTATTTACAATAGTGCTTTACTCTGAAATGTAGGCAGAGCTTTATCGAGGAAAACAAAACAAAAACGGCAAAGAAACCAGAGTTATGGGAAAAGTTACACTTTCAGTTGTCCTGTTGGTATTTTTGGTGGCCACCTCAGTCACCACTTTGTGTTACTCTTTGTTTACATTCACAAATGACAATATTTTTCTACGTTATAATCCCAAAATACTATACACAGTTTAGATCAGTCATATAATTTAGACACATGCTGGCTAATTTAGGGGCACACATTTTGGTTAACATTTGTCTGAAGCTTTACTCACACTTGTTTCTTCAGACAAGAGCAAGATCAATGGGCTGGAAGATGGAAGTGCCAACCTGAGCAAAGACTGAAGGGAGAGCATCATCATTAATAGTATATATAGTTAATTTTAGTTGCTTATTCTTGTTTCAGTTGCTTTAACTTTCACTATTAGTATTTTGTCTTTAGTTAGAATGATTGAATTATAATCTTACTTTAGTTTTAGTTGCTGTTTTTGGTTACTTTTCAGCATAATGCCTTCCAGTTATGTAGTTTTTGGGTTGTTTTTTTTCTTTGTAAGCCCTTATTTGTTCAGTCTAGAGAGGTTAGTTTTGTTCTGTTTTGTTGACCTCAGTTGAGCCCAAAATTTGTAAATTATTATTTGAGTTGTATTTTTGATTACATTTTGACCCTTTGTTAACAATTTTTACTTTATTAAATCAAAATGTTTTGCTCTTTTACCACCCTGGTCCTTGTCCTTACATTTGCTCCTCTACTTTTCCTCTATTATTACCTTTGGTGTGTCATTTAAATGATTCTGTTCAGAATCTAAAACAGGTGGTTCATGGTTGTCTTGGTGGCAGAACATGAAAAGACACTTGAATGTGCGGCGGCAGAGCAACAAGAAAAATGACTATGCTCTACTTGGGCTCTTTAAAATATACACTCACTGGCCACTTTATTAGGTACACCTTGCTATTACCGGGTTGGACCCCCTTTTGCCTTCAGAACTGCCTTAATTTTTCGTGGCATAGATTCAACAAGGTACTGGAAACATTCCTCAGAGAGTTTTGTCCATATTGACATGATAGCATCATGCAGGTGCTGCAGATTTGTCGGCTGCACATCCATGATGCCAATCTCCCGTTCCACCACATCCCAAAGGTGCTCTATTGGAAGGAGATCTGGTGACTGTGGAGGCCATTTGAGTACAGTGAACTCTGTCATGTTCCAGAAACCAGTCTGAGATGATTGGAGCTTTATGACATGACGTGTTATCCTGCTGGAAGTAGCCATCAGAAGATGGGTACACTGTGGTCATAAAGGGATGGACATGGTCAGCAACAATACTCAGGTCGGCTGTGGCGTTGCAACAATGCTCAATTGGTACTAAGGGGCCCAAAGTATGCCAAGAAAATATCCCCCACACCATTACACCACCACCAGCCTGAACCGTTGATACAAGGCAGGATGGTTCCATGCTTTCATGTTGTTGACGCCAAATTCTGACCCTACCATCCGAATGTCGCAGCAGAAATCGAGACTCATCAGACCAGGCAACTTTTTTCCAATCTTCTATCGTCCAATTTTCTTGAGCCTGTGTGAATTGTAGCCTCAGTTTCCTGTTTTTAGCTGACAGGAGTCGCACCCGGTGTGGTCTTCTGCTGCTGTAGCCCATCTTCCTCAAGGTTGGACGTGTTGTGCGTTCAGAGATGCTCTTCTGCAGACCTCGGTTGTAACAAGTGCTTATTTGAGTTACTGTTGCCTTTCTATCAGCTCGAACCAGTCTGGCCAGTCTCCTCTGACCTCTGGCATCAACAAGGCATTTTCGCCCACAGAACTGCCGCTCACTGGATATTTTCTCTTTTTCGGACCATTCTCTGTAAACCCTAGAGATGGTTGTGCGTGAAAATTCCAGTAGATCATCAATTTCTGAAATACTCAGACCAGCCCGTCTGGCACCAACAACCATGCCACGTTCAAAGTCACTTAAATCACCTTTCTTCCCCTGATGCTGGGTTTGAACTGCAGCAGATTGTCCTGACCATGGCTACAGCCTAAATGCACTGAGTTGCTGCCATGTGATTGGCTGATTAGAAATTTGCGTTAATGAGCAGTTGGACAGGTGTGCCTAATAAAGTGGCCGGTGAGTGTATATTTCCATATAGTAGGCCCTAATTCTTACCCATGTATCTTGCTGGTTTGTGGTCATTGTTGTAACATCCTGTTGTGTGCGTAACAGTGTGATTTATTGTGAATTAAACCAATCCATTCAACTTTAAAGCAGTTATTAAAGCAATCAAAAAGAAACTTGGTGCACAGCTACATTGTGCTTCTTGACCAATCCACAAACAGATCTTACAAACGAGCTGACAGCTTCCAGCTTTTTACTGAATATTATTATTTTAACAAGGACTAGTGGAGTAAATAGAGTCATTTATTTATTGTTTATGTGCAGCACGTTGGAAACTGTGTTTGTAAAGTGTGTCATACAAACAAAGTGCGTTTGGCTTCCACTCCCAGGGCTGTAGTGCAGCACTGCCATCACAGACAGAAAGCCCCGATGCCCTGCTTTCTGCTCGCCCCTGAATGCACCATCTACATGTGGATCAAAGCAGCATAAAAGAACTGTCAAAAAGATTTGTGCAAAGCTTGAGACTTGTGCACACATGAGTAACAATCTCGTTTCATGTGTGGAACAAAAAGATTTGTTGTTAAGTAATGGTTTCACACAAACAAATCCTTCTGAAAGTACATTAACGTCATATTTTGCTGAATGTGTGACACAGAGCTGTAACATCCTGGACATCTGCAGATAATCAATGTTAATACTTACAATCTGCAGATAATCAATGTTAATACTTACAATCTGCAGATAATCAATGTTAATACTTACAATCTATAGATAATCAATGTTAATACTTACAATCTGCACATAATCAATGTTAATACTTACACTAACACTGACCCGGATTCACTATAGGCCTGCTACATTCACCTAAAATCTACTACTACTGCTACTATTACTACTACTACTACTACTACTTTTACTACGACTACTACTACTACTACGACTACTGCTATTACTACTACTCCTATTACTACTACTTCTACTATTACTACTACTACTATTACTACTATCACTGCTACTATTACTGCTACTATTTCTACTACTACTACAAATACTACTACTACTACTACTACTACTGCTAATACTACTACTGCTAATACTAATACTAGTACATGACATGATAACGTTTCACTGTGTGCTGTTTTAGTTACTGCCATGGATATGGCTGCAACATGTCATGTGCATGGTGGTGCATGGTCTGTTTGTTGTCCTATGGCCTATGGTACTCTGGACTTTGGTACTCCGAACTGGGACCTATGGTACTCTGGACTTTGGTACTCTGGACTGGATTATTATAAGTATTATTACTATTAGGTTTTACTTTATTTTATTATTATTAGTTTTTAATTTTGTATATTTTATTTCAATTTATTTTTCCAAGTGTCCCGCGTTTGTGGGACTCCAGAGGGCATTTTCATACTCCCAGGCGCTGCTCGGGGTCCCAGACTCTTGCCCAGGCATGGTGCTCCTCTCTCGGTGAAGCTGAGCTGTCTCTCTCTGCTGGCTCTCTGAGCTCCAAGGAAATACCCCCTCTGAGTTCCCACTTATGCTCCAGCACCATGCACTGTGACTGGGATAAGAGAGAACCGCCATTTGGACCCTTTCACAGACTTTAGCCCACAAACAGCTGAGCTCTCCTGGGTACTTTTGTGGACATTCAGGCCACTGGGAGCCCCAGACCAGAGGATCCAGTCCCAGGGGGAATTTCACAGTCTTAAGACCACAAACGGCTCACCTCTTCTGGGTACTTTTGGGGACATCAGGACCTCTGAGAGAACAAGACCAGAGGGTCCAACCCAGTGGGACTTTCACAGTCTTAAGACCACAACCAGCTCACCTCTCCTGGGTACTTTGGGGGACATCAGGACCTCCGGGAGAACCAGACCATAGGGTCCAGGCCCGGGGAGACATTCACACATTTTATCCCACAAATGGCTCATCTTCCCTGGGTACTTTTGGGGAGATCAGGACCCCTGGGAGAAGCAGACCAGAGGGTCCAGTCTCAGGGAACCTTTCACAGTCTTGAGACCACAAACGGCTCCTCTCTCCTGGGTACTTTTGGGGACATCCTGACCCCTGCGAGAACCAGACCAGTGGGTCCAGGCCCAGGGGGATTTTCACATATATTAGCCCTCAAAGGGCTCACCTCTCCTGTGTACTTTTGGGGAGATCAGGACCCCCGGGAGAACCAGACCAGAGGGTCTAGTCCTGGGGGGACTTTCACAGTCTTTAGGCCACAAATGGCTCATCTCCTGGGAACTTCTGGGAAGATCAGGACCGCCGGGAGAACCAGACCAGAGGGTCCAGTTCCGGGGGGAATTTCACATATATAAGCACACAAAGGGCTCTCCTTTGCTGGGTACTTTTGGGGACATCCGGACCCCCGCGAGAACCAGACCAGAGGCTCCAGTCCTGGGGGGACTTTCACACATTTTAGCCCACAAACAGCTCACCTCTCCTGGGTTCTTTTGGGACATCAGGACCCCCGTTCGAAACAGACCAGAGGGTCCAGTCCCGGGGGGATTTTCACACATTTTAGCCTATTTCAATTCAATTCAGGTTTATTTGTATAGGCCAATATCACAACAAAAATCGCCTCAAAGGGCTTCACAAACAGTGGTTCAAACATAAACACACAATCAGACTTAACACACAATCAGCACAAACAATAACTACACTAAACTAAACAGACCCAGGACACTCCTGTCCTTAGACCTTCCTTCTCGGTAAGGAAAAACTCCTAAAAAAAAAAAAACAGCTACAGGAAAAAAGAAGAAACCTCATGGAGCCCATATTGAAGGAGAGATCCTCTCCCAGGACGGACAGGCAATGCATCTAGGAGTGCTAGTCCCTTAGTTCATCTATAGGATCATAGATCAGCTCTGTAAGGATTCATCCAGATGAGAGTGGGTGAGATAGGTTGAGGAAGTCCATAGGATGCAGCAGGTGGCCTCATCCAGACAGGTGAGTGGGGCAAGATAGGTCCGGGAGATCCAGGCTGCAGCAGGGACCTCATCCAGACAGCTGAGTGAGGCAAGATAGGTCCGGGAAATCCAGGATGCAGCAGGTGGGCCTCATCCAGACAGGTGAGTGGGGTGAGGGAGATCTGGGAAATCCTTAGAGGAGAGGTTGAGGGCCCACAGGTCGGGACAGGAGCACAGATGGGGTCAGCTATCCAATCGTCACTGGGACATCTGCCAGCAGCCAGGCATCTGAAACAGTCCCCACTCCCCAGAGGGGAGCGAGAGAGAGGGACAACTTGTGAATAGCCATGAACTGATTGGAGATATAGAGTATTTCATTATATTAATTACAGTGATAGAAGAGGAGCAGCAGATGAAACCAGAGGACAGAGGCTCAGTGCACCATACTTCCCCCAGCTTCAAGCTCCTAGAGCAGCATAGCTTCAACTGTGGAATTTACCCTGTTCCTAGCTGGCCTGACCATAAGCTTTCTCAAAGAGGAACATTTTAAGCCTAACCTTAAATGTAGAGACTGTGTCTGCCTCTCTAACATGAGCTGGAAGCTGATTCCATAAAACAGGAGCTTGGTAACTAAAGGCTCTACCTCCAACTGTATTTTTAGAAACCCTGGGAACCACTAATAGCCCTGCATTTTGTGAGCGCAGTACTCTGCTTGGTTGGTATGGCACTATAACGTCATTAATGTAGGATGGCGCCGTACCATTTACAGCCTTGTAAGTCAGGAGAAGGATTTTAAACCTAATTCTGAATTCATCTGGAAGCCAGTGAAGTGAAGCTAGCACAGGAGTAATATGTTCTCTCCTGTTAGTTCCTGTTAATAATCTTGCTGCTGCGTTTTGAACAAGCTGAAAAACTTATAAAGAATTTTTAGGGCATGCTGCCAGCAGAGAGTTACAGTTATCCAACCTAGATGTAACAAACACATGGACAAGTTTTTCAGCATAATTTTTAGATAAAATATTTCTGAGTTTGGCGATGTTACGTAAGTGAAAGAATGCTGTTTTACCGGCTTGGTTTATATGAGCCTTAAATGATAAATCTTGGTCAAATAAAACTCCTAAGTTTCTCACAGTAGAACTTGAGGCTACACTGACACCGTCCAGGGAGACTCTGGTCAGACAGAGCATCTCTCAGCTTTTTGGGGCCTAGTATAATGACCTCTGTTTTTTTCTGGGTTTAGGAGGAGATAATTAATTGTCATCCAGGTCTTTATGTCTCTCACACAGGCGCTAAGTTTCTCAACGCGGTCAGTCTGATCAGGTTTAATTGATAAATACAACTGTGTATCGTCTGCGTAACAGTGAAAATTAATGCCATGTTTTCTGATTATGTTTCCTAAAGGCAGCATGTAAAGCATGAACAGAATGGGTCCAAGTACTGAACCTTGAGGTACTCCATAGCTAACTTTACTGCACTGTGAGGAATATTCATTTACACTGACAAACTGGTACCTGTCAGATAAGTATGATTTAAACCAGCAGGGGGCGCTCTTCTGACCCCTATGTCACAGTCTAATCTCTGGAGTAAGATGCTGTGGTCAATGGTGTCAAAGCCTGCACTGAGATCTAACAGAACTAGGACTGAGACCAGTCAATTGTCTGAACTTAATAACAAGTAATTTGTGACTCTGACTAATGTAGTTTCTGTGCTATGGTGGGGTCTAAACCCTGACTGAAAATCTTCAAATAAGCTATTGTCCTGTAGGTGGCGGCATAACTGTTTAACTACAACTCTTTCTAGGATTTTGGAAATAAAAGGGAGATTTGATATTGGTCTATAGTTGGCTAAAACATCAGGATCTAGACTGGTTTTTTTCAGAAGTGGTTTAATAAATGCGTATTTAAAAGACTGTGGCACATAGCCTGTTTCTAGGGAGGTGTTTATTATGTTCAGTATAAATTCATTAATTAGGGGAAGAGTTTCTCTAAAAAATTTGGTAGGAATTGGGTGTAAAAGACAAGTTGAGGTTTTGGAGGACATAATGACTGACGTTATCTCAGTTTGATCTACACCGATGAAGCAGTCTAACGTTACAGATGGTTTTATAGAGGCCTCCATTTTTACAGCTTTGGCTTGCTCTGAGCTGATCGTAGGGAGAATTTTATTTAATTTGTCTCTGATACATGTGATTTTGTTGTTAAAAAATGTAAGAAAGTTTTCACAGCTGCGAGTAACAGGGATACAGGTGTAGGGTACATATATAAAAATATATATACACTGAACTAAGACAAAGATTAAGAGTAATAACTCCGCATTGGTACCAGTTAGCCTTGCGCTAACGTGCAGATTAAAACACCTAAACTAATGTCTTAAGAGGGAAGGATTGACCAGGAGGGACTCAGTTTAATAGATAAAGACCACCAAACTCAACTTAATTTAGATTAAGTATAACGTTTATTTACACAATAAGGTGGAATAGTGTACTGAGGCACAGGTAAATATTGAAAGGAATGTAATTATGAACAGAACCGTTACGCAGAATTATTGATTACCTAATGATGAATTGCAGTGGAGCAAGTTATAAATTGACTTATTAAATTATTGGAAATTTAGGAATAAGGGAGTAGACTCTGAGACTATAAGTGCCAATTCTGTATCATACATAACCACACTGATCTTACGGCGCTCGGTGCAGGAGGGGAAGGCGGTGACGACAGCCAGCCTCCGGTTTCAGCCAGGGGCTCGGATGTTGTTCTTTGTCCTTTAGAGCCGCGGGGTGTAGCAGGGCTGGTGTTCCCGGCTCCAAACAGCGGTTCGTGGTGTGTCCTCCAAGCTCCACAGCCAGTCGCCAGGTGTCCCGTTATGTTGAACAGGAGCGTGATGCCGCTCAGGGAGAGTTTAGCTGTTGTCAGCGTAAGGCAGCGTCAAAGTCTCAGAGTATGGCAAATGTCCCTTTTAATGCCAAATGAAAAATTCAATAAAAATCCTTTCACAGCGATTCAAAACTTTAGAAGTATAACTTCTTAAATTAGCTGCTTTGGTCAAGGCAGCGATTGTTAAAGCTGGCAGATGTTGCGCGGCGCGAGGCTTTTCAAAATAAACTACAAAAATGATACTTGAACAAAAGTTTGGGCGACTTATTGTGAAAAGATGTTATCACCGGCAAGGTGAACTTAACGCAACAAAAATGACGAGAAGAAAAGAAAAATTAAACTTAAAAGACGAAGGAGAGACGGAGACAAGACGAGACAAAGACAAGACTAAGACTAAGACTGAACTGAGGAATGTGGGCCACACCCCAAGATAAGACTGGAGTAAAAGGGGTGTCCCTGGTTCTTCCCTCTGACCTGATAGTGGAGAGGGCTCAAATTACCTCTGCTAGACACAAAGTAAATGTCATAAAAAGAAATGTGTCTTACTCCACTTCAATTTACGTACCTTTAAAACATGTTATATTTAACAGTTTGCACAAAACATAGCTATGACATTTTCCTGTAAAGTAACATGTTAATACATATAAAGTCTTTTAAACAGATGAAATGTGTCAGGCCTCTGGTTCTTATCAGAGAAGAGAGGAGGCCTCTTCTGGCATTATTATTGGTCTGCAGTTCGTAAAGGACAGATTTATGTCTTTGTTTTGCATCCTTGGTGGGTAAGCGCAGACTTCTCGTCTCCTAAAGGAATGTCCATCTCTGATAGAATTTCAGCAGTGGCCCAGGTCTCCTACATATCCCCCCTGTTGGCTTGAAGGGCTCAGGGAAAGGACTTCAGGCCAATTTCCAGGAATCCAGGAATCAGCTGCTGAATTAACACACAGTGGTTATGATAACAGAGTTGGCGTCATTAAACTAGGTTGGGAACCATGGGGCCTAAGGCAGTATGGAGGTCGAACTCCTTTATGGGTTTTTATGGTTTTAATTAAACAAGGACCTAAGGTTGGTCATTACTTAGTCTAAGAGGGATATAACACTAAATGTCTCATAGAGTTGATCTGTGTTATCCTTTATTATGAAAGAAGTATACAACCTACTGTGAAACTGAACAAGACGCACAGAGAAAATATAACCTTTCGAAGTGTTATTTAATTAGACCTATGCAGATTGCAAGATATAGTTAAGAGTTCACGTTTGATTATATAAAATGCTAAAACATTTGTGGGTTTCTCATATAATACGTGAAGTCATAACTAATTAATTTTCTAAACTAAGTATTACTATGTAACATTGAACTATGTGGCTAAACTAAAGCTCATGCATGCAATAGTAATACAAACAAAAATAAGAGAAAATTGGTTTTCCCTAGAGGGTGTCCGTCCTCTCAAAGGCAACCTTGTTTGGGTTCTGGGATTTTATTTTGTACCTCGTGTATTACAAATTTTGTTTGCTTGGCTGACACAATTTTGGGAGTTGAAAATGGCTCTGAGGCTGTCTGTTTGACTGAACTTCTGCCATTGCTTCAGCTTGAGGAAATGTCTGCTTCTGCATGTTTACATTTCCTGTTTAGCTGGTACCTTGTACTGAGTTTAGGCAATGGTAGCTAGTTGCAGCTCAAAACCAGTTTGTAAAGGACTCATTTGGTTCTATTTTAGTTTGTATTAGAGAGAAAGGGTTAGTGGACACAGAGAGGAGGGGTTAGAGGTTATTTACCCCCCTGAGGTGTAGTTGTGTAGGAGGCAAGCTCTCCTAGCTGTGGGTTAGTAGATTAGTGTGAGCAGACTGAGTAGCCTTTGATGTATTTTGCCACATCTTTCTGCATATGTGGCCGGTAGGCCATATGTCGCAATGCCTGGTGTGTTGCTTTAACGCATTTGTGGCCTGACGCCGGAGTGTCATGTGCGTGCATTGGCGTGACCCCCCTGCGAGTCGGAGGCATCATGAACACAGGTGAAGTGTGTGCACCCGAGTCGTGAGCAAGCAAGTCATGACAGAGGCGAAGCAGGGCCGTAACAGTGCAAAGACGGTTTGAAGGCGGGTCGGAGGCATCAATGGCATCCGAGGTGAAGAGAGAGAAAGGATCAGAAAGATGGAGTGGCAGGTTGCCAATCTTTGAATTGGAGGCCTGAGAGGAAACAAAATCAGGTGGCGCCAAAGCCGTTTCAGCAGAAGTGGAGTCTGCCGGAGCAGACGCAGCTGCAGAACCAGTGGCTGCAAAAGCAGAAGGGGTGGGTTGGGCGGGAAGGGGCGCCAAGATGGTGGACAGCTCCAGGCCAATGGCAGGTTTGTCAGTCTGTGGAGCTATGACCACACAGTCAGCCTGGGTGTTTCCCAGGGTTGCACCAGTGA
Source organism: Bostrychus sinensis (assembly GCA_020698575.1). NCBI lineage: Eukaryota > Metazoa > Chordata > Actinopteri > Gobiiformes > Eleotridae > Bostrychus > Bostrychus sinensis. Next base: position 43,607,935 of record CM036242.1, read on the forward strand.
GATTCTGTGGGCATTGAGTCTCCAGAGGAGGAGCTAGAGCACAGAAGGAGTTGTCCTTTGAACTCAAAGAGTCATGTTCTGGACTTGGTGCAATAGTTAAAGATTGTGTTGGGGTGGCATCAAGGGCATAGCAGTGAGGGTTGGAGGGAAAGATGGGAAAAGAGAAAGGCAGAGGTTCGCAAACCTGTGCCCAGATTTTCAATTTCTGAAAATCAATAAGTGGCTCAAAGCGATTTAGAAGGTCCATGCCAACAAGGAAAGGAACTGTATCAATTGGTGACACATACACTGGATGAATCAGTGTCATTGGTCCAATAGTCAGTTGCACTAAGGCCATCTCTGTGAGAGTGGTAAAGCAATCTGAGTATGGTTGGACTTCAAGGGAGCAGGGGCAAGACTTCAGGTCTTGATGTGAGCGTTGTGTCGCTGCTTGTAAAGCTTTGAAAAGACTGGCTGACATCAGAGTGACGTCTGCAGCCGTATCTAGAAGTGCGTCATGGACCAGCTTGTCTTCCAGTGTGACTGGGAGATAGCGTTTACGAGCTACTCCTTTTTCAGAGCTGTTGCACAAGAATTGCCGAAATGGTGGTTCATATTTAATGATTGAAGGGTCATCGTTGCGTAGGTCAGTGGCGGGACTTACCTGCACCACCATGACAGTGCTAGGCGACGTTGAGTCCTTCTTTTTCCTCTTTGCGAAAGTTGTGGGGACCCCCCTGATTTGAGTGATGTCTGGCCCGAGGTTTATTGTTGGGCCAAGAATCTCGTTCAGAGTATGACTGATAGTCATTTGTCCCTGACCATGTCTGGTTTCGATTCTGATAGTTTCTTCCTTTGAATGGTTTTGGTTTCCTTTCATGTCGGGTAGAATGAAAGGAGTGACTTCCCACATTTTTGTGGTTGTAGCCGGACGTTCCTTCCAATTCTAAAGATTGTGACACACTGAAGACTGATGGTAGTTCTTCAGATTTGGTCATTGTAGATTTCTGCTTTGTAAAGGCTCTCACAGCTAGCTCCCGAAGCTGGCAGCTAGTCTGTGTGAGTGGGCATGCTGCAACACCAAGATGGCGGCTCGTAGTAGGGTGGAGGTTTTGAATAAAAAGGGTTTTGAAGTTTTTATCCTCCTCCATGTCTGGTTCATTGCGTGAGCCGAAGTAAGCCTTTAGTAAGCGATGGTAATAAGCTTGAGGGGTCTCTTGGTGTGCTTGTTTCACTGCTAGAGCAGCTGTCAGACCCGAAGTGATGGTAGCGTCTGAATACTCTTCGATGAGTGACTGACGAAGGAGCTCATAGTCTTTGCGGACATAAGCAGGTTGACGTTCAATAAAACTGCTAACGTCGCGACTTGACGTTAGTTTAATTAGAAAGATCCAATCTTCTAAAGATGTGTCTGGGATCCTGTCTAAGTAGAAGTCAATGTCTCTAAGATAGGTACTGGTATCATTAGCGCCACCAGGTTGAGGTTCAAAGCGCAAAATGTGTCGAGCTATTTTGTCAAAATCCCGGTCTGATGGGCCATAGCTGCTGTACCTACCTGGGGAAGGTCTTGGCAGTGTCAGAGCTGTATCTCTGTAACCCGAACGTAGTCTGTCAGAGTCTCTGTAGTCCGACCGAAGTCTGTCAGAATCTCTGTAGTCCGACCGAAGTCTGTCAGAATCTCTGTAGTCCAACCGAAGTCTGTCAGAGTCTCTGTAGTGTATGCGTCTGTCCGTCTCACTGAAGTGTAACTTTCTAGGACTAAACACTGGAGCTGTTAGTGGCGAGGAGGGACCCTCTTTCTGTCTTTGTGACTCCACCAAAGACATTTTAATTGAGTTGACTTCGGCTCTAAGCGCTTTGTTTTCTTCTTGGATGCGTGTAGCTTCACGTTGATGTTGATTGGTACTACGCACCAGTAAATCTTCTGTATGTTTGAGTCGAAAGTGCATCAAGATGGCCATTTGACCAAGCCAGCGGGTCAGCTCTTCTTCCTTTAGCTGCGTAGTTAGGCCTATACTTACCAGAGAGGCCATTGAGGGTTCGAGTTCAGAGGGAGCTGTCCTCTGAATTTCACTCATGTAGTTGGGCAGTAACTTCTCAGTTACTTCTCCGAGAACTGTATCCAGATGAGCAAGAGCGTCTATCTGAGCAGACTCATCATGTGAGGTTGGGTTTTCCATGTTTGTTTACAGTTGTGAAACAAACAAAATGAGAAGTGAAGAATTATTATTTGTTAAAGGAGAATTTCCTTTAAAATGTGTTGGTTATGTGTCGCGCAGTATTGAAATACTGTGGTTTTGTTTGGCTAGCCTTAAACTGAGTGAAGTAAGGCTGTAGTGAAATGAGTGTTTTGTTTTATTGTTGTTATTATTTGGTAATTAAATAGTGAGAGGAGAAAATGAGTTAATAACAGTAGCAATCCTTGCAGTTCAGTGTTAATCAGATCAGTAATCAATTAACAGTGGTGTAAAACAAGGTTACTAAATGTTATTAGTGAATGAGTAGGGCCTGGTATTGTAACAGCAGTCATGCAAAAAAACAGTTGTCAGTCAGGTGAGGTGCAAAGGTACAAAACTTTTCAGCAAAGCAAATGAATCCAAAGCAGCTCAAAGTGACAAGTATTAGTATTAACACTTATTGTTTGAGGCTACAAGTGTTAAACATCAGCATGTGAGACTCAAGTTACACATCATACACAAGGCCAAAGCTGGACACTGCAGTGTAATGACATCAAAGCTACAATATGCAGAGTGGGAGGTTAATCAGGTGATTAGCAAATTGAAGTTATAGCAATGAGTCAAAATAGAGCAATTTAGCAGCAGCAGGATTTACCAGCACTGCAGATAATGGGCAGAGAAGATACAACTTTAATTTAAATTGCAGCTGAAATTTGACTGAAATGGTCAATTAGTTAAATGTCATTGTATTGTTTGTAGATTAAGGAAAGAATTTTGAATCAGTGTTCAAACATTGATTTTGCTCTAATTATGAATAAAACGCTAATTTGTTAGACTATTTTTATTCAGTTGGGTTTTTCCTTGCGGTTACTCAAAGTACCCACTAGATGGAGCCAAGGCTCGTGCAAACTATTTGCTTAGCCCTTCCCTTTGGTGGGAGGGCGACATACGTCATCAGACGCGTCACGCGTCTAGGTCCGCCCTGTTGAGGTGGGCCCGTGTTGATCCAAAATGGTGTCAGTTTCTCTGACTTCGGCCTGAGCAACAAGTTGCAACAACTTCACTTAACGGAACTTTTAGCAGTTCTTCATAAAGAACACAAAGCAACAGGTCGTCCTGTAGCAGACAATTCACTCCACTAGAGCAATGGGAGCAGTTCAGAAGTCTTTACAGACAGCTTGAGGCAAACTATTTTAGCTTAGCCTAGCTTAGTACTTAGCGTGCTGCAAATGTCCCTTTTAATGCCAAATGAAAAATTCAATAAAAATCCTTTCACAGCGATTCAAAACTTTAGAAGTATAACTTCTTAAATTAGCTGCTTTGGTCAAGGCAGCGATTGTTAAAGCTGGCAGATGTTGCGCGGCGCGAGGCTTTTCAAAATAAACTACAAAAATGATACTTGAACAAAAGTTTGGGCGACTTATTGTGAAAAGATGTTATCACCGGCAAGGTGAACTTAACGCAACAAAAATGACGAGAAGAAAAGAAAAATTAAACTTAAAAGACGAAGGAGAGACGGAGACAAGACGAGACAAAGACAAGACTAAGACTAAGACTGAACTGAGGAATGTGGGCCACACCCCAAGATAAGACTGGAGTAAAAGGGGTGTCCCTGGTTCTTCCCTCTGACCTGATAGTGGAGAGGGCTCAAATTACCTCTGCTAGACACAAAGTAAATGTCATAAAAAGAAATGTGTCTTACTCCACTTCAATTTACGTACCTTTAAAACATGTTATATTTAACAGTTTGCACAAAACATAGCTATGACATTTTCCTGTAAAGTAACATGTTAATACATATAAAGTCTTTTAAACAGATGAAATGTGTCAGGCCTCTGGTTCTTATCAGAGAAGAGAGGAGGCCTCTTCTGGCATTATTATTGGTCTGCAGTTCGTAAAGGACAGATTTATGTCTTTGTTTTGCATCCTTGGTGGGTAAGCGCAGACTTCTCGTCTCCTAAAGGAATGTCCATCTCTGATAGAATTTCAGCAGTGGCCCAGGTCTCCTACACAGGGTTCTACTGAGCTGTGACTGGTGGTCAGCCTGGTTACAGCGCTGAACAGAAACCTAGGGTTGTTCCTATTTTCTTCTATTAAAGTTGAGTAGTATCTGGTTTTGGCCTCACGCAGAGATTTTTTATAATTTAAAAGACTATATTTCCAGGCATTCAGAGACTGCTCTGAGCTGGAGTGATGCCATAGCCTTTTCTAATTTATGGGTTGCTTGTTTAAGGGAACGTGTTTCAGCATTAAACCATGGTGCTACTTGATTCGGCCTAACAACCTATTGTTTTAATGGAGCTACATTATCTAGAGCCGTCTTTAAAGACTGCATGGCGCTGTCAACAAACCAATCACTTTTACTGGGACTCGAGCTATGGGAGCTGTTCTCAACATACTCACTCAACATTGTACTAAATATTGGCTTTATTATGTGTTTAAACTTTGACACAGATTGGTCTGATAATGTTCTTCTAACCTGGGTTTTGTTCATTGGAACAGTAAAGTCTTTGAGTATAAACTGAAAGGTAATTAGAAAGTGATTTGAGAGGATGGGGTTATGAGGGAGGACAGTGAGCTCACTAATCTCTATACCATAGGTTAAAACAAGGTCCAGGGTGTGCTTGTGACAATGAGTGGGTTCATTTACGTTTTGAGTAAAACCTACGCTGTCTAATAAGACTGCAAATGCATTACCTACACAGTCGCTGTTGTCGTCAACATGAATATTAAAGTCCCCTACAATTACAATCTTATCTGAGTCTAACACTATACTGGATAGAAACTCAGAGAATGCAATTAAAAATTCGGAATAGGGACCAGGAGGCCGGTAGATGATTATAAACATAACTGTTTTTTGTTTCTTACAGTTAGGGTGATTTATAGTTAGTATGAGGCTTTCAAAGGAATTATATGTGTGTTTAGATTTGGGGCTAAGAAGTAAACTAGACTGTGATATTACTGCCACTCCTCCACCTCGGCCTGTGCTCCTAGCAGTCTGAAAGTTTACATGACTTGGGGGAGTAGCTTCATTAAGTTTCACATAATCATCCTGTTGTAGCCAGGTTTCTGTTAAGGCCAGTAGGTTAAGTTTATTATCGTTAATTAATTCATAAACTAACAAAGATTTAGGGGAAATTGACCTAATGTTTAGTAATCCACATTTAATTACGTCATTGTTCTGATTATTATTAATATTATTAATAGGTCTACAAGTTATTTTTATTAAATTTGTTAAATTTTTGGCTCTCACTCCTCTTATTTGTCTTTTGCTTTTGGAGTTAGTGTTTAGGCGGGGGACAGACACAGTCTCTACTTGCTCTGCTAAAATACCTTTATAGTGGGTTTGTAGCAGCTCGTAAGGAAGCTCAGAGAAGTGTTTTAAACTACTGCTCTGTGCCCGGGTCCCACCTCTGGCTCGTCAGGTTGAACGACTAAAGCTATCAGCCATATTTCTGGACAGCAACGCTGCACCATCCAATGTGGGATGAATGCCATCTCTCCGTAAGAGACCGGGCTTTCCCCAAAATGCTCGCCAATTATCAATAAAGCCTATGCTGTTTTCTGGGCACCATCTAGATAACCAGCAGTTGATTAATGAAGAGCGGCTGTACATTTCATCATTGGTCAAATTTGGCAGGGGACCAGAGAATATTACGGTGTCCGACATCGACTTAGCAAGTTTGCACACCGACCCTACGTTCAATCTGAGCACCTCTGATTGTTTCCGCCGGGCGTCGTTACCGCCAACATGAATCACGATTCAGCGGAACCTCGTCCTACTCTGGGCTAAAAGCCTAAGGTTTCCTTCGATGTCACCCACTCTGGCCCCCGGAAAACACCTAACCGTAGCCGCTGGCAGCTTCACGTCTCTAACAATCGAGCTCCCAATCACCAGAGTCGATGGTTCAGCGGGTGTGTCGCTGAGGGGAGAAAACCTATTCCAGACGGGAAGCTTTGGGTGGTCTAAGTGTTTGCGTTTAGTACTATGCTTCCTTCTTACTGTTACAAAGCCATCCTGCTTGTCCCCCGGCTGCTGGGGAGGCGCTGGGGAGCTAGTCTGGCTAGCGCTCCTGCTACTGCTAGCACAGTTTGCGGTCCCTATAGCTACCTGGCTAGCTGGCTTAGCCTCAACCTCCACTGTGCGGAGCCTTGCTTCTAGCTGCTCTTACCTGGCCTCCAAAACTAAAAACAAACTACACTTCACACATCTACTGCTCTCATCACTAAAGGAGGCAGGATTCTCACTGAACATATGGCACATTGAGCAGAAAAGAGGGGTGAAGGCGGAGGACGTAGATGCCATGCTAATGCTAGGCTAAGATACGCTAAAGGCTAACTATTACTGAAAGTGGCTTGGACACAAAGCGATTATATACGATACTAGATTTCTCACAGAGTGACTAAGTTAAACTGCTAGAAGATATGTCTTAATTCGATTTGGTCAAATGACGAAGAACAGTTGTGTATACAGTAGAAACAACAACGGAGTGAACTCACCGGAAGTGACGTCGAGCTGCTGTCACTACAAACTGCTCACCTCTCCTGGGTACTTTTGCGGACATATGGACCCCCGGGAGAACCAGAAAAGAGGGTCCAGGCCCAGGGGGACTTTCACAGACTTTAGCCTACAAACAGCTCTCTTCTTTTGGGTACTTGTGCGGACCTCCGGACCCTCGGGAGAACCAGATCAGAGGGTCTAGGCCCAGAGGGACGTTCACAGACATTAGCCCACATACGGCTCACCTCTCCTGGGTACTTTTAGGGAAATCAGGACCCCCGTTAGAACCAGACCAGAGGGTCCAGTCCCGGGGGGACTTTCACACATTTTAGACTACAAACGGCTCACCTCTCCTGGGTACTTTTGGGGACATACGGACCCCCGGGAGAACCAGAAAAGTGGGTCCAGTCCCGGGGGGACTTTCTTATACATTAGCCCACAAAGGACTCACCTCTGCCGTGTACTTTTGGGGAGATCAGGACCCCAGGGAGAACCAGACAAGAGGGTCCAGACCCGGCCACCAGGCGCTCGCAATCGAGCCCCAACCCCAGGCCTGGCTCCAGGGTGGGGTCCCGGCTGCGACATAACTGGCCCCGTTTTTTTAGGCATCATAAGGGTTTTGTGAACCGCTCTTGGTCTGGCCCGTCACCTAGGACCTGTTTGCCATGGGAGACCCTACCAGGAGCATTAAGCCCCCGACAACATAGCTCCTAGGATCATTCGGGCACTCAAACCCCTCCACCACGATAAGGTGGCGGTTCAAGGAGGGGATGTACCGCTCCTCAGGTGTATAAATGTCGCAGACATTATAATATAATAATAATAATATTCAGTAAAAAGCTGGAAGCTGTCAGCTCGTTTGTAAGATCTGTTTGTGGATTGGTCAAGAAGCACAATGTAGCTGTGCACCAAGTTTCTTTTTGATTGCTTTAATAACTGCTTTAAAGTTGAATGGATTGGTTTAATTCACAATAAATCACACTGTTACAATCACAACAGGATGTTACAACAATGACCACAAACCAGCAAGATACATGGGTAAGAAATAGGGCCTACTATATGGAAATATGTATTTTGAAGAACCTTAAGCCTGTACACAAGTAGAGCATAGTCATTTTTTTTTTGTTGCTCTGCTGCTGCACATTCAAGTGTCTTTTCATGTTCTGCCACCAAGACAACCATGAACCACCTGTTTTAGATTCTGAACAGAATAATTTAAATGACACATCAAAGGTAATAATAGAGAAATACAAGGATCAGGGTGATTTATTAAAGTTTAAAATGTATTGAATATTTCTACATATAGCTTTGCGTATTACCATTAAACTTATATTTTGATGTACTACTGCTAAGGTTAATAACGCTTCAACATTAGTAATAATAATACTTTGATTTTATGTGATGTTTTTCTTCTTTCAGTCTAAGGTCACTCTACTCTTAGGTGCATTCCAAATATGGCACAAATAAGGAGCATGCTACAAAGTTATCAGAGCCAAGGTTGCAGGGGGGGCTTCTATGTCCTCTCGATGCGTGGGAAGACTCTGCAGAAACTGAGAACTTTTTGTGGCCCTGCCCTATGCACAAAAAAGTTACTCGAAGCCAAGAAGATAATGCTATGCAGAGATCATCATACATCGTCATACATAGTATAAAAAGCTTAGGACACTCTTCTTTAGGAGCACGCTCATTCTGCTGACTGTAACCTTGCCTGTGTTATTACTGAATAAACCCTCTGACTTGATTACACTTCTGACTCATCGTCCTCTTTGATGCTTACACCCAAAAATGAACAAATGCTTACAAATGGTTAACAAAAGGTCAAAATGTAATCAAAAATACAACTCAAATAATTCAGACAAATGTTAACCAAAATGTGGGCCCCTAAATTAGCCAGCATGTGTCTAAATAATATGACTGAAGTACAGTATGTTTCTGGCTCTACATAAGGAACAATAAAGATACTTTTCTTGTCTGTCCATGTTCACATAACAGATGTATGAGCACTCTACATTGTATGTGAACATCCATCCATTTTTTTCTGCTTTATCCAGGTGCTGTGTGTTTTTATTTTTAGATAAACTGTATTTAAATTTTAAGTTTTTTTTTTTTTTTTAAATAGACGGATGTTTCTTTTTTTTTTTGGGGGGGGGGGGGGGGGGGGGGGGGGGGGGGGGCGTGACATGCTTTTTATTTTGAGGAAAGTCTTTTATTTTTAGAAAAGTTAGTTTTTCATGAGTGAGTTTTTCTTTTTTAAATGAGACATGGCTTTATTTTAATGGACTCTTTTTCATTTTTAGAGGCAGGTTTCATTTTTGAAGGAACATTAAAAATCTTCCTCTGCTTTTATCTTTCTACTGGGCAAAAACAATTTTGATGATGCTACTTTTAAATATAGATTTACTTTAAGTTTTTTTAAATGTTTTTTTAAAGGCAAAATTAAAAAATAAAATAAAGCTGCTTTTATTTTTCTAGTGATCAAAAGCAATTTTGATGTTGCACCTCAGGGCCACCATAGCTGGGTCACAGGAGTAGTGGTCCAAGCAAGACACCAAGGCTTCTCTCTCCCTGGAGGAAAAACACAAGACTTCAGTGAGCTCTGTGCAGCTTTTTTTTCTTTCTTTTTTTTTTTTTTTTTTGTATAGAGCCATTTTTTTTTTACCAGTGCAGAGTAGCTGGTTGTCCACATGAGGTCCTTGGTGATACAAGTTTAAAACTGAAGACACTATTAACCCTCTGTTCAGTCTCTGTGCCAAATAATCTCTTTATATATACAGTCAGCTTATGGTTTCTGAATGTAAAGTATATGTTTAAAGGATCAGGATAAGGTGCCAGTGGAGAATACTATGATACATTTCAAAGTAGCATGATCTTTACTAGGACGGTGACCCAGCTGCAACAAAAACACCTCCTCTAACAGATTCAAAAGTTTTCATGGGGTGAGCAATGATTTTATATATGTAACTATACAGTAGGTACAATCCCAGGTGAAGGAAGAAGGAAGGCAAGAAGATGAAGTGTTTTATTCACTGATCTTTTAGCATACCCACAATCCACTGCAACAACATTATACACAAGCACCAAATGCAAAGAGAAAAGATCTAGAAAAACTTCAAATGATGCAGAATAAAGCTGCCTGTGAAGCGCTAAACTGTTCTTATAAGACCAGTATAAATTCTATGCACTCAAATTTTGTCTGGCTAAAAGTTCACAGGCAGGGCATCAGCATCTTTATTATTCTCAACCTGGAAGATATTTAACTACAAAGTCCACTGTTTTTGTTCTGACAATTTAAGAACAACTTATGCTCACATGGATATGCCGCTGGAAATGCATCTGATGGACATTTTTTGATTTCTAAGGCAAACACTAACTTTCTCTAATGTACTTTAAATAAACTGAAATTAGTTTTTAACATGCAATTAAAGAGGTGTTTAGGAGCAAGCTTCTCTTTAAATGAAATGTATGGTTTGTAGCTGTAGGTTTTATTTTAAGGTAAGAGATCATCATGAAATGTAATCATATGAAATGCAACATTCTTTTTGTATGAACTGTAATTTTACTGAAATGTATTTTATCTATACTAGTCATGTGTTGCATATATCCATGGATAAGGTCGTCATTGTAGTGTTTGTTTTTAATCAAGGACCCCAGGAAAAGGAGCTGGCTGTAAAGCACAGCTAATGGGAATCCTAATAATAAACAAAATAACACACAAACCACCCACCGACAGTTCACAAGTGGTCTACACTTCCTGCTGGATCAAGCTCTAAATGAAAGACTCCCGAGTACCACCAGAAGAGGGCCCCACAGTTTGAGAACCACTGGTCTAAAGGCAGGAGGTGAGAGAGGGAGCTCAGCCCAGAGAGAGAGGCTGCTGCCTCCCAGGCCAGCAAACAAATCACAAACTAAACATAAATGTACATGGATGACTGGGATGGGGGGATTGTTTTTAGGCATTTACATTTTAAAGTGTATAGAAATTAGTGGTGGGAGTCGATAAAAAGAAGCGAATTAATTATAGGCTTTGTAATGAGTTAATCGCAATTAATGACTTTTAATTAATGACCTCCTCATGGACCTGTCCCCTCTCTCTCCTCCTCTGTGCTCCTCCTGTGACCTCCTCGTGGACCTGTCCCCTCTCTCTCCTCCTCTGTGCTCCTCCTGTGACCTCCTCATGGACCTGTCCCCTCTCTCTCCTCCTGCTGTCTCCTCTGTGCAGCAGTCAGCTGTGAGAACGATCAGAGATACGATGAGCAGTGCCTTGAAGCGGCGCGTTTGAAAGTGAAAGAAAAGGAGTGAAGCTGTGAGCTGGTTGTGTGTGGAGTGGGCTGTCCTCGGCCTCACAGTTTCCTGTAGTCCACTCGTACAGACACATTATGCAACTGTTCACAGCTGAAATCCACTCACATTTGGTGTTTTGGTCGTGTGGCTGTCCAGCCCTGGTTACTGTGCGCCAGAAACTAGGTCACTGAGAAAAGTTCTGTGTTGTCACAGACAAGTGAGGTTTAATTGCATTAATTTCTTTGTAATTAACCCTCCTACAGCCCTAAGAAATTTTTTGATGTTTTGCAGTTGTTTTTTGTGGATAACTTTTGCTGTGTTGATTCAAATGGCATAGATTTTGCCTCAGGTGTGTGTGGGGTCAAAATGATCACAAGAACGGTGAGTAAAATTCCCAGAACCACACGGGGGGACCTAGTGAATGACCTGCAGAGAACTGGGACCAAAGTAACAAAGACTACCATCGGTAACACACTACGCCGCCAGGGACTCAAATCCTGCAGTGCCAGATGTGTCCCCCTGCTAAAGCCAGTACATGTGCAGGCCCGCCTGAAGTTTGCTAGAGAGCATTTGGATGATCCAGAAGAGGATTGGGAGAATGTCATATGGTCAGATGAAACCAAAATAGAACTTTTTAGTAAAAACTCTACTCATCGTGTTTGGAGGAGAAAGAATGCTGAGTTGCATCCAAACAACACCATACCTACTGTAAAGCATGGGGGTGGGAACATCATGCTTTGGGGCTGTTTTTCAGCAAAGGGACCAGGACGACTGATCCATGTAAAGGAAGGAATGAATGGGGCCATGTATCGTCAGATTTTGAGTGAAAACCTCCTTCCATCAGCAAGGGCATTGAAGATGAAACGTGGCTGGGTCTTTGAGCATGACAATGATCCCAAACACACTGCCCGGGTAACGAAGGAGTGGCTTTGTAAGAAGCATTTTAAGGTCCTGGAGTGGCCTAGCCAGATCTCAACCCCATAGAAAATCTTTGGAGGTAGTTGAAAGTCCGTGTTGCTCAGCGACAACCCCAAAACATCACTGCTCTAGAGGAGCTCTGCATGGAGGAATGGGCCAAAATACCAGCAACAGTTTGTGAAAACCTTGTGAAGACTTACTGAAAACATTTGACCTCTGTCATTGCCAACAAAGGGTATATAACAAAGTATTGAGATTAACTTTTGTTACTGGCCAAATATTTATTTACCACCATAATTTGCAAATAAATTCTTTAAAAATCAGACAATGTGATTTTCTGGATTTTTTTTTTTTTTTCTCATTTTGTCTCTCATAGTTGAGGTGTACCTATGATGAAAATTACAGGCCTCTCTCATCTTTTTAAGTGGGAGAACTTGCACAATTGGTAGCTGACTAAATACCTTTTTGCCCCACTGTATGTGCCACAGTCTTTTAAATATGCAGTTATTAAACCGCTTCTGAAAAAAAAAACAGTCTAGATCCTAACATTTTAGCCAACTTTAGACCAATATCAAATCTCCCTTTTATTTAAAAAATCCTAGAAAGAGTTGTAGTTAAAGAGTTATGTCGAAACCTACAGGACAATAGCTTATTTAAGCTTAATTTTAGTTTAATAAGATTTTCAGTCAGGTTTTAGACCCCACCACAGCACAGAAACTGTATTAGTCAGAGTCACAAATGACTTGTTATTAAGTTCAGACAAGGGACTGGTCTCAATCCTAGTTCTGTTAGATCTCAGTGCAGCCTTTGACACCATTGACCACAGCATCTTACTCCAGAGATGAGACTGTGACATAGGGGTCAGAGGAGCGCCCCCTGCTGGTTTAAATCCTACTTATCTGATAGGTACCAGTTTGTCAGTGTAAATGAACATTCCTCACAGTGCAGTAAAGTTAGCTATGGAGTACCGCAAGGCTCAGTACTTGGACCCATTCTGTTCATGCTTTACATGCTGCCTTTAGAAAACAGAATCAGAAAACATGGCATTAATTTTCACTGTTACGCAGACGATACACAGTTGTATTTATCAATTAAACCTGATCAGAATGACCGCGTTGAGAAACTTAGCGCCTGTTTGAGAGACATAAAGACCTGGATGACAATTATCTCCTCCTAAACCCAGAAAAAACAGAGGTCATTATACTAGACCCCAAAAAGCTGAGAGATGCTCTGTCTGACCAGAGAGTCTCCCTGGACGGTGTCAGTGTAGCCTCAAGTTCTACTGTGAAAAACTTAGGAGTTTTATTTGACCAAGATTTATCATTTAAGGCTCATATAAACCAAGCCTGTAAAACAGCATTCTTTCACTTACATAACATAGCCAAAATCAGAAATATTTTATCTAAAAATGATGCTGAAAAACTTGTCCATGTGTTTGTTACATCTAGGTTGGATTACTGTAACTCTCTGCTGGCAGCGTGCCCTAAAAACTCATTAAAATGTTTTCAGCTTGTTCAAAACGCAGCAGCAAGATTATTAACAGGAACTAACAGGAGAGAACATATTACTCCTGTGCTAGCTTCACTTCATTGGCTTCCAGTTGAATTCAGAATTAGGTTTAAAATCCTTCTCCTGACTTACAAGGCCGTAAATGGTACGGCCCCATCCTACATTAATGATGTTATAGAGCCATACCAACCAAGCAGAGTACTGCGCTCACAAAATGCAGGGCTATTAGTGGTTCCCAGGGTTTCTAAAAGTACAGTTGGAGGTAGAGCCTTTAGTTACCAAGCTCCTGTTTTATGGAATCAGCTTCCAGCTCATGTTAGAGAGGCAGATACAGTCTCTACATTTAAGGTTAGGCTTAAATGTTCCTCTGTGAGAAAGCTTATGGTCAGGGCAGCTAGGAACAGGGTTAATTCTACAGTTGAAGCTAGGCTGGTTTCATCTGCTGCTCCTTTTCTATCACTGTAATTAATATAATGAAATACTCTATATCTCCAATCACTTCCTTGCTATTCACAAGTTGTCCCTCTCTCCCGCTCCCCTCTGGGGGAGTGGGGACTGTTTCAGATGCCTGGCTGCTGGCAGATGTCCCAGTGACGATTGGATCTTAGCTGACCCCATCTGTGCTCCTGTCCCGACCTGTGTGCCCTCAACCTCACCTCTGAGGATTTCCCGGATCTCCCTCACCCCACTCACCTGCCTGGATGAGGCCCCTGCTGCAGCCTGGATTTCCCGGACCTATCTCGCCCCACTCACCTTTCTGGATGAGGCCACCTGCTGCATCCTATGGACTTCCTCAACCTATCTCACCCACTCTCATCTGGATGAATCCTTACAGAGTGATCTATGATCCTATAGATGAACTAATGGACTAACTCCTAGACGCATTGCCTGTCCGTCCTGGGAGAGGATCTCTCCTTCAATATGGGTTCCATAAGGTTTCTTCTTTTTTCCCGTAGCTTTTTTTTTTAGGAGTTTTTCCTTATCAAGAAGGAGGGTCTAAGGACAGGAGTGTCCTGCGTCTGTTTAGTTTAGTGTAGTTATTGTTTGTGCTGATTGTGTGTTAAGTCTGATTGTGTGTTTATGTTTGTGAAGCCCTTTGAGGCGACTTTTGTTGTGATACTGGGCTATACAAATAAACCTGAATTGAATTGAAATGAAATTGAATTGTTGGGTGCACGGTGGCAGAGTGGTTAGCGTTCTTGCCTCCCAGCAAGGAGGTCGTGGGTTCGAGCCCCAGGCGGACCAATACACACCATCACATGAACTCTCTGGGTGGAGTTTGCATGTCCTCCCCGTGTTACCGTGGGTTCTCTCCAGGTTCTCTGGCTTCCTCCCACAGTCCAAAGACATGCATGTGTTAGGTGAATTGGTGACTCTAAAAACTGACCCTAGTGAATGAATGTGAGCGTGAATGGTTGTCTGTCTGTGTTTGTCTCTGTGTCAGCCCTGCGAGAAGCTGGCCCCTGGGTGTACCCCGCCTGCAGCCCAAAGTTACTGGGATAGGCTCCAGTCACCCGCGACCCCTAACGGGAATAAGCGGTAGAAAATGAATGAATTGAATTGAATATAACTAGCACTGCAGGGTTACATTTAATATTGTTGCTATGTTTTATGTGCATTGTCATCACTGTATGTTATAATGTTTTTCTGTATTATCTGTTGTCTGTGAACTGTATTTTATAGTATCCTATTTTGTGATACACGTCTGCATTCAATCTCTGTGTGTATAGAGTGTTCTGTGTCAGTGTTGTTTTTTTCTCTGCTTTTTTACATGAGACTACGGATGGAAATTAGCATTGTGCTAATCGGCATATTTACGGCACCTGTGGCCCGTTCATTAATGTGCACTGTACCATTCAAATAAACAAATAAATATAAATACAAAATCTGCTGGAGAGACTTCCAGCCCTGAATGGGGCTTGTGAGGTCAAGGCCTGCATCAATAAGAAGAGGCAGGCCTTTAGAAGCAAGAACAAGGCAGCTGTAGCACAAAAGGAGCTTAATGTGGCCCTCAGGAAAGTCAGGACCAAACATAAAGACACAGTGGAGAGCAGCTTTACTTCCATGAACACTTGTGACGGAGTAGCCCCGTCAAGTCCCGCGGGAAAAACACCGCCGCTCCTCTAAGCACGCACGCACGCACACATACTCACACACTTACCACTTTCCTGTTGTCCATTTGCTTCGCCCCTCGTCCGTTCGCTCTGGTTTCTTGTTGTTTTACTGTCTGCCAGCCATCGCAGTAGTCTTGGGTGCACACTTGACAACTGTTAAACCATTGTTCGTTCCATAGCTTTGTCCGCTCACAAACATTTGGCCAGTATTCACCTCACATTCACAAGTATCCACTGTCAAACAGAGCGCCACTCTCACTTCCTCATTATATTGCGTCATGCGCGGGACGCTTGCGTCTGACGTCATGGTGACGTCACTGCAAAGTGTCGGTTTTTGCACCAAATTAATTTTATTTTTTTTTCTAGGTGTCTTAGAGGCACATTGATCCATGTTGTTTGTTTATTGTATTTTTAGGGAATTTCTGGTATTTTGTGTTCAGTAAATAACTGTGGCTTTTGAGAGGAATTCCTAATAATTTGGACTAATTGGCTGGGAGGAGGGGCCTCAGTGGTTAAAACAGAGGCTTTCCTCCACCACCAGGGTAGTGTGGGCCAGAGTGTGTTACAGTGAAGGTAACCTGGAGAGCGTGTCTTTTGTTTGTATGGACTGTCTTGGCCATTGCTGTACATACTGTAAATATTTTTTGTTTTTCTTTTTTTCTCTCTTTTTCTGGTTGTCATTTTTATCCTGAGCACTGTTTTGCACCTTGGAAAGGACGAGCACAATATCCACTGAACATCATTTTATGACTACGCCATTCATTTTCATTTTTTCCAGGAGGACCCCGTCACATATGGTGTCAGAAGTGGGATGGCTAGTCGTAAGCGGGTGACTCGCTCTACAAGGCAGCGAACTGGATTGCGTTCACAGCAGCGGGCAGGTGATGACGAGGGAGCTTTGGATACAGCCTGGGACACTGTCCCATCGTCTGAGTCCTCGGGGGAGGAGGACAAGCCTGGCCCTGCCCCTGCTTCCTTAAACGCATCTGGAGGTGAGCTCCTAACCCTCATGAGAGACTTTTTAGCAGGCCAACAGAGAAGAGAGAAGGGGCTGCTCGATGAGATA
Source organism: Bostrychus sinensis (assembly GCA_020698575.1). Classification (NCBI taxonomy): domain Eukaryota; kingdom Metazoa; phylum Chordata; class Actinopteri; order Gobiiformes; family Eleotridae; genus Bostrychus; species Bostrychus sinensis. The sequence goes on from CM036242.1 coordinate 43,624,480, forward strand.
CGCAGGCTCCGAGTCTCAATCCAACAGCCTGCTCCGGCTAACCCTCCGGCTCAACCCGACCAGCCTGTAGACAGGACTCCTAGCACGGCAACTGGAAGCAGCCCGCGGATGGAGCTGCCCACACCTGCACCCAGGCGCCACCAGAGGGAGTCGATGTCTTCGCGCCGCTCACATGAGGAGGACCCCAGCAGGTTGGACCCGGCCCAGCACCTGGACTGGAGACCATACGCAGCTGAGCCAAGGATTCCTCCATACCAGAGGGGGGAGGACATTGAGAATTACCTGCTGCGATTTGAACGAATTGCAAAAACTTGGAAATGGCCAGAGACAGAGTGGGCATGCCGGCTCGTACCACTCCTGTCAGGCAAAGCTTTGGAAGCATATACGGCCATGGATGAAGATGAAGCACACTGCTACAAGGACTTGAGAGCAGCCTTGTTGGCTAAGTTTGACATTTCGCCAGAAACGTACAGGCAGCAGTTCCGGGCCTCCACTGTGCCGGCTGGAGAAACGCCTACTGAGACCTACCACCGTCTCAAAGGTCTCTACCGCCGTTGGGTCTGCCCAGACCAGCTGACCAAGGAGCAGATTGGAGAGCTTTTCATACTGGAGCAGCTCCTCCGGGTCCTGCCAGTCGATGTCCGCACTTGGGTGAAGGAGCACGAGCCTAAGGATGGAATGACAGCAGCAAAATTGGCATTGCAGCATCAGAATGCACGTCGAGGAGGACCTGCACGCTTCACCAGCTCAGCACCTCGGCCTGCACAGCCGGCACCAACCCGGCACATCCGAGGAGAGACCAGCAACGACTCTCGAGGAATCCCCAACTCTGCCACAACCCAGCCAGCTATTGGTAAGCCTCTGGTTTGCTACTATTGCCAGCAGCAGGGCCATAAAGCCTCTGTGTGTCCAGTACGCAGAGACAAGCCCACTGGTGCCTGCTATGTACCACGTAATGAGGGTGAACAGTTTGAAAATAGGGGCTTAAAGAAAAGAACCCAAAGAACTGTGACTGTAAATGGCCAGCAGATGACAGCACTGCTGGATAGTGGGAGTTTTACATCCCTGGTGAAGAAAAATGTTGTCCCTGTGAACTCTGTTGACTATGGTTGGAAGACTGATATTGTTTGTATCCATGGGGACACCCATGCCTACCCTAAGGCTGAACTGACAGTTGTAATTAACAAGCAACCTTACCTGATGACGGTTGCTGCTGTGGATAATCTGCCTGTGGATCTTGTTCTGGGGACAGATTTACCGGTACTCCTTGACCTGTTGCAGGAGGTAGAATGCGTTACTGGGGGGAATGTCAATGTGGCTGATTTGGGTGAAAATGTCTCATGTCCTGTGATGACCAGATCTCAGGCCAAAACTGGTGTGCAACCCTTGCCAGACTTAGATGGTAGTCTGTGTGAAGGAGGCGCCAAGGGGCCTAGAAAATCTAAACGCCAGAGGCGTTTTGAGAAGGGTTTATTGTTGTCTGCACATGATTCTAACAGTTTGAATGTTGATGAATTGTGGAATGTACCAAAAAATATTGCAGACCTACAGAGGCAGGATGTGACTTTGAAAGCCTGTTTTGAAAAGGTGAATGCTAAAGTCAATGCAAATGTCACTGGTAAGGAACAATTTCTTATTGACAATAATGTGCTATATACATGTACTGATACTCACAGACGCCTGGTTGTCCCTGAATCATGTAGGCAGTTGGTAATGCGCATTGCACATACTCTCCCATGGGCAGGCCATTTTGGTCGTCATAAAACGTACTTGCGTGCAAGCGCACGCTTTTATTGGCCCAGTATGTACCAAGACATTCAGACATTCTGCACTACATGCCCCACATGTCAAAAAACATGCCCAACCCGCAAATCTGACAGGGCTCTCCTCCACCCGCTCCAGTCATCTCCACACCATTCCGCAGGATAGCCATGGACATAGTTGGCCCGTTAGTCAAAAGTGCTCGAGGCCACCAGTACATCTTGGTCGTCTGTGACTATGCCACAAGGTACCCCGAGGCTTTCCCACTATGCACCATCACTGCCCCTGCTATTCTACGTGCTCTAGTACAGATGTTCTCCAGAGTCGGGATCCCTGATGAAATCCTGACGGATCAGGGTACTAACTTCACCTCACGTCTGATGCAGTTGTTCCATAAGCAGCTGGGGATTACAGCCCTCAGGACCACCCCTTATCATCCTCAAACTGATGGCCTGGTCGAAAGATTCAACCAGACCCTGAAGAGGATGCTCCAGAAGTTTGTGTGTGACACTGGAAAAGACTGGGACCGCTGGTTGCCATTTGTCCTCTTCGCCTACAGGGAGGTGCCGCAGGCCTCTACTGGATTTTCGCCCTTTGAGCTCCTGTATGGGTGGGATGTGCAAGGACCCTTGGACCTACTGGGGAAAGCATGGACTGCCTCAGAACCCAAGTCCGGTGAGCAGGGGATTGTACAGTATGTGCTGCAAATGAGAGACCGGCTGTCCAGATACCAAGAGCTTGCTGAGGAGAACTTGCGAGAGGCTCAAAAGAAGCAGAAGACCTGGTACGACCAGCAAGCCAGACAAAGAGACTTCCAGCCAGGTCAAAAAGTCCTACTCCTGCTCCCCTCCTCCAACAGCAAGTTGTTGGCAAAGTGGCAAGGCCCGTATACTGTCACTAGGCGAATGGGACCCGTTACTTATGAAGTACACCAGCCAGACAAGAAAAAGACCAAGCAGACCTATCATGTCAATCTTCTAAAGGAGTGGAAAGAGCACCCCACTGCAGCTCCTGAGGCGGCTCTCCTGGTGAGGAAGGTGGAAGTGGAAGAAGAAGAGGACCCTGGTGTTCCTGTGGTTACCAAAGCCTCAGAACCTCTTGTGGCACACCTCTCTGCTGACCAGGCCGCTGAACTCTTGAAGATTTTCCGAGAGATGCCGTCCCTATTTTCAGGCAAGCCAGGTAATACCACCCTGATTGAGCATGTGATTCGGCTGAAGGACCACAACCCCATCCGTCAACGGCCCTACCGTGTCCCTCAGCAGTTGGTGGCACAGCTCCGCCAGGAAATAGAGTCCATGCTGGAAATGGGAGTCATCGAGCCATCCACTTCAGAATGGTGTAGTCCTGTCGTTATTGTTTTCAAAAAGGATGGATCCCTACGCATCTGTATTGATTTCCGGAAACTCAATTCCATCTCTGAGTTTGATGCTTATCCCATGCCAAGAATTGATGACCTCCTTGACAGGATTGGAGCAGCAAGGTACATCACAACGCTAGACCTCTGTAAAGGCTATTGGCAGGTGCCCCTGAAGGTCTCCAGCCGACCCTACACCGCATTCCGGACCCCTGCCGGACTGTTCCAGTTCACAGTGATGCCTTTCGGCTTGCATGGCGCCCCCGCCACTTTCCAGCGCCTCATGGACAAAGTTCTCCATGGTTGTGAACAATACTGTGCCGCCTATCTGGACGACGTGGTCATATTCAGTGGCAGCTGGGAGGAGCATGTCCAGCACCTGAGGAAGATTTTGGAGAAAATTCAGACCGCTGGACTCACCCTGAATGTCACCAAATGTGAGTGGGCCCGCCAGGAAACCCGATACCTGGGATATCAGCTGGGAAGAGGAGAGGTGCGACCCCAGTGGATAAGGTTGAAGCTATCCAGAATTGCCCTCGTCCTCAAACTAAAAAGGAGGTACGATCCTTCCTGGGCCTGGCTGGATGGTATCGGAGGTTTGTTCCCCAATTTTCAACAATTGCCGCACCACTCACCGCCCTGACTACAAAAGAGCAGAGAAACCCAGTAACCTGGACTGAAGAGTGTGAAGCAGCCTTCCATGCCCTAAAAACTTGCCTGTGTTCATCCCCAGTGTTACACAGTCCTGATTTCAGCCGCCGCTTCCTGGTGCAGGTGGACGCCTCTGAGGTAGGGCTGGGAGCAGTCCTTGCCCAGGGAGAGTCCGGAGCTGAGAAGCCTATCCTGTACCTGAGCCGCAAGTTGCTTCCCCGGGAGTCCAGGTACTCAGTGGTGGAAAAAGAAGGCCTCGCCATCAAGTGGGCCTTGGACAGCCTGAAATATTACCTCCTTGGAAGAGAGTTTGATCTGGAGACGGATCATCGAGCCCTTACCTGGATCAACTCCATGAAAGACCACAACAGCCGTCTAACCCGATGGTATCTCTCGCTGCAGCCATTCAAGTTTGTGATCCGGCACCGATCTGGCAAGTCCAATTTGGTAGCAGACTACCTGTCCAGGTTGCCAAGACTTTGTCAACCTTTGGGAGGAGGAGGATGGTGTGACGGAGTAGCCCCGTCAAGTCCCGCGGGAAAAACACCGCCGCTCCTCTAAGCACGCACGCACACATACTCACACACTTACCGCTTTCCTGTTGTCCATTTGCTTCGCCCCTCGTCCGTTCACTCTGGTTTCTTGTTGTTTTACTGTCTGCCAGCCATCGCAGTAGTCTTGGGTGCACACTTGACAACTGTTAAACCATTGTTCGTTCCATAGCTTTGTCCGCTCACAAACATTTGGCCAGTATTCACCTCACATTCACGAGTATCCACTGTCAAACAGAGCGCCACTCTCACTTCCTCATTATATTGCGTCATGCGCGGGACGCTTGCGTCTGACGTCATGGTGACGTCACTGCAAAGTGTCGGTTTTTGCACCAAATTAATTTTTTTTTTTTTCTAGGTGTCTTAGAGGCACATTGATCCATGTTGTTTGTTTATTGTATTTTTAGGGAATTTCTGGTATTTTGTGTTCAGTAAATAACTGTGGCTTTTGAGAGGAATTCCCAATAATTTGGACTAATTGGCTGGGAGGAGGGGCCTCAGTGGTTAAAACAGAGGCTTTCCTCCACCACCAGGGTAGTGTGGGCCAGAGTGTGTTACAGTGAAGGTAACCTGGAGAGCATGTCTTTTGTTTGTATGGACTGTCTTGGCCATTGCTGTACATACTGTAAATATTTTTTGTTTTTCTTTTTTTCTCTCTTTTTCTGGTTGTCATTTTTATCCTGAGCACTGTTTTGCACCTTGGAAAGGACGAAACTGTGGCACACTATGAAAAGCATCAGGAATATGAATCTCAGTAGGACCCAGCGCTCCACCACAAATGATTCAGAGAGAGCTGATGAACTTAACGACTTTTTTCTCAGGTTCAATGTTACTGACATCCCTGAAAGAGGTTCAGTGTTTTTAAATCTTAATAGTGATGCCCTACGTTGCCCGGCTGTTGATCCTGAGCAGGTCTACACTGTTTTTAGCAGCGATTGTAAAAAAAAATCTGCTGGACCTGATGGCCTGCCTGCCTTTGTTTTGAAAGCCTGTGCTGCTGAACTTACTTCTGCTTGGTGCCCAATCCTTAATGACATGCACTGTTCCCTCTCTCTGGAAGAAGTCTGTTATTATTCCTGTGCCTAAGCTATCATGCCCTGCTGTCAATAACGACCTTAGGCCAGTGGCTTTAACTTCGGCTGTGATGAAATGCTTTGAAAGGATAAATGTTAATATGCTCAACACAGAGGTACAAACTTGTCTGGACCCCCTTCAGTTTGCTTACAGGAAGAGACAGAGCACAGATGATGCAGTTGTAACTTTAATGCATCTCATTAATAAACATTCAGGGCCAGATTTATCAAAGGTTTGCGTACACACTATGAGAAAAAGACGTGCTAAAAATGGAGCAAACCCAGGCGCAGCTGAGGTTTGCGTCTCTCAGAGGAGCAAATTCATCGCGGCACAGATTTTCCTCCTGTGATTCAATGAATATTTAAAACAAGGCATTCTTGCCAAAACGCGCAAAATTCAAGGCGTGAAAAATGCAAATGACATCGCTTTGCAGTCGCTGTTTGATTTATCACGAGTACGAGCTAAATCTGCGTGAAAATTTAGTACGTTGGCGAAGCAGGTGCAAAGGTTTTGTGGAGATGCAAAATTTTCATTTACATATCAGATTTGCGGCAGCAGTTACTTGCGCAGTTTCTCTTCGTATATCACACGCAACATGCCCACAAATACCAGACGCTATTTTTTAAGCTGCACACGCAGTTTTGCACTTGTCTTAGTAAATATGGCCCATAGAGAACCCTTAAACCTATGCCAGGGTCCTATTTGTTGATTTTTCCTCAGCATTCAGTACAGTTCAGCCACAGCTTCTGGTTCAAAAATGGTCAGACCTGCATGTGAATCTTTTTATCATTAATTGGTTTTATTCTTTTTTAACTAATAGACAACAGCAAGTGAAAGTGAATAGTGTCCTTTCCAGTATTAAAATTTGTAACACAGGTGTCCCTCAAGGATGTGTGAGTTCCCCTTTTCTTTTTACTCTGTACACCAATGAATGTAGGAGCAGTCAGATGAACAGTCACATCATTAAGTTTTCAGATGACTCTGTAATTTTAAGTCTTCTGCATAAGGATGAGTGTCCCAGGACCCCTTCCACACACTGTTACCCAGGAATGAGGCCTCCTCTGCTGGGGAGACTTTCAGCCCTGAATGGCTTTCTGAGGATCAGACCACTGGCTAGTCCTGGTCTGATCCTTGTCTGGTCCTGGTCCTGGTCTTGGTCTTGGTCGGGTTCTGGTTCTGGATCTGGTCCTGGTGTTGATCATGCTCTGGTCCCGTTATGGTCATGGCTCTGTTCCTGGTCTGGTCCAGGTCTGGTCCTGTTTCTGGTTCTGGTCTTTGTCTGGTCCTGTCCTGGTTCAGTTTGTGGTTCTGGTTCTGGTTCTGGTTCTGGTCCTGGTCTGGTTCTGGTCCTGGTCTGGTCCTGTTCTGGTTCTGGTTGTGGTCCTGGTCCTGGTCCTGGTCCTGGTCCTAGTCCTGGTTCTGGTTTTGGTTCAGGTCATGGCCTGGTCTTGGTCCTGGTCTGGGCCTCGTTTTGGTCTGTTCCTGGTCTTTGTCTCATCCTGGTCCTGGTTCTGCTTCTGGTTTTGGTTCTGGTTCTGGTCCTGGTTCTGTTTCTGGTTCTGGTCTGCTCCTGGTCTTGATCTGCTCCTGGTTCTGGTTCTGGTCTGTTCCTGGTCTGGTCCTGGTCTGGTCATGGTCTGGCTCTGGTTCTGGTTCTGGTCCTGTTCTGGTCCTGGTCTGGTTCTGGTTCTGGTCCTGGTAATAGTTCTGGTTTTGGTTCAGGTCTGGTCCTGGCCTGGTCTTGGTCCTAGTCTGGTCCTGGCCTGGTCTTGGTCCTGGTCTGGGCCTGGTCTGGGCCTGGTTAGGTCTTGCTCTGGTCCTGGCCTGGTCCTAGCTTGGTCTTGGTCTGCTCCTGGTTCTGGTTCTGGTCCTGTTCTGGTCCTGGTCTGGTTTTCGTTCTGGTCCTGGTTGTGGTCCTGGTTTTGGTTCAGGTCCTGATCTGGTCCTGGTCTGGTCCTGGTCAGGTCCTGCTCTGGTCCTGGTCTGGTCCTGGCTTGGCCTTGAGTTGGTTCTAGTTCTGGATCTGGTCCTGGTCTTGTCTTGCTCTGGTGCCGGTCTGGTCCAGGTCTGGTCCTGTTTCTGGTTCTGGTTCTGGTCCTGGTCTGGTCATGGTCTGGTTCTGGTTCTGGTTCTGGTCCTGTTCTAGTCCTGGTCTGGTTCTGGTTCTGTTCCTGGTTCTGGTTTTGATTTTGGTTCAGGTCCTGCTCTGGTCCTGGCGTGGTCCTGGCTTGGTCTTTGGCTGGTCCAGATCTGGTCCTGTTTGTGGTTCTGGTTCTGGTTCTGGTCCTGGTTCTGTTTCTGTTTCTGTTTCTGTTTCTGGTTCTGGTCGTGGTCTGGTCCTGGTCTTGTTCTGGTTCGGCTTCTGGTTCTGGTCCTAGTCCTGGTTTTGGTTCAGGTCCTGGTCTGGTTCTGGTCTGGTCCTGGTCATTGCCTGGTTTTGGTCCTGGTCTGTTCCTGGTCTGGTCCCAGTCTGGTCCTGTTTCTGGTTCTGGTCTGGTCCTGGCTTGGTCTTGGCTTGGTCCTGATTTTTACTAGTCTAGTCCAGGTCCTGGCCTGTTCCTGGCATGGTCCTGGTCTGGTCCCGGCCTTAGCCTTGGTATAGTTCTGGTATGGTTCTGATCTTGGTTTGGTCTTGGTCTGGTTTTGGTCTGGTCCTGGTATATTTCTTGTTATGCTCTGGTTCTGGTCTTGTTCTGGTCCTGGTTTCGTCCTGCTGTGGCCCTGGACCTGGCCTGGTCCTGGACTTGGCCTTGTTGAAGCTGGTCTGATCTGGTCTTGGTCCTGGCGTGGTACTGGTTTGGTCCTCGTTTGGTTCTGGTCCTGGTCTGGTTCTGGTCTAGTCCCGGTCTAGTCCTGGTTTTGGCTTGGTCCTGGAATGAGGCCTCCTCTGCTGGGGAGACTTTCAGCCCTGAATGGCTCTCTGAGTACCAGACCACTGGCTAGTCCTGGTCTGGTCCTGGTCTTGGTCTTGTTCTGGATCTGGTTCTGGTCTTGTCTTGCTCTGGTCCTTGTATGGTCAGGGCTCTGTTCCTGGTCTGGTCCAGGTCTCGTCCTGTTTCTGGTTCTGGTCTGTTCCTGGTCTTTGTCTGGTCCTGGTCCTGGTTTTTGTTCTTTTTCTGGTTCCGGTTCTGTTTCTGGTTCTGGTCCTGGTCTGGTCCTGGTCTTGGTCTCCTCCTGGTTCTAGTTCTGGTCTGGTCCTGGTCTGATTCTAGTTCTGGTTATGTTCCTGGTCTGGTTCTGGTTTTGGTTCTGGTCCTAGTCCTGGTTCTGGTTTTGTTTTTTTGTTCAGGTCCTGGTCTGGTCCTGGTCTGGTCCTGGTCTGGTCCTGGTCATGGCCTGGTCTTCATCCTTGTCTGGTCCTGGCCTAATCTTGGTCCTGGTCTGGGCCTGGTCCTGGTCTGGTCCCAGTCTGGTCCAGGTCTGGTTCTGTTTCTGTTCTGTTCCAGTCTTTGTCTGGTCCTGGTTCTGGTTCTGGTCCTGGTCTGGTCCTGGTCTTGGTTTGCTCCTGGTTCTGGTCTGTTCCTGGTCTTTGTCTGGTCCTGGTTCTGGTTCTGGTCCTGGTCTGGTCCTGGTCTGGTCTTGGTCTGGTTCTGGTTCTGGTCCTGGTCTGGTCCAGGTCTGGTCCTGTTTCTGTTTCTGGTCCTGGTCTGGTTCTGGTTCTGGTTTTGCTTCTGGTCTTAGTCCTGTTTTTGGTTTTGGTTTTTGTTCTGGTCCTGGTCTGGTTCTGGTTTTGGTTCTGGTTCTGGTCCTGGTTCTGGTTTTGTTTTTTGTTCAGGTCCGTCTGGTCCTGGCCTGGTCTTGGTCCTGGTCTGGTCCAGGTCTGGTTCTGTTTCTGTTTCTGTTCTGTTCCGGTCTTTGTCTGGTCCTGGTTCTAGTTTTGGTTCTGGTCCTGGTCTTGGTCTTGGTCTGGTTCTGGATCTGTATCTGGTCTTTGTCTGGTCCTGGTCTTGGTTCTGTTTCTGGTCCTGGTTCTGGTTTTGGTTCAAATCCTGGTCTGGTCCCGGTCTGGTCATGCCCTGGTCCTGCTCCTGGTCTGGTCCTGGTTCTGGTCTTGGTCTTGTTCTGGTTCTGGTCTGGTCTTGCTCTGGTCCCTGTCTGGTTCTGGTTCTGGTCTTGTCCTGGTCCAAGTCTGGTCCTGGTCCGGTTCTGGTCCTGGCCTGGTAAACTTAATTCTGTCCAATTTAGTTTGATCATATTTAATTCAGTTTAATTGGTTAAATAAAGATTATTTTTGTTAAACCTTATTTTTTGTCTGGTGTGCCCTCCTTGGTTGCGACCCCTAGAGCCAGGGTCGTAACATTAAATACAAGACAAATACATATTTGGGTTTAACTAAATCTATTGCAGACTTAGTCGACTAAAATTGTATGAAATTTAGTCGACAAAACCAGACTAAAACTAAAAACAATTACATGACTAAATCTTGACTAAAACTAAATAGCATTTTAGTCAAAAGACTAAGATTAAAACTAAATAAAAATTTGTTGTCAAAATTTACACTGGTTTGCACTGATTCCTCACTGTGTTTTCAAAATGGCATCATACAAAAAGTTTAGGGAAGTAAAAAGCTTTTTTTCTATGTTTCTGTTCAAAAGAGCATAACTGTTTCTTTATGGCAGCTGTAGAGTACTTATTAAACTTTCTGTTGTAGTCAGATAATGTTTTAACGTTTGTAAAGAAGTTTGTCCAAAAATGGTTTAAGCATAATGTAGCCCCTTTATATCACTTTTATTTCACCCCACCATGTTTGCATCTGTTATAAATAATTTTATAAATGATGAATATTCCCATTACCATCAATTATTTGTTTGCCCATACATAACTTTTTGTGTCATGGTTTTAGTGTTAAAATAATGTTGAAAATCATTTATCACTGTAATCTAGTTTTAGGTAAACAGGTCCACAAGTTAGGACTCTCTATCAGTTGTTGCTAAAGTTGATCTGGCTTAAAGTTTTGGTGTTTTGAAGTTGGTAAAGTGAATGAAAAGTAAAAGTGTGCTTCAGGTCACAGTGTTTGTCATTAAGCCTTCGCACTGTTCACACCTGTAATTTGTCCCATGACGCAGTGGCAGCGTGTGTCCCATTAATGGAAGCTAATGACTGCAGCGTGCGTAGATTGTTGTTGCAGCCGCAACACCCGGGGCCTCGCGGTCGTCACAGTAACCAGAAGCTGTGACACCTGATGCAACAACTGCCAAAGCTTCACACTAACACGTTCAGAGAGAGGAAAACATCAACAGTGTATGACTTTGACAAACTTCAGTCTGATGTAAACACTGGGTCACCCACCTGGGCACTACAACTTTGGAAACATGACGCAACTTTGTACAGGATTAGAGTTTGTTTGGGGATGAAAGTAATAACACACAGTTAACTTAGTTTGGTTTGGAGCCAGAGCATCAGAGTCAAACAGAACCTTTAAAGGAGCTATGAGCAGTATATATTTTTTATATTTCATAAAAATGAGCCACATATCTCCCAAGATATGATGTAAACATGTTTAAATCAAATATTAGTTTTACTGATAACAATGGGACAGCTGGTTTATTCACAATTAAATATATATATATATATATATATATATGTACCCAGAATTTGGGTACGAAGCCCCAATAAGCACCATCGAGCTGAGCGAGGCAGCAACTGACCTGAGAGATAAGATCATGGCTAAAATGAAGACCAGGCAACCCCGACACCAGTTACACAGGCTGAGTGAAGTACCTTCAGAAAGTCTCCTGGAAGATGTGAATGCAGCTTTGGGAACAATACCTACGATGACCATCACTGAAACCAATGAGCTGATATACACTTCAGCAGCAGTGATCCTTGAGGAGCTTGGCTATCAACCAAAGAGCAACCATAAAGATCCATATCCACCATGGAAAAGAAGGTTAGAAGCTAAAATCAAGGCAACTCGGAGAGAAGTGAGCCAACTGTCAGAGCTCCAGAAAGGTGCAATGAAACAACAAGCACCCAAGAGGTACAGCAAGATGTCCATACCTGAAGCATTGGAAACTGCCAAGCAAAGACTCCAAGCCTTGGCCACCCGACTACAGAGGTACACGAGAGAAATCGAAGCAAGGCGAATGAACCGGCTGTTCTCAACTCAACCAGCTAAAGTGTACTCTCAGTGGCAAGGTAATAACAACAGAGCAGACCCACCAAGGCTGGAGACTGAACAATACTGGAAAGGCATATGGGAGAAGGAGGCGTCACACAACAGCGGTGCACAGTGGCTGGAGGATCTAAGAGCAGATCACAGCAACCTCCCTGAACAAGAACCAGTAACCATCACAGTGGCAGACATCCAACAAAGAGTCTCAGGTATGAAAAACTGGACAGCACCTGGGCCTGACATGATCCACACCTACTGGCTGAAAAAGCTAACTTCACTCCATGAGCGCCTGGCAGCACAAATGAACCAGCTGCTAAAGGATGGGACCCACCCTGAATGGCTAACTGAAGGCCGGACAATCCTGATCCAGAAGGATCCCCTGAAGGGAACAGCCCCATCCAACTATCGACCAATAACCTGTCTCCCCACCACATGGAAGCTCATGTCAGGCATCATAGCGACTAAGATAAGTGGGCACATGGATCAATACATGAGCACAGCACAGAAGGGCATTGGTAAAAACACCAGAGGAGCTAAACACCAGCTGCTCGTAGATAGAACAGTCGCTCAGGATTGCAAAGCCAGACACACTAATCTGTGCACCGCCTGGATTGATTACAAGAAAGCCTATGACTCAATGCCACACACATGGATCATAGAATGCTTGGAGATGTATAACATCAACAGGACTCTAAGAGCCTTCATTGCAAACTCGATGAGGCAGTGGAAGACCACCCTTGAGGCCAACTGCAAGCCAATTGTACAAGTGTCCATCAAATGTGGGATATACCAAGGAGATGCTCTGTCCCCGCTGCTGTTCTGCATAGGTCTGAACCCCCTCAGCCAGATAATCACCAAGACTGGCTATGGGTACCGACTCAGGAACGGGGCCACCATCAGTCACCTCCTCTACATGGATGATATCAAGCTGTATGCCAAGAGCGAGAGAGACATTGACTCACTGATCCACACAACCAGGATCTACAGCAATGACATCGGAATGTCATTCGGACTTGAGAAGTGTGGGCGGATGGTGACAAAGAGAGGGAAGGTAGTCCATACAGTAGGGGTCCCACTCCCAGACGGCAGAATAGCAGACATTGAGGACAGCTACAAGTACCTTGGAATCCAACAAGCAAATGGCAACCTGGACCAGGTCACAAGAAAAGCAGCCACAGCCAAATACCTCCAACGAGTAAGGCAAGTCCTAAGGAGTCAGCTCAATGGCAAGAACAAAGTCCGGGCAATCAACAGCTATGCCCTGCCGATCATCAGATACCCTGCGGGAATAATAAGCTGGCCAAAGGAAGAGATTCAGACCACAGATGTGAAAACACGAAAGCTCCTAACCATGCATGGAGGGTTCCACCCCAAATCCAGCACCCTGAGACTGTACACTAAGCACAAGGAAGGAGGCAGAGGACTAGTGAGTGTCAGAACCACTGTCCAGGATGAAACATCCAAGATCCTTGACTACATCAGGAAGATGGCCTCAACAGATGAAGTTCTCAGTGAATGTCTCAGGCAGTGGAAAACAGAGAATGAGGTGCTGGAGGAACCATCATGGGAGGAAAAGCCCCTACATGGGATGTACCATCGACAGATAACTGAAGTGGCTGACATCGAGAAATCCTACCAATGGCTAGAAAGGGCTGGACTGAAGGACAGCACAGAGGCACTGATCATGGCTGCACAGGAGCAGGCCTTGAGCACCAGAGCAATAGAGGCCCAGATCTACCATACAAGACAAGACCCCAGGTGCAGACTGTGCAAAGAGGCCCCTGAGACAATCCAGCACATAACTGCAGGCTGTAAGATGCTGGCAGGGAAAGCATACATGGAGCGTCATAACCAAGTGGCTGGTATAGTGTACAGGAACATCTGTGCAGAGTACAGACTGGAAGTCCCGAGGTCAAGATGGGAAACACCTCCAAAGGTGATAGAGAATGACCGAGCTAAGATCCTGTGGGACTTCCAGATCCAGACAGACAAAATGGTAGTGGCAAACCAACCGGACATTGTGGTGATGGACAAACAGCAGAGGAAAGCCGTTGTGGTTGACATCGCAATACCAAGCGATTGTAACATCAGGAAAAAGGAACACGAGAAACTGGAGAAGTACCGAGGCCTCAAAGAAGAACTTGGGAAGGCCTGGAAAGTGAAGGCAACAGTGGTGCCCGTGGTCATCGGAGCACTCGGGGCAGTAACCCCCAAACTGGAAGAGTGGCTACAGCAGATCCCAGGAAAAACATCAGACATCTCAGTCCAGAAGAGCGCAGTCCTAGGAACAGCAAAGATACTGCGCAGAACCCTCAAGCTCCCAGGCCTCTGGTAGAGGACCCGAGCTTGGATGGATGAAACCGCCCGCGGAGGGCGAGAGGACAATTTTTTTTTTTTTTTATATATATACTAACCGGCCACTTTATTAGGTACACCTTGCTAGTACCGTTGGACCCCCTTTTGCCTTCAGAACTGCCTTAATTTTTCGTGGCATAGATTCAACAAGGTACTGGAAACATTCCTCAGAGAGTTTTGTCCATATTGACATGATAGCATCATGCAGGTGCTGCAGATTTGTCGGCTGCACATCCATGATGCCAATCTCCCGTTCCACCACATCCCAAAGGTGCTCTATTGGATGGAGATCTGGTGACTGTGGAGGCCATTTGAGTACAGTGAACTCTGTCATGTTCAAGAAACCAGTCTGAGATGATTGGAGCTTTATGACATGGCGCGTTATCCTGCTGGAAGTAGCCATCAGAAGATGGGTACACTGTGGTCATAAAGGGATGGACATGGTCAGCAACAATACTCAGGTCGGCTGTGGCGTTGCATCAATGCTCAATTGGTAGTAAGGGGCCCAAAGTATGCCAATAAATTATCCCCCACACCATTACACCACCACCACCAGCCTGAACCGTTGATACAAGGCAGGATGGTTCCATGCTTTCATGTTGTTGACGCCAAATTCTGACCCTACCATCCGAATGTCGCAGCAGAAATCGAGACTCATCAGACCATGCAACTTTTTTCCAATCTTCTATCGTCCAATTTTGGTGAGCCTGTGTGAATTGTAGCCTCAGTTTCCTGTTTTTAGCTGACAGGAGTGGCACCCGGTGTGGTCTTCTGCTGCTGTAGCCCATCTTCCTCAAGGTTGGACGTGTTGTGTGTTCAGAGATGCTCTTCTGCAGACCTCGGTTGTAACAAGTGCTTATTTGAGTTACTGTTGCCTTTCTATCAGCTCGAACCAGTCTGGCCAGTCTCCTCTGACCTCTGGCATCAACAAGGCATTTTGGCCCACAGAACTGCGGCTCACTGGATATTTTCTCTTTTTCGGACCATTCTCTGTAAACCCTAGAGATGGTTGTGCGTGAAAATTCCAGTAGATCATCAGTTTCTGAAATACTCAGACCAGCCCGTCTGGCACCAACAACCATGCCACGTTCAAAGTCACTTAAATCACCTTTCTTCCCCTGATGCTGGGTTTGAACTGCAGCAGATTGTCCTGACCATGGCTACAGCCTAAATGCACTGAGTTGCTGCCATGTGATTGGCTGATTAGAAATTTGCATTAACGAGCAGTTGGACAGGTGTGCCTAATAAAGTGGCCGGTGAGTGTATATTTCCATATAGTAGGCCCTAATTCTTACCCATGTATCTTGCTGGTTTGTGGTCATTGTTGTAACATCCTGTTGTGTGCGTAACAGTGTGATTTATTGTGAATTAAACCAATCCATTCAACTTTAAAGCAGTTATTAAAGCAATCAAAAAGAAACTTGGTGCACAGCTACATTGTGCTTCTTGACCAATCCACAAACAGAGCTTACAAACGAGCTGACAGCTTCCAGCTTTTTACTGAATATTATTATTATTTTAACAAGGACTAGTGGAGTAAATAGAGTCATTTATTTATTGTTTATGTGCAGCACGTTGGAAACTGTGTTTGTAAAATGTGTCATACAAACAAAGTGGGTTTGGCTTCCACTCCCAGGGCTGTAGTGCAGCACTGCCATCACAGACAGAAAGCCCAGATGCCCTGCTTTCTGCTCGCCCCTGAATGCACCATCTACATGTGGATCAAAGCAGCATAAAAGAACTGTCAAAAAGATTTGTGCAAAGCTTGAGACTTGTGCACACGTGAGTAACAGTCTCGTTTCATGTGTGGAACAAAAAAATTTGTTGCTAAGTAATGGTTTCACGCAAACAAATCCTTCTGAAAGTACATTAACATCATATTTTGCTGAATGTGTGACACAGAGCTGTAACATCCTGGACATCTGCAGATAATCAATGTTAATACTTACAATCTGCAGATAATCAATGTTAATACTTACAATCTATAGATAATCAATGTTAATACTTACAATCTGCAGATAATCAATGTTAATACTTACAATCTGCAGATAATCAATGTTAATACTTACAATCTGCAGATAATCAATGTTAATACTTACAATCTGCAGATAATCGATGTTAATACTTACAATCTGCAGATAATCAATGTTAATACTCACAATCTGCAGATAATCAATGTTAATACTTAAAATCCTGTTTCCCATTTAGCGCTAAGAAAAAACTTGTGGAAGCTACTTTTCTGTCTGTGATTGATTATGGTGACATATTATACATGCATGCTGCATCCTCCATCTTACGTCAGGTTGATTCAGTGTACCATGCATCATTACGATTTATTACAAATCCTAAGTCCCTCACTCACCATTGCATTCTCTATGATTTAGTTGGTTGAACATCACTTACAGTTCGTAGACAACAGCACTGGTTTATCTTTATCTATAAAGAAATACTTGGCAAACTCCCACTGTACCTCTGTAACCTCCTCTCTGTGAGCTCTGGGACTTATCAGCTCCGTTCCTCGAAGTGGTTACATTTTAATGTACCCCGAGTTTCAACCGAGTTAGGAAAAACTGCATTCTCCTATTCAGCACCCTGGGGATGGAATAACCTACAGAAAGACCTTAAACTAGAAACTCTCATCTCCATAAATGAATTTAAAGCTTCCATAAAAAATTTGGCTTGCTTTTCTTGAGATGTTTAAACATACTGTACTTATTTTATTTTTTATTATTACAGTTTATATTGCGTTTTCCTCAGCATTTACATCATCTTCATGTAAGTTATATGTTTCAAGAAATGCATAAAAAACTGTCCATATGTCCCAGAATTTATCAAGCTTATTTCTTGAAATGTAGGTTATTTTTTCCAGAGCCAAGATTGACGTTAATCCACTCAACCACTGTGACAGTCCACACACTTTTTGGTCCTTCCAGGATCTGGCAATGCAGCGCTTGGCCTCCAAAAAAACAATGTTCAGTAAAATCTTTATATTTTTAGAAAATGCTAGTCCATCAGGATAAACAGACAAAATACACAGTGTAGGATAAAGGGGGATCACTTTCCCAGTAACCTGACTCAACACATTCAGTACCTTACTCGAGAAGCCATTGACTTTGGGACACTCCCACATACAATGATACAAGGAACCCTTCTGAACTCCACATTTAAAGTTACACTGTGTAACTTTTCTCCTAAATATGTGGGGCATACTGACTTGTTTTTGTGATTTTTTGAGCGATTATAAGGCCTGAGGCGTGATCTGTTGCTCCGAGCAGGGCTTCTGTACTGAGAAATCACCCTCGTAGTTTGGCCGGGAGTGCTCCGCTGTTCAGGAAAAGTCACGTGACAGGGAACGACTTGCTTTATGGCATTCCCCCTTCAGCTCTTATACCTGAGGCGCAGGTATAACCATGAAGCTACTTTTAGCATTGTTATTTTCGCCAGTTCGTCAGGGCCGAAGGACACAAGAAGATGAAGATAATGTCGGACGAGGCAAGAAAAAGAAAACGGGAAAGGGACCGCACCAGATCACAGACAAGAGTCAACATCGGACAGACTTTTGCTCGCTGGCGTCAGATGAGAGACAGAGAAGGCTGCAAATCGGATCACGTTTTTGCTTCTTTACTGTTGGACAGGTAAATTAGCCTCTTTATTTTTTCTTTAGAACGTGCTTTTTCATACAGTTATTAGTTGTTTTAATGCGACCATTGCGCGATAAGCTAACGCTTGCGCTAACTCTATAGAAGATCCAATCTGCAGCCACACAGAAGTTTATACAGTAAATATGAATGCACTCTCTAGTCCCATTGTTAGTTTGACGTAACGCACGCTCGCACAGTTTCAGAAGGAGGAGGGGCCCAAGCTAGTGTTTACGTTTTGCGACAGTGCAGTGGCACCTGTGGCCTCTAGAGGCGCAAGACCGGGAATCTTACACAGTGTAACTTTAATGCATGTGTCTGAAATGTTTGGGTTAAAGTGGTGTAGTTTAACTGGGGTGATGTACTGTCTAGTTAGCCATTTATATTGTAGAAGTTTAGACTGGGTGTTTATTGTTTGAGTCTGAGCCAAAGCACATGACTTCCGCCAGACATCTTCTGGTATATCCACTTGTAAGTCATATTTCCATGCCTCCAATAGTGATTGTGCTGTTTCATTGAAATTGTCTACAAACTGTTTATATAATATGGACACCTGACCTAATTTTACAACAATGTTTTCAACAATGGACAACTGAGGGACTTTCAGGCAGGTACCCTGGTGGGTCATAACAAAATTTCTCAGTTGAAGATATTTGAAAAAGTGTTTTGATGGAATACCAAAAGAGTCTTTCAACTGCTCAAAAGACATAAAAGTATCCTCTTTGTACAGATCAGACACCTTTGCTATACCTTGATCAAACCAGAATCTAAAACCCATATCGGCCTTACCAGGTGGAAAGTTCTCATTACCAAAAACTGGAGTGAAAAAAGACAATTGTTGCAATTCTCCCATGTATTCATGGGCATCATACCAAATCTTGATTGTATTTTTTTAAAAAGGATTTGTAGTCTTCTTGATAAGTTTCTTCTTATCAGCTGAGTAAAGTTATAAATTTTGCGGAGTAGTAACAGCTTAAGACTCCAATGAGACCCACGCAGGTGTCTGGTTTGTAACAAAGTAGAACATAGCGGCTCTGACCTGTGCAGTCCAAAAGTACCAAAGAAAGTTTGGTAATTGTAGCCCCCCTCTATCGTATGGAAGATACAACAATGAGAGTCTAAGCCTAGGTCGTTTATTATTCCAAATAAAATTTGTAAACAGTTTTCTTAAGGTCCGGAAAAGGGAGGCTAGTGGAGATAAAGGGATTGACTGAAAAAGGTAAATATATTTTGGAAGGATTGACATTTTTAGTACATTGATACGGCCAATCAAAGAAATAGGAAATTTCATCCATCTATTTATAAGTTGTGAAACTGTCTCAGTGAGGGGGTCATAGTTGGTTGCAACAAGCTTGTCGATGGAAGGGGTAATTCTCACTCCTAATTAAGTAAAGCCTGTTTCTGACACCACAAAGGGAATTTGCACTGGGGGATACGAACTGTGAGAGTCTGTTGGGAACGTCTGGCTGAGTCCTCCGTCAGAGGGGTCTTCAACTCCCACCTTTGGGAGAGCTTCAACCAGATTCCGGGAGAGGTTGGAGATATTGAGTCCGAGCGGGCTATGTTCTCTACCTCTATTGTTGGTGCGGCTGTTCAAAGCTGTGGCCATAAGGTCTCTGGTGCCTGTTGTGGCGGCAACCCCCGAAGCCGGTGGTGGACACTGGAAGTAAGGGATGCCGTCAGGCTAAAGAAAGAGTCCTACTGAGCTTGGCTGGCTCGTGGGACTCCTGAGGCAGCCGACGGGTACCGGCAGGCCAAGCATGCCAGGGCAGTTGTGGAGGCAAAAACTCGGGTCTGGGAGGAGTTCGGGGAGGCCATGGAGGAGGACTATCGGTCGGCCTCGAAGAAATTCCGGGCATGTCCCACTGGGAGGAGGCCCCGGGGAAGACCTAGGACTACGTCTCTCGGCCTGGGAACGCCTTGGGGTGCCCCCGGTAGAGCTGGAGGAAGTGTCTGTGGAGTGGGAAGTCTGGGCATCTCTGCTTAGACTTCTGCCCCCGCGACCCGACCCCAGATAAAGCAGAAGAAGATGGATGGATGGGATGGATGGATCCTTAACACCAAACTTCCTCAAAACTTCAAATAGATATTGCCATTCTATCCTGTCGAAGGCTTTCTCTGCATCCATCAACACCATAGCATTACCTAGACCCTCGCCTTTCTCATGGATAATGTTTAGTACCCTCCTTATGTTGTGAAAGCCCTGCCTACCTTGGATAAAACCATTTTGGTCAGAGTGAACCATGATTGGTAGAAGAGGTTCTAACCTGCTTGCCAGTAATTTAGAAAGTATTTTTAAATCACAATTTAACAGATAAATTGGTCTGTAAGAACTACACTGAGTTTCTGGTTTATCTGGTTTAAGTAATAAAGTAATTGTTGCAATATTGAGTGAAGGAGGAAGGGATCCACGGTTAAATTATTCCTCATACATATCTAAAAGGGGTTGAAGCAGCTTCTCTTTAAAATGTTTGTATGTTTCTATTGGAATTGAGTCTGGCCCCGGGGTTTTGCCCCCCCCCCCTCATGCTCCCTATGGCTTTGGCAATTTCATCTGTAGTGATATTTAGCTCAAGATTAGAGGTAAGATTGGGCCTAAAAAATCCAGCCCGACCCGACCCAGGCCCGCGGGCATTAAAGCCCAACCCAGCCCGAGCCCGACCAATTAACTTGATTTGCAGGCCCGAGCTCGACGCAAACCCGAAATTTCAATTTATCCCATAGTATTTTTGGCAGAAAAAAACGCAAGATTTCTTAAGGTTAAAATAATCTACATATTTTTATGATCATGATAAATGCATTTGCACAACAAAATAACGCTGGAACACAGAATAAGAGGCCAGACAAAGAGAGTGAAAGAGAGATCTTGATGCGCACTCGCTTAATTACGCGGAGAAATACTGCAGCCTCACTCTTACCGGCGGTGCGTGTTTGCCTTTTCAGTTCCCTGTCTTAAGTTTATCCTTGACTTCTTGCTGCTCCATATCAGGGATACCTAAACAAAATAGATGCGGACTTGCGGAGGGAAGATTACATTCACGACACGTGCGCAAAGCGTGCCCTGGCTCTGCGCTTCCTGTTTAGTAGTAGTTATATAGCAATTACCTTACAGCGCCTTCTCTGTTTTAACCAAATGTTTTATTTATAACAAGTATTCCTTAGTTTAGTATCCACACATCATTTTAGTATACATTTTTATAAACATATATTTATTAAAAAAGTCAGCGAGAGAGAAGCCCGACCCGAACGTAATGATTGTCATTTTAGTCCCTACCCGACCCGAATTTCGGGCCGGGTCAGGCTCGGACTCGGGCTCGGACTCGGGCTCGGGCTTAAGATCTTACCTCTACTCAAGATTGGCTAGAGAGTTTTCGTTTAAAGGGGGGAAGTCTATTTGTTCTTGTCGGGGTTCAGTTAAAAGGACTGGACAAAAATGAATGATGGCTCAGTCTTCAAATGTTTTTTTGCATTTTATTGCACCACCTTCCCAAAAGTGAAATATTGTCAAAAGTTCCAGAATATGTACAGTGAAAAAAAAAATATATCCAAAAAAGAAAACAAAAGAAAAACCAAACACAAAGAACTCACAGCCAGAGCCAGACAGTCACCTTCAGCGTTACCACTCTCCCCCCCTGAGGGGGAGAAAAGGCCCTTTAAATACCCCCTTAGCCCCTCCCTTGTGCAAACCATTCAAATTGGACATGGGGGTTTTTTGGGTTTTAAGAAGTATTATTCCCCTTGTCCCCAAAGAAAACATTACCCAAATATGAGCCAACAGTTACAACCACAGAAATGGTCTTTTCTGCGCATCAGACACATCTACGTCCGCATATATATATAAAATACAATGAGCCCGTCCCTTAAGTCATATGACCACCAGAAGCGCGCCGGGATGCGCTATTTATGGTGCAGACAGGAAGCGCTTCTGGTTGGCACCTCAGTAGAAGGATGGGACGAGTGAGAGCATCCCAGTTCAGTGGTGAGTACCACGCGGTCTATGTTAGGGCGCGCTTGTCCACAGGCATGTGTGAGTGTGTGTTTCTGTGCGGGAGTAGAGGCGTCGAGTGTGCACCCTCGAACGCACTCCAAACGGGGAAGCCGGGAATATAAATGTTTATTTTGTGATGAAGTCCAAATGTTAAAAATGGTAGCACGCGCACGTGAGTAAAAAGGTTTGTGCGCGCTTAGCCCCACGGCCAAAGTGCCACGTAGTATCCGCTCCCAGCGCCTGCATCTCCCGTGGGCCCAGAACGGGAGAAGAAAAGGCGCAGGGAGGGCTGTTGAGTGACGGGGTTAGGGGCGCTCCGTCACAGTTCTAAGAATGTATACTGTTGCAATGAGGCCATGTCTGAATAATCTGATTTACATAGATTCTGATAAAAATTTGAGAAAGTGTCATTAATTTCCTTGCGTGCAAACATATCCTTCATCTGTACAGACTGAATTTATTGATCTTTCTGCCTCAATCTTTTTAAACTACTACTACTTTTACTACTGCTACTACTACTACTGCTATTATTACTACTACTATTACTACTACTGCTACTACTACTGCTACTATTACTACTACTACTTTTACTACTATTGCTACTACTACTACTACTACTACTTTTACTACTACTACTGCTACTACTACTACTGCTATTACTACTACTACTATTACTAGTACTGCTACTACTACTGCTACTGCTACTACTACTGTTACTACTACTATTACTACTGTCACTACTACTATTACTACTACTACTACTACTATTACTACTATCACTACTACTATTACTACTACTACTACTATTACTGCTACTGTTTCTACTACTACTACAAATACTACCACTACTGCTACAACTACTACTACTACTACTGCTAATACTAATACTAGTACATGACATGATAACATTTCACTGTGTGCTGTTTTAGTTACTGCCATGGATATGGCTGCAACATGTCGTGTGCATGGTGGATGTCCTTTCTCTGTGTTGTCCTATGGCCTATGGCACTCTGGACTTTGGTACTCCGGACTGGGACCTATGGTACTTTGGACTGGATTATTATAAGTATTATTACTATTAGGTTTTACTTTATTTTATTTATTTATTTATTTATTTATTTTGTATATTTTATTTCAATTTATTTTTCCAAGTGTCCAGCATTTGTGGTACTCCAGAGGGCATTTTCATACTCCCAGGCGCTGCTCGGGGTCCCAGACTCTTGCCCAGGCATGGTGCTCCTCTCTCGGTGAAGCTGAGCTGTCTCTCTCTGCTGGCTCTCTGAGCTCCAGAGAAATACCCCCTCTGAGTTCCCACTTATGCCCCAGCACCATGCACTGTGACTGGGGTAAGAGAGAACCGCCATTTGGACCCTTTCACATTCAGAAGGCCCTCCTAATATCTGGATGGAGGTCCCCCAGAACTTAGATACAAAGCCCACAAACGGCTCACCTCTCCTAGGTACTTTTGGGGACTTCTACTATTACTACTATTAATACTACTACTACTACTACTACTACTATTACTTCTACTACTTCTAATACTACTACTGCAACTACTACTACTGCTACTATTACTGCTATTACTACTACTTCTACCACTACTACTACTACTGCTGCTACTACTACTACTATTACTACTGCTACTACTACTACTACTACCACTACTACTATGACTATTACTACTACTACTGCTACTTTTACTACTCCTACTACTTCTACTGCTACTGTTACTATTACTACTACTTCTACTATTACTACTATTGCTACTACTACTACTATACTACTACTGCTACCACTACTACTGCTACTACTACTACTACTACCACTACTACTACTATTACTACTACTACTGCTCAGGGGTGAAAGTAGATTTTTGCTTATGCCGGTACTATAAAAAATTATGCCTATATATATATATATATATATATATATATCAGAAAAAGCAGATATACGAGGTTAAGAATGAATCTTGACTATAAATGAAAAATATAGACATGGCTTATACAGGGTTTAACAGGGTTTGAAAACAAATCAAACGCACCCTATAAAGGCCAACACACACCGGACATCAAAAAATATGCCCCTGTTGTTTTCTATGAGGCGCACACATGGTCCCCGTACTTCTGCAGTAACAAAAACAAAGCAAACAGGTGACATACATCAGGCTCTGACACCTTCCTCACCTGTCTCCTCCCTGATACCGCTGCCTCTCCTCCTGTGTGCGTGTGTGCGTCAGCCCCATGGCAGTGTTCAGAGCAGCCGCGGAGCGTGAGCCGCCCACAGCCTCCACAACAGAACTGAAGTGAAAGCGGCCAGAACTCTGATTGTTATTAAGTTGCTTGTATTCTGTTTAGTTCGTAGCTCGTGCGGTTTCCTCGCGCTTCCACGGTGTCTCGTGTTTTAGAAAGAATCTCAGACTGATCCATCTGCGGGGCGTTCACACACCATAGGCAAATGACTTTATTTGGAAAGACATGGCTCCGCGATCTACTCGCACTGCTTTTACGATTGACGGTAGATCGCGATCGCCGGGTTGAGGACCACTGATTAAAACCTTCTCAAGCGTTTGGTGTAATTTGAGGCGGCACTCCAGGTGTGCTTTGGGCTTAAGACGCGCACGCTCAATGCGTTTGTTTAAGGAAGCGAGACAATCAGTGAATGATGAGAGGGGAGAGGGACATTCTGTGCATTAAATCACATCACAGAGCGATCATAAGCCACTAAAAAACACACAGACACATATATGATGAGATAAAGCACTGCCTGGTTCACATGCTTTAGCGTCAGATTTTTTTTTTCCTCATAAAAGCGCGGTCCGCGGCTGCTTTCTAATGTGTGTAAAAGCTGCAAAGACCGGTCGGACAGCTGATCTCTTTCTACCCGGTACTGCGTACCCCCTCTAAATCTTAGGCCGGTACGTAGTACCGGGCCGTACCGGCTTACTTTCAGCCCTGCTACTGCTACTTTTACTACTCCTACTTCTTCTACTGCTACTATTACTATTACTACTACTGCTAAAAGTACTACTGCTACCACTACTACTGCTACTACTACTACTACTTGTTAAAACTTTCTGTCTCGCAGCGATCTGGAAAAAGGTATTCATGCTTTTATCAGTTCACGTATTGACAATTGTAATGCACTATATTTCTGTATCACACAGTCATCACTCCACCGTTTGCAACTGGTACAAAATGCAGCCGCCCGACTTTTAACAAACTTATCCAGACGCACCCACATCACCCCGGTTCTCTCTTCTCTCCACTGGCTCCCGGTCCGCTATCACATTGATTTTAAAATTTTAATTTTTGTTTTTAAAGCTCTTAATGGTCTTGCCCCTCCCTATTTATCAGAGATTTTAACCCTCCACTGCCCCAGCAGAGCCTCCGGTCGTCTGCTCAGATGGTTCTGGACGTTCCCAGGTCCCGGGACAAACAGTGGGGTGATCGTTCATTTGCAGTTGCTGCTCCTAAACTCTGGAACACACTGCCTTTTGATCTGCGAGTAATCATTGAGTTGTCTCTGTTTAAGTCCAGGTTAAAGACTCACTTGTTTAGACTGGCTTTTAACACTTAGGCTTCAAGTCTTTGGTTCACTCTGTTACTGTGTGTTGTGTCTTATTGTTTTATGCATTTTATAGTTTTGATTAAACGATTGTAATTTAATTTTATTATGTTTTTTATGTAAAGCACTTTGGTCTTCCTTGTGTTGTTGGAAAGTGCTATAGAAATAAACTTTGATTTGATTTGAAAACTACTATTACTATTACTACTACTACTGCTGCTACCACTACACTACTACTACTACTGCTAAAACTACTACTGCTACCACTACTACTTCTTCTACTACGACTGCTAATACTAATACTAGTACATGACATGATAACATTTCACTGTGTGCTGTTTTAGTTACTGCCATGGATATGGCTGCAACATGTCGTGTGCATGGTGGATGTCCTTTCTATGTGTTGTCCAGTTTAGCTATGGTACATTAGTACTTGTCGTTGCCACACCATCCCCCTTTTTCTGAAAAAGAACTGCACTGCCAACCCCATGTTTTTCAGTAACATCTAAATGAAAAGGTAATGTGTAGTCAGGAACAGCCAAGTCACATGAACATGCCATTTGCTGTTTCAGGGAAATAAATGCTTCCTCTGCTTCAGTGGTCCAGTTCAGTTGAGCAGTGAGATTTGTAGGTCCCACCTCAGTTACTAGGGCTCTTAGTGGGGCCATGTGGTTGACATATTCAGGCAAATAGTTTTGTCTGAAACATGTTAAACCTAAAAATGACAACACGTCCTTTACTGATTCAGGTTTTGGATGATGGAGAAAGGTGGAGCGGTGCTGGTTGGATACTGAGGAAGAAGAGCTTGAGATTGATCTGCCAAGAAATACAACTCTCTGTCTTCCACATTGTAATTTTGACTTGCTAGCTTTATACCCCCTCTCAGCCAGTCTTCCGAGAGTGGAGTGTGTTGCAGTGAGAATGTCATGTTCAGTAGGAGAGGCAATAAGAATGTCATCTACATACTGTATGAGAACAGTACCAATTGGGAGTGAGAGGTCAACGAGGTCAGATTTCAATGCCTGATTAAAATACCCTAGAGAGTGTACAAATCCCATCGGGACGTGCGTATAGGCACACTGTCTCCCCCTGTAGGTAAAGGCAAACATGTTCATGCTCTCTGGATGTAATGGCAGACAGAAAACTACATTAGCCAGATCAATTACTGTAAAAAATTTGTGGTCAGGTGTGAGATTTGTCAGTGACACAAATGCGTTGGGCACTGGTAGTGGTAATGGTTTGACAACTGCATTAATAGGCCTAAAATCCTGTACCATGCGATAATCGGGTTTGCCTACTTTGGATGCAGGTAAGATAGGTGTATTCCATTGAGACACAGTCTCCACCAACACACCTGAATGTAATAGGCCAGTGATAGTAAGTAGTAAGTATTAATACACCTTTGAAGGGGATTGCCCCCCTCCTCCTTGTGTCCCACCCTGACCTTTTGTTCATGTGTACACTGCGCACAGTTCTGTAGCAGATACAATGGTCTATAGTCTGATGTGATACGCCCATGTTTTGCAGGGGAATGTTTTCAGTTCAGTAGCAGATACAAACGGACACATGTCCCTCAGGCTAAAGATCCTGTTGGAGGGTAAGCTTACAGTTCTGTAGCAGATACAATGGTCTATAGTCTGATGTGTTAGCTGTGACCTGTGGATGGTGAAGTTGATTGCAAAACATTGTGAAACTTTATTG
The DNA here is from genome assembly GCA_020698575.1 of Bostrychus sinensis. NCBI lineage: Eukaryota > Metazoa > Chordata > Actinopteri > Gobiiformes > Eleotridae > Bostrychus > Bostrychus sinensis. The sequence continues at coordinate 43,651,235 of CM036242.1, forward strand.
TTTTATAGTGTAGGCTACAATGCCAGATGTTCAAACCCCCACTACAGAGGATAAATGCTTCTGGCTTCTACTTCCTGCTTCTGTACAGTGCAGACGTGTTTTCTTACTGCTCCCGCTCTGTCTAGTGCTTGCTCCTTTTTTTTTGTCTTGTCAGACTTTTTCTTTTTGACCCCCTGCTTTGCTGAGCTCCTGAAAATACTCAAAATTAAATTGATTAACTGGTTGCTCAGCGCTATTGACAACATTTTCTCCCCAAGAGAGGTACCGGGGGAACCTACCTCCCCAGATGGGACCTTCGATGCATGTGGCGCCTGAACCAGCTGGCAATGTCTTGTGCCTGGAAGTCTGGTCCGTGGAGGATGTGGATTTATTCATATTTGGAATTTTTGATAGCGGGGTTCCTTTTTTTGGCCCTGGGACTGCCCTGACCTATCGAAAGATTTGTAAGACAGCTGCCAGCAAATTCACCCAGCTGCTGTCTGTGAAAATTAAAGGGTGCTTCGGGGATGTGAGTGACTGAAAGTATTACATCAGAGAGTGGCACAGACTGAGGACTGTCTCGGGACATCTCAGCCCAGACTGTGGAGGAGACTGGACACCATCGGGGGTCAGACTGGTGAACTGTTACTGGACTGACCATGAAGCAAAGTCACTGCATCAACCGGATGAACGCCAGCAATGCTGAGGTCCAGAACTGATTGATTGATTATGATCCGGACAAATTAACCGATGATCAGCTTAAATGGATTAAAAAATTGTACCTTCTCCCTATATCTCCTCCCTCGGTTCGGGAGATCAGCTTGACAGCTGGGTCTTATCTCTTCCTGTGCACTGCCATGTCTCCCTTCAAGGACAAGCCACAGAACTGAACTTGTAAACATCTAAGTCGTGGCTCCAATTTCTCAAAACATAAGCTCAGACTCTTACTGCATCATACACACCCCTCCCCATCCCAGCCCCCCCCTCCATCCGTCTGCCTCCTCCTTTTTCACCCCTTACCCAAGTCCAAACGAAAATTCCATCACGTGACCACGTGTACTGTGTCTTGTTATGTTATATTACTGTTGTGTTTGTGTATGTATGCCTTTGCAAACTGTATTTAACTTTCTGGAGAGCGTGTGGCGGCGCTGACAAATAGCTGCGGCCCGGAGGCTTGCTCCAAACACAATTTTGCTGTACTTTTTTTGTGCATGTGACAATAAACTTATCTATCTATCTAAATGTCTTAAAAACTATGTCTATTGAATATAGTTTTACAGGAATGTATTTGTTTATAAGGAGTTAATAATGATTGTAGATGTCACAAACCCACTAGCTATGATCAATTTGTTTTTTTTATATCTATAATTAGGTGTATGTTGACCATGTAATGAAAGTTTTTCAACACATAGTGTAGAGTTACATCTAATGAGCAAAAGCTTACAAAAGAAAAGCACTAGCTTACCCCCCATGGTAATACAAAACTGTGTAAAACTGTGTACTGTGTATACAAAACTTTAAGGATGTGTTATATTTAGCCAGAAAAGAAGTCTTTACTTAAATTTGACTCTTTTCTCTCTTAGTTATTTTTCTGTAAAAAAATAAAAATAAAAGCTTCAAAAACTATGCTTGCCGTATTTTTAGTTTGTCTGCATGGTGTTTTTAGTGGTTCTTTATGTGGTTCTATGCATTAAATTAATACTCCCTTACTCCTTTAAAAGGTGAAAATCCAGGATGCAGCAGGGGCCTCATCCAGACAGGTGAGTGGGGCGAGATAGGTCCGGGAAATCCAGGATGCAGCAGGGGCCTCATCCAGACAGCTGAGTGGGCGAGATAGGTCCGGGAAATCCAGGATGCAGCAGGGGCCTCATCCAGAAAAGTGAGTGGGGAGAGATAGGTCCGGGAAATCCAGGATGCAGCAGGTGGGCCTCATCCAGACAGCTGAGTGGGGCGAGGTAGATCCGGGAAATCCTTAGAGGTGAGGTTGAGGGCACACAGGTTGGGACAGGAGCACAGATGGGGTCAGCTATCCAGAGAGGGACAACTTGTGAATAGCAAGGAACTGATTGGAGATATAGAGTATTAGATAATATTAACTACAGTGATAGGAGAGGAGCAGCAGATGAAACCAGAGGACAGAGGCTCAGTGCATCATACTTCCCCCGGCTTCTCGCTCCTAGAGCAGCCTAGCTTAAACTGTAGAATTAACCTTAAATGTAGAGACTGTGTCTGCCTCTCTAACATGAGCTGGAAGCTGATTCCATAAAACAGGAGCTTGGTAACTAAAGGCTCTACCTCCAACTGTACTTTTAGAAACCCTGGGAACCCCTAATAGCCCTGCATTTTGTGAGCGCAGTACTCTGCTTGGTTGGTATGGCTCTATAACATCATTAATGTAGGATGGGGCCATACCATTTACAGCCTTGTAAGTCAGGAGAAGGATTTTAAACCTAATTCTGAATTCAACTGGAAGCCAGTGAAGTGAAGCTAGCACAGGAGTAGTATGTTCTCTCCTGTTAGTTCCTGTTAATAATCTTGCTGCTGCGTTTTGAACAAGCTGAAGACATTTTAGTTAGAGAGTTTATAGGGCACGCTGCCAGCAGAGAGTTACAGTAATCCAACCAAGATGTAACAAACGCATGGACAAGTTTTTCAGCGTCACTTTTAAATAAAATATTTCTGATTTTGGCTAAGTTACGTAAGTGAAAGAATGCTGGTTTACAGGCTTGGTTTATATGAGCCTTCAATGATAAATCTTGGTCAAATAAAACTCCTAAGTTTGTCACAGTAGAACTTGAGGCTACACTGACACTGTCCAGGGAGACTCTGGTCAGACAGAGCATCTCTCAGCTTTTTGGGGCCTAGTATAATGACCTCTGTTCTTTCTGGGTTTAGGAGGAGATAGTTAATTGTCATCCATGTCTTTATGTCTCTCACACAGGCGCTAAGTTTCTCAATGCGGTCATTCTGATCAGGTTTAATTGATAAATACAACTGTGTATCATCTGCGTAACAGTGAAAATTAATGCCATGTTTTCTGATTCTGTTTCCTAAAGGCAGCATGTAAAGCATGAACAGAATGGGTCCAAGTACTGAGCCTTGCGGCACTCCATAGCTAACTTTACTGCATTGTGAGGAATGTTCATTTACACTGACAAACTGGTACCTATCAGATAAGTAGGATTTAAACCAGCCGGGGGGGCGCTCCTCTGACCCCTATGTCACAGTCTAATCTCTGGAGTAAGATGCTGTGGTCAATGGTGTCAAAGGCTGCACTGAGATCTAACAGAACTAGGATTGAGACCAGTCCTTTGTCTGAACTTAATATCAAGACATTTGTGACTCTGACTAATGCAGTTTCTGTGCTATGTTGGGGTCTAAAACCTGACTGAAAATCTTCAAATACGCTATTGTCCTGTAGGTGGCGCCATAACTGTTTAACTACAACTCTTTCTAGGATTTTTGAAATAAAATGGAGATTTGATATTGGTCTATAGTTGGCTAAAATGTCAGGATCTAGACTGGGTTTTTTCAGAAGCGGTTTAATAACTGTATATTTAAAAGACTGTGGCACATAACTTGTTTCGGCATTTATTATAGAACAGTATAGGTTCATTAATTAGGGGAAGAGTTTCTTTAAAAAGTTTGGTTGGTATTGGGTCTAAAAGACAAGTTGAGGTTTTGGAGGACATAATGACTGATGTCATCTCAGTTTGATCTACACCGATGAAGTAGTCTAACGTTACAGATGGTTTTATAGTTTCCTCCCTTTTTACAGCTTTGGCTTGCTCTGAGCTAATCGTAGGAGCATTTTATTTAATTTGTCTCTAATACTTGTGATTTTGTTGTTAAAAAATGTAAGAAAGTTTTGCCAGCTGAGAGTAACAGGGATACAGGGTTCTACTGAGCTGTGACTGGTGGTCAGCCTGGCTACAGTGCTGAACACAAACCTAGGGTTGTTCCTGTTTTCTTCTATTAAAGTTGAATAGTATCTGGTTTTGGCCTCGTGGAGAGATTTTTTATAATTTAAAATTTTCCAGGCATTCAGAGACTGCTCTGAGCTGGAGTGACACCATAGCCTTTCTAATTTACGGGTTGCTTGTTTAAGGGAACGTGTTTCGGCATTAAACCATGGTGCTACACGATTCGGCCTAACAACCTTTTGTTTTAATGGAGCTACTTAATCAAGAGCTGTCTTTAAAGACTGCATGGCGCTGTCAAGAAACCGATCATTTTTACTGGGACTCAAGCTATGGGAGCTGTTCTCCACATACTCACTCAACATTGTGCTAAATATTGGCTTAATTATGTGTTTAAACTTTGACACAGATTGGTCTGATAATGTTCTTCTCATCTGGGTTTTGTTCATTGGAACAGTAAAGTCTTTTGAGTATAAAAAAAGGTAATTAGAAAGTGATCTGAGAGTATGGCGTTATGAGGAGGACAGTGAGCTCACTAATCTCTATACCATAGGTTAAAACAAGGTCCAGGCTGTGACAATGAGTGGGTTCATTTATGTTTTGAGTAAAACCTATGCTGTCTAATAAGACTGCAAATGCATTTCCTAGACCCTAACTCAGTTAAATGCTCAGGCCAATGGCGTTTCTTTTCCGGGGGCAGTGAACGCAACAGATCATGAAGCGTTCTGTCGAACCTTTCACATTGAGCGTTTCCTTGGGGGTGGTGAGGAGTTGTGCGTGTTTTCTTAACCCCATAAAGTTTACATAACTCAGCCACAACCTCACTTTCAAAATTTCTGCCCTGATCAGAATGTAATCTCTCAGGTACACTGTATTTCATGAACCACTCGCACAAAAGAAGCTTAGCTGTGGTGTCAGCTTTTTGATCACGAGTAGGGAAAGCCTGTGTAAATTTTGTGAAAACATCTGTCACCACTAAAACATTTTCCCGACCATCGGAAGCAGGTTCCAAGACAGTGAAATCTACCGCAATCACCTCTAGAGGGCGTGTTGCCAAGAAGGACTTAAATTGAGCATGTATTTTGGGTTGGGGCATCTTAGAGAGGACACATCTCTGACACTTGCGGATCCACTCCTCCACATCATCATACATACCCACCCAAAAGCATCTGTGCTTCAGTAGACTCTGGGTTCTTTCGATCCCTTGATGACCCATACTATCATGTACACTCCCAAGTAGCCTCTCCTTTAGACATGCAGGCACCAAGAACTGGTGAATTTTCCCCACATTGCTATCAATTATGCGATACAATACCCATTTATCTCTCTAACCTTTTCCCACTGTCTGAGTAGTGACAACACTGGCTTTGCAAGAGCTTCCCTCTCACTGCGGCTTGGTTTCCGCTTCCTGTCCCAAAACTGTCTGAAAACACTAAGTGTTGCGTCATCACCCTGAAATTTGCGAAGCTCGTCTTGCATGTATCCAGGTAAAGTGGGAGTATCACTCTGATACTGGTCTTCCATAGAACCCTGTCCTGTCTCAGAAGCACGGATTTGTCTTAATTTACAGCATTTCACACCCGCAAGACCGACCTCTGGGTCTAAAGCTGTCCCTTTCATGCTATTGCAAATAGCCACACAGTCATTAAAATCTAAGTCGTCAGGATGTGCTTGGGGCTCCCCTGCTAATGGCTGCCTAGAGAGGGTGTCTGCAGCCATGTTAGCCCGACCTGGGCGGTATTTCACCTCAAAGTCAAAGACAGACAATTGAGCAACCCACCGTTGTTCTGTAGCCCCTAGCTTTGCTGTACTGAGGTGGCACAAGGGGTTGTTATCAGTTATGACGGTGAACTTTGAACCCAGTAGATAGCCCCTGAATTTCTCTGAGACTGCCCATTTGAGGGCGAGTAGCTCCAGTTTCATACTGCTGTAATTGCTATCGTTCTTTTCAGCATTGCGTAGCCTCCTACTAGCATATGCTATGACCCTCTTGTGTTGCCCCTGCTGTTGGTATAGGACCGCACCTAGTCCTAAACTGCTTGCATCGGTCTCTACAAGAAAAGGGAGCGAGAAATCGGCATAGCCTAATAAAGGAGCACTTGTAAGCTTCCCCTTTAAAAGCTCAAATGACTGCTGACACTCTGTTGTCCACAAACTGCTAATAAGGTTTTTGGACCTGGCAGGACTAGTGTGCCTGAGAGATGTGTTTACAATGTCAAGTACCGGACCAGCGATTTGTGAGAAGCCCTTTATGAACCTCCTATAGTAGCTACAGAAGCCCAAAAATGACCTCAACTCCTTCACTGTCTGTGGGACCTTCCACTGTTGGACTGCAGCTATTTTGTCAGGGTCTGTCCCTATGCCCTCGGCTGATATCTGGTGTCCCAAAAAACACACTTCAGGCTGCAAGAAATGGCACTTTTCAACTTTGATCTTAAGTCCAGTTTCATTTAATCGCTGCAAAACTTTCTCAAGTCTGGCTAGATGGTCCTCAAAAGTCTGTGAATACACCAAAATGTCATCAAGGTACACCAACATGATTTGAAAAATGAGATCATTCATAGTGACCTGCATTAGTCGTTGAAAAGTTGCTGGCCCATTGCAGACACCGAAGGGTAACCGGGAGTACTCGTATAACCCAAAGGGTGTCGTAAACGCTGTCTTTTGTCTGTCATCCTCATGTACGGCAACCTGGTGATATCCACTCGCAAGGTCTATAGTCGAGAAATATTTGGCACCATACAGGGCATCAAAACACTCCTCAATGCGAGGAAAAGGAAAAGCATTGCGGCGAGTCTTCGCATTAAGTCTCCTATAGTCCACGCATAGTCGTAAACTTCCATCTGACTTCCTAACAAGTACCACTAGGGAAGCATAAGCACTGGTGCTTTCCTGAATTACCCTCTTTTGCAAAAGCTTGGTGATGTGTTCTCTGACCTCATTGTACTGTGTGGGCGGGATCCGACGGTAAGACTGGGCTACAGGAACATCATCTAAAAGGTGGATCTTGTGTTTAACACGGTCTGTATAGCCTAGATCTTCGTCTCAAAAAGCAAACACATCTGCATACTGAGCTAACAGCAAAGCTAGCTAAGCCTGCTCATCCTCTGTACCACCCATGTGCAGCCGTCCCATCATTTTCTCTAGATCACTTTTAGTCACTTGTTCATTTTTTTCAATAGTCACTTCCTCCTGGTCTGCAGCAAGACGCTGAAAGTGGACCTCTCACATCATTTTCAACACACTCTGCACGGGACGATATGCCTATCCTGGTCCTAGGCTGTAACCAAATGTCCTCCTCTGAAAGATTCATTGCTTGTACTGGGAAGAAAGACCTAGCAGCTTCAACTATTGTGGGCACTACAAGGAGCCCCCCTGGTAGTGGGATCTTGGCTGGCTCCAATACAAGACAGCTGTCTTCACCTAAGGTCCCTTTAATCCCCTTAGCATATACTATAGCAAGAGAAAAGGCAGGTACGTGAATAGCGCCTCTGCCTGCAACTCTGGCTATAGATGTCACTTCTACCTGCTCACATGTCTGCACTCGCTGGAACGCCTCTCTCCAGTTTGGGTCAAGCTCCCCTTTTAGTGTGGTGTCAAGCTCAGCTGTTACTAGTTGCTTACACCTCTTGACAATATTCATGCCAATAAGACCTACAACAGTTTGCTGACAACATTTTGTTAGGGATGGATTTTCAATGCTTGTCTCACTCTCACTCATACTTGGGTCCTTGACAATCAGGAACCCACACTCAGGTATGTTTAAGCCCATGGTCTCAAAGTCAAGCTCAACATAACCTAAATAGGGGATAGGCAAGGCATTTGCTGCAGTTAACTTAAGCCACTTGGCTGTAGGAATTACATCCTGGTCCTTACCTAGGAGGTGCACTTTAAAAAAGGACTGTGAGAGTACTAACCTGGCTACCTGTATCTAGCAGACACCTAGCAGGAACCCCATTTATTTGGAATGTAACTTCACGACATTCCCCCACCGCCCTCTCAAGGAAACGCTCACGGTTTACAGTCTTAGAGCCTCTGATTTCACCTCGGACTGCTCGGCTCATAGCGTCCAAGGAAGTTGGTTTCCCTGAGGCTGAGTAGTTTGGCTGGAACACTGGCTACTAGGTTTGTGCTGAGTGCACTATTTTGCAATGTGTCCCTCCCCTCTACACTTAAAGCAGATGGGCTGGCCATCCTCAGTGAACTGCGGCTTTAGTTTAGTTTTGCGAGGTTTGTCATGATTTAAGTTTTCCTTTTTCATCAAACCTTCTTTTAAAGCAATGGTTAGTTCTCCTATGGCTTTACTCTGTTCTGACACAGCCCTAACCATGTCCTCCAGCGTGGTAGATGACTTTTCTTGGGAGTTAGAGGAACACTGACCTTCATTATATAGTTTTGTCACATGCTACTTTTCTGTTCCTAGCAACTTTTGAAATACCAAGCTTTTCCTCTAGGGACCAGGCAATGGCTACCTCACGTACATCCCGAAGGGTTGACTCAGGTTTCTCCTTAACGACCCTCCGCAGCTCCCTTCTAAGTGAGGTGTCACATACTTCTTCAATGAACTGGTCTCTAACTGCTAGCTTGGTATCTGCCACTGCATCAGGTTTCTGTTTCAGTGCTTGGCATAGAATTTGTGCTAGAGCATGTGAGTAATGCTGGAAATCCTCACCCTCCTGCTGTTGACGACCATAAAAAGCATGTAAAGGTTGGGCTACACTCCATTTATCGGCGTAAGCCTCTCTTAACCAAGTGAAGATTTCAATGGGGGTCTTTGGCTCTACATCCATGCAAAGTCTAACTTCTTCTAAGGCAGGACCTCTTAAAAGTGAGAGAACAAAGTCAACACCATCTACTGCACTTTGACCTCTGGCACGAATAACTCGGTCAACCTCCTCAATGAACTCATCAACTGAACAACCATCTTTGTCTGGATCCCCACTAAATGGTTGTATTTGACGTTCACGAGGCACATACACATATGACCAGTTACTTAAAGTAGTAATAGCTTCCATAGCTTGATCATGTTTCTCACTCAGTTCTAACAGTCTGTTGTGGAGTTGTTCAAGAGACTCTGCTTCCCCACCTGAGTCTGGATCAGGGTCACTGTTGTTCCCTGACATGTTGAAATGTCCTTCACCAGCTCAGCGCAGCTGGTGTCCTGTAGATGACTGTCGTGACCAGGCACGCCTCCTTGTGGTGATGAGCTTCACTGTCAACCACGACTTCTGCTCTCCACTGTCACTCTCAGCGTCCCCAGACTGCACACGACGGACCCGCTTCAGCGACTGGACTGTTGCCACCACTACAGTTATCTATGCACTCCACAACTGACTATCTCTACCGCACTCCAAATAATTTAGACCCCAATTTAAGAATACCCCACTCCTGGTACCAAAATATGTAGGGTAGTGAAAAATGGACAACCAGACACTATCTACAATGAGGGCTCTTTTATTCTTGACTACTCTCAATATAGTGAAAGGAGAGCAGTGTTAATAATGGGGTAAAATGGAAAGACGACAATGATGGAGTGCATGAACAAAAGTATCTCAGAGTGCACAAATAAAATTACACAACTAAAGTGCACAGATAAGAGTTCCAAATAGAGCGCAGAAATAGAATGCACAGGTAAGAGTTCCAAATAGAGCGCAAAAATTGAATGCACAGGTAAGAGTTCCAAATAGAGCGCAAAATAAAATGCACAGGTAACTGCAGTGGATTCCTATAACAACAGAAATACCACATATCAAACAGCGCAAAACACATTCTGGTATTCACATGAAAAATGCCTGAGATGTGTTCTAATACAATTACAACATATTCAGAACAATACCAACCATACTCACAATGCTCACTGTGCTAGCTTGTACAGGTACATAACGAGGATGGCTCCAACTTCAAGTAATACAGTTGAACTAGTAAAACATTCAAATTACAATTACAGTCATCACCTTTTTATAAAGTACAATAACAAAATAAAAGTACTTTAATCACCTGACACTTGGCAGACTCACAGCGAGAAACACCACACCACGAGTCACTCCGCAAGTAATCTCAATCTGAAAACATCTGAAGCTTTACATCAACCATCTAACAGTGATTACCTGAATCTTACACATCCCTTTGGATACATGTCTAACATAAATCATGAGGATAAAAGTTCACCTTTAGCATATTTACCCATTTCTTGAATGTCACATGCTCCTGGGAAGCCACAGCTAGCGACCATGACAGTGAAAGCGGGTGAACTTCCTGTGTGCTACCTCTCAAATACAAACGTGAGTGTAGTGTGCCCTCTTGTGGTGTGAAGCAATTAAACTGTTTTTCCCACTAGGCTACATACATTTTCAGATGAATTGCGTTCTCTTCATTAGTTATAAATATTGTAATTTACCAACACCATTTAAAGCCATGTTGTTGCTGAGCTATTGAAGCATTTTAATATTCTCCGGCTTCGTCTCAAAAGACAATGGGCCGAATTGTCCGCTCTTTCAGGTCGCCGGGTGCGGCTGGCGACCTGTAACAGTTTACAGTATACAGTTTACATCTTTTTTTCCCCTTTGCTTTTTAGCACAACGAAAAAGCACGACAGTGCGTGTAAATAGCACGCCAGATTTAGTGCCATTTTGCTGTCATCTCAACGCATTTTTCACTTTTTGCGTCATTTTTGCCTCATCTGAATCACTTTCTGATCCTAAATGGCACGCCTCATATGTCACATCAGCAATAGAAATATATGGGGACAGAGGCTTGCCAGAGACAGAGATCACGTTGCACTATGGTCATACTCAAAAACAAGTCCAAAAACTGGCCCACATGAAAGGATACTGTGTGAAAAGTGTGCAAGTTGCTATAGCAATAGCATGTCCCGTCTGAGAGTAGACAGGACAGTAGTCAGTGAAGCAGCGCACGCCCGTCACCTGTATGCAGCTGTGATGGGAGCACTGTCCTTAAAAGAGGTGAGCGCCAGGGCACAAAGCAGAATTAATGCAAACGAAAGATGATTTCCCTTACGCGGCAGCCTTCGCGGATGCCGAGGTAACACTGGCGCACTGTGCAGAGGGATCTGTGGGCTGTGGCGCACCGCGAACAAGAACAAATCTAAAATGAGCCCATGTGAAAGGTTTGAAGGAGCAAAGTGTGCAACTGGTTAAATGCTTCTCAGTCTAAAAGGCAGACAGGACAGTAGCAGTGGAGCAGATCACTTAGGCACACGCCCAGCCCTCACCTGTCTGCAACTGTGACAGGAGCACACCGCCCGAGCACTGCCCTGAAACAGCTGCGCATAAAGCTATGCTACCTGGGTCCAGACAGTGAGCAAGGCCGTGTTTTCCCGAAGCACACTTTGAGGTCAAACAAATCAGAAAAAATTAAAAATACAGCACTCAGGGTTTTCATTTTTTTGTTTTTTGAGTTTTGATGTAAAGTAGCCTAATATAAAATAGTAATTGGATAAGGGCTTTTTTCCCTTTTTTCTTTTCTCATTGGGAAACGTGAAAAATGAAAGGCCAGCAGGTACATGGACCCCGTGCCTTTCCTGATCTCACTCACTTTTAAGAATAAATGACTGTTAAAATTAACAGAACTCAATTTAATTGCTTAAATAATGTTAAGGTTATTATGACAAAAAGCTTACCAGGTTAATACCCCCCGGGTTAATCACCCAGTCTAACCCCGCCAGATAAAAGTGTTAAACTTCACCAGTATACAGGCTGGTGCTGGTGTGTCAGAGCTCCTCTCAGCAGAGCAGCGGGAGACGGAGCGGGTGAGAGGGTGTGTGAGGGAGGGGAAACTAAAGAACAACTCCCATGAAAACCAGCGCTGTCCTGAGAGAATCTGACCAGCAGCAGTACAGAGAGAGAGAGAGAGAGAGAGAGATGGCCAGACAATGCCACACTGTGTGAGTAACAGTGTATATTTTGCAGTGTAAATATTAATAACACGTTAAGGGGTGATCATATGTTTCTACTTAATGGAGACAGTCCCAGTTTTAGGCTGCTTGTCGCACGACTCATGACATGTAAAAACACTATCCATCCATCCATCTTCTTCCGCTTTATCCGGGGCCGGGTCGCGGAGGCAGCAGTCTAAGCAGGGACACCCAGACATCCCTCTCCCCGGACACTTCCTCCAGCTCCTCAGGAGGAACCCCAAGGCGTTCCCAGGCCAGCCGAGAGACATAGTCCCTCCAGCGTGTCCTAGGTCTTCCCCGGGGCCTCCTCCCGGTGGGACATGCCCGGAACACCTCCCCAGGGAGGCGTCCAGGAGGCATCCGGAACAGATGCCCGAGCCACCTCAGCTGGCTCCTCTCGATGTGGAGGAGCAGCGGCTCTACTCCGAGCTCCTCCCGGGTGACAGAGCTCCTCACCCTATCTCTAAGGGAGCGCCCAGCCACCCTGCGGAGGAAACTCATTTCGGCCGCTTGTATCCGGGATCTTGTCCTTTCGGTCATGACCCAAAGCTCATGACCATAGGTGAGAGTAGGAACGTAGATCGACCGGTAAATCGAGAGCTTCGCCTTTCGACTCAGCTCTTTCTTCACCACAACAGACCGATACAACGACCGCATTACTGCAGACGCTGCACCGATCCGCCTGTCGATCTCACGCTCCATCCTTCCCTCACTCGTGAACAAGACCCCAAGATACTTAAACTCCTCCACTTGAGGCAGGAACTCTCCTCCAACCTGGAGAGGGCAAGCCACCCTTTTCCAGTCGAGAACCATGGCCTCGGACTTGGAGGTGCTGATTCTCATCCCAGCCGCTTCACACTCGGCTGCAAACCGTCCCAGTGCACACTGAAGGTCCTGGTTTGATGAAGCCAACAGGACAACATCATCCGCAAAAAGCAGAGATGAAATCCTGTGGTCCCCAAACCCGACACCCTCCGGCCCCTGGCTGCGCCTAGAAATTCTGTCCATAAAAATTATGAACAGAACCGGTGACAAAGGGCAGCCCTGCCGGAGTCCAACATGCACCGGAAACAGGTCTGACTTACAACCGGCAATGCGAACCAAACTCCTGCTCCGGTCATACAGGGACCGGACAGCCCTTAACAAAGGGCCCCGGACCCCATACTCCCAGAGCACCCCCCAAAGGACGCTACGAGGGACACGGTTGAACGCCTTCTCCAGGTCCACAAAGCACATGTGGACTGGTTGGGCGAACTCCCATGAACCCTCGAGCACCCGATAGAGGGTGTAGAGCTGGTCCACTGTTCCACGGCCAGGACGAAAACCGCATTGTTCCTCCTGAATCCGAGGTTCGACTATCGGCCGAATTCTCCTCTCCAGTACTCTGGAATAGACTTTCCCGGGGAGGCTGAGGAGTGTGATCCCCCTGTAGTTGGAACACACCCTCCGGTCCCCCTTCTTAAAAAGAGGAACCACCACCCCGGTCTGCCAGTCCAGAGGCACTGTCCCCGACCGCCACGCGATGTTGCAGAGACGTGTCAGCCACGACAGCCCCACAACATCCAGAGACTTGAGGTACTCAGGGCGAATCTCATCCACACCCGGTGCCTTGCCACCGAGGAGCTTTTTAACCACCTCGATGACTTCAGCCCGGGCAATGGATGAATCCTCCTCCGAGTCCCCAACCTCTGCTTCCTCAACGGAAGACATGTCGGCGGGATTGAGGAGATCCTCAAAGTATTCCTTCCACCGCCCAACAACATCCCCAGTCGAGGTCAACAGCTCCCCACCCTCACTGTAAACAGTGTTGGTGAAGAACTGCTTCCCCCTCCTGAGGCGGCGGACGGTTTGCCAGAATCTCTTTGAGGCCGACCGATAGTCCTCCTCCATGGCCTCCCCGAACTCCTCCCAGACCCGAGTTTTTGCCTCCACAACCGCCCGAGCCGCCGCACGCTTGGCCTGCCGGTACCCGTCGGCTGCCTCGGGAGTCCCACAAGCCAGCCAGGCTCGATAGGACTCCTTCTTCAGCCTGACGGCATCCCTTACTTCCGGTGTCCACCACCGGGTTCGGGGCTTGCCGCCACGACAGGCACCAGAGACCTTACGGCCACAGCTCCTGACGGCTGCATTGACAATAGAGGTGGAGAACATGGTCCACTCGGACTCAATGTCTCCAACCTCCCCCGAGATCTGGTTGAAGCTCTCCCGGAGGTGGGAGTTGAAGACCCCCCTGACAGGAGGCTCAGCCAGACGTTCCCAACAGACCCTCACAATACGTTTGGGCCTGCCGAGTCTGTCCAGCCTCCTCCTCCGCCAGCGGATCCAACTCACCACCAGGTGGTGATCAGTTGACAGCTCAGCCCCTCTCTTCACCCGAGTGTCCAAGACACACGGCCAAAGGTCAGATGACACGACTACAAAGTCGATCATCGACCTCCAGCCTAGGGTGCCCTGGTGCCACGTGCACTGATGGACACCCTTGTGCTTGAACATGGTGTTCGTTATGGACAATCCGTGACTAGCACAGAAGTCCAATAACAAAACACCGCTCGGGTTCAGATCAGGGAGGCCGTTCCTCCCAATCACGCCCCTCCAGGTGTCACTGTCGCTGCCCACGTGAGCGTTGAAGTCTCCCAGCAGAATGACGGAGTCCCCAGTTGGAGCACTTTCCAGCACCCCTCCCAGGGACCCCAAGAAGGCCGAGTACTCTACACTGCTGTTCGGCCCATAGGCCGAAACAACAGTGAGAGACCTGTCCCCAACCCGAAGGCGCAGGGACACGACCCTCTCATTCAACAGGGAGAACTCCATCACATGGCGGCTGAGCTGGGGAGCTATGAGTAAGCCCACACATAAAAACACTATGTCCCACTTAAAAAAAAAACCTGTCCCAGTGTCCCCATTTTATGCAGTAGAAATGCATAGGAAACTTAAAACACATTTGTCTAAAGTCTTTGTTAGGCTATCATTCTTTTATTAAACCCACCATTGTTTTATTATTAAATTGCCATCAAATTAAAAACTTAAGCTCTAGCTTATGCATTTCATGTACTTTGAAAATTACATGGATTTCAAATGTCTTTTTGTCACTATGCAAGTTCAAATGTCATTAATTCTAAAAAAAAAATAAAAAAAAATTACTGTACTATACTCCCAATACATTTCTATGGCGACGCCCAAATTATAGGCTTCAGCCAATAATTTGTCAGAGCCAAACTATGTCAATCAAATTTTTATTGCTTATTTACTCCTTGAGCCTATGGGCATTAAAGAGGAAAAATTGCCAATTGCTGCAATAGTGCCCCCTGCAAAGTGAAGCAAAAATCCTTATGGGAGGGCAAAAATAAAGTTTATTGGAAATGTACAAAATTTGGCAGAGAAATCCATCAGCACACAACAATGAAAAAAGTCAATAGGATTCATGCTTTACTTTGTACGGTTTTGCCATTGCAATGTCAGAAATTCCCCATTATATTCCACTGTGATTTCTATATTATGTAATCCTATGGAGCCACCAAATTATGTCACATTTGGTAAATTTTTAAAGAGCCACATCTAAAAATTTGGCAAGTTTTGGCAAATATGCCCCAGCTCCGGGTGTGGCAGGCGAGGGCCTACCATCGCCGCTTGCAGCTATATATTTTTTAATTCTCATAATGTACAAAAATGAGAGTATCTACATAATTAAATCGCAGTTAAAAGCTTAAAATTTCATCCAAAGCAGTTCAATTGTTTTTGAGTAAAGTTGCTAACAGACATGCACACACACCTACAGTGGGGCAAAAAAAGTATTTAGTCAGCCACCAATTGTGCAAGTTCTCCCACTTAAAAAGATGAGAGAGGCCTGTAATTTTCATCATAGGTATACCTCAACTATGAGAGACAAAATGAGAAAAAAAAATCCAGAAAATCACATTGTCTGATTTTTAAAGAATTTATTTGCAAATTATGGTGGAAAATAAGTATTTGGTCAATAACAAAAGTTAATCTCAATACTTTGTTATATACCCTTTGTTGGCAATGACAGAGGTCAAATGTTTTCTGTAAGTCTTCACAAGGTTTTCACAAACTGTTGCTGGTATTTTGGCCCATTCCTCCATGCAGATCTCCTCTAGAGCAGTGATGTTTTGGGGCTGTCGCTGGGCAACACAGACTTTCAACTCCCTCCAAAGATTTTCTATGGGGTTGAGATCTGGAGACTGGCTAGGTCACTCCAGGACCTTGAAATTCTTCTTACGAAGCCACTCCTTCGTTACCCGGGCAGTGTGTTTGGGATCATTGTCATGCTGAAAGACCCAGCCATGTTTCATCTTCAATGCCCTTGCTGATGGAAGGAGGTTTTCACTCAAAATCTGACGATACATGGCCCCATTCATTCTTTCCTTTACATGGATCAGTCGTCCTGGTCCCTTTGCTGAAAAACAGCTCCAAAGCATGATGCTCCCACCCCCATGCTTTACAGTAGGTATGGTGTTCTTTGGATGCAACTCAGCATTCTTTCTCCTCCAAACACGACGAGTGGAGTTTTTACTAAAGTTCTATTTTGGTTTCATCTGACCATATGACATTCTCCCAATCCTCTTCTGGATCATCCAAATGCTCTCTAGCAAACTTCAGACTGCACATGTACTGGCTTTAGCAGGGGGACACGTCTGGCACTGCAGGATTTTAGTCCCTGGCGGCGTAGTGTGTTACTGATGGTAGTCTTTGTTACTTTGGTCCCAGCTCTCTGCAGGTCATTCACTAGGTCCCCCTGTGTGGTTCTGGGATTTTTGCTCAAAGTTCTTGTGATCATTTTGACCCCACGGGGTGAGATCTTGCGGGGAGCCCCAGATCGAGGGAGATTATCAGTGGTCTTGTACGTCTTCCATTTCCTAATAATTGCTCCCACAGTTGATTTCTTCACACCAAGCTGCTTACCTATTGCAGATTCAGTCTTCCCAGCCTGGTGCAGGTCTACAATTTTGTTTCTGGTGTCCTTTGACAGCTCTTTGGTCTTGGCCATAGTGGAGTTTGGAGTGTGACTGTTTGAGGTTGTGGACAGGTGTCTTTTATATAGATAACAAGTTCAAACAGGTGCCATTAATACAGGTAACGAGTGGAGGACAGAGGAGCCTCTTACAGAAGAAGTTACAGCTCTGTGAGAGCCAGAAATCTTGCTTGTTTGTAGGTGACCAAATACTTATTTTCCACCATAATTTGCAAATAAATTCTTTAAAAATCAGACAATGTGATTTTCTGGATTTTTTTCTCTCCTTTTGTCTCTCATAGTTGAGGTATACCTATGATGAAAATTACAGGCCTCTCTCATCTCAAGTGGGAGAACTTGCACAATTGGTGGCTGACTAAATACTTTTTTACCCCACTGTATGTATATACAAGACAATATACAATATATATACAATTACTTATTTGTTATTTTATTGTTATTTGTAAAGGTAATGCATTACAGACAGTGTATTAGTTTTAGCTGAAGCTTAACCAGTAAAGTTAAAGGTACTTAGGGAGGATCTTTATAAATTAATTTTTTGCAATATTTATTAAAACTACCTTCATTGCCCTGTATAAGGCTTATAAATTGGTGTATTAGAAAATATAATAATAATATTAATAAACTGTGGACTCTGTGGGACTTAAAAAACCTCATCCAATCGTTTTCGTCATGAGTACATTAGCGGCGTTAACATAGTAGCGGACAGCCTGACTTCGAAGAGCACAATGGCTGAGGAAAACCGTGAACCGGGCGGTCACAAAAGGAAAACTGTGTGGAGAAAAACTGTAGAAGAGCAGAATAAAACCCGTGTAGTTATTGGCGATTCCTTCAAAGGACAGCGTGTGCTGTAGGAACAGAAAGGGCTTCAGACGATGCATTGGTCGCCAAGTTTCTGCTGGACAGGTACGTTTATCTTATCATTTGAAAAAAATGCCTTTTTTCTTTATCTGTTGAACCTTTTCAACTGTACAGCAACATCAGTTTGCTAATGCTACCAGTAGCAGGAGTATATTTTTGCTCACATTTAGGGACTGTGCATGTGACTGGGGCTGTGTGGGGAACTAGGTCAAAGGTCGCACAAACAATGCAGGTCTAGGTTTAGGCGAATCTCTGCTGATGCCGGCTGTAAACAAACAGGCGTGTTCCAATGCTCGTGCACGTCACTGTGGAGGAGTTCCTTGGAAAGGAACAGTGAAGGGCGGGGGACCTGACGCATGCGCATTATTCAAAAAAGGACAAACAGTCGCTGGTTTCTCAGCAAAAGGAAAAAAATCCTCCCTAATATCTTTAAAGGTGTTGCAAAGTGCATTGAGAGCCAGAGGCGTGTTCCATTAGTTACACTAAAAAAAGGAATATATGTCTTAGTTAAATTGACTTGAATTAAGAATATTTTACTTGATAGATAATTTTTTGCATTTATTCACTTATTAAGTCTAAACCTTTTTGAGATTATTTGGCTCATTTCAAGATTTTCCATCGAGAGCCACCCTACATATATATTACAACTTATTCGAAGATTATTATTGTTGGAGGAACGCTTTGACCATACAAATATTGTACTTGTTTTAAGACATTCTGTCTATACCAATTTTTTTCAGTCTGAAACCAATCTTACTGAGGAATTACATCTCAAAAAGACCATAGTAATATCCTAATAACCACTGCTCAAACAATGACAATTTATTTTTGAAACTAGCAGCTTGAGCATTTGTGTTCTCCCCTAAATGTACCCTAAGTTGTGTTGAGTCTCTGGCTTGTGTAACCAGGGTTGTAACTAGGGTTGAATCCACCCCAGGGTTCTCCTTTGTCCAATCCACAAATCCACCCCAGGTTTTCCTCCATGCCACATAGCCTGTCACCGCCCATTCTAGTTAACCACTCACAGGCCGTTTCTCAATATGCGTACTTGTCTGTTCTTGTGTTCTCGTGGACTCGTGACACGTCATCTGTGGCGGACCGAGTACTGTTCCAATTCAAAGTTCGCACAGACCGAGAACGGATCAAATGCCCGGATGTTGTTCTTGCCCCACCCACTTTACCGAGTCTGCATCAGAGCAGACTTATGTGTACTTGAGGCTGCCTACTATCCCAGAATGCTTTGCGGTGGCAGCCGTGGGGGAGGAGAAAGTCCACAGCGGCTAAGTTTAAAGTTGAAATATTACTGCTGTCTTGGCATGAAATTAACTTTTAAGACGATTTGAGGCGAGAAGTTTATCATTTTAATGTTAAATCTGAACTCTATTCTTAACGATAGCCTCTAACTGAGAATTTTGTTCCGATGTTGACCGGCCGGCTAGACCCAGCGCCCTTCACTAGCTAGCGGCACTCAGAGCTAACTGTACCCGGCTCAAAACAGCCGAGTCTGGCCAGTCGTTTCGAAATGTGCCGCTGCCTCTGGCGGTCTTTTTAGTGGTAAAAAAAATAAGTTTTAGCTTCGTTTTTTGTATTCGTTGTGGGCTATATTTGTTGTATATCAAAAATATTAACGCTATTAACGTTATATTAAGTAAATATTTTATATTAACTAAATATTTCTCTCAAAATCATAGGTTCAAGGTAAATTAAGGCAAAATGTGTTATGTACAATATTTTGTTCATCTATTCTCTTTTGTTTTGACTTGTTATGAGTAATATTATTTGTTATAAAAAGACTAATGTTTAAATTTCAATCAGGGATGACAGAAGAAACCCAGGTCTACACTGACGAGAGGCCAGTGGCCCTTGACGGGAAAAAGAAACTCAAAACCAGGCTGGAAGAAAGCACTGACTATTGTCCTAAAGATGGTGGAAAATACAAGGTAAGTGGATTGTTTTACAGCTCTCTATTACAATGACAGAGTCATCCTCTCATTGCTGCAAACAAACAAATAGCATGTGAGAAATGAAGTATGACTATGATTAAAATGAATATCCATTCTGCAATCGAGCCACAAAGACAGGGGTAGAGCCTGGCAGTGAGACGATGGGACATGAGGGAAGAGAAGCAGGGACACTGAGGCTGTGCTAGTTCACACAGCTCAGATCAGAGAGGAGCAGAATTACAAAATTAGTTCAAAATCTTTAATTAAAAATTCTTCATGTGCAATACCAAGGGAGGTTTGATTTTTGTAAACAAAAGCAATGTTATCTGAAGCAAGAGAAACAGACTTTAACAGTTTAATGAACATATTTTATTTTAATTACTGAAAAGTTGCTAACTGTAGTGATGTTTTCTCAGACATCCAGGCAACTCTGAAGATGGTCAGTCTGGCTCAGAGACAGTTCTGGAGAGCTCCCAGTCTTCAGCTGCAGCACCTTCCTGTCCTCTCCTGGTCCTGCTGCTGCTTCATCCTCCTGCTCTTCACCTCAACTCTCTACACAGCTGTTGTGGACGTGCAGCTGGTTCCATGAGTTTAGGAGAGAACCTGAGATGGATCTGCCATTGTGTCTTCAGAGCACCAAAGGTACGCACTCTAACACTGCTGGCCTTTGTGTGGTGTTGTAGCACGCCTCCACTTGTCCTGTACCAAACACAAAAAATGTTCACTGTTTAAAAATTATGATTATATTATACAGTAATCCAAGTATGAATTTTGTGTGTCATTGTAGGTGTAACTTACTGGTTTCAGGCTGACGGTGTGGGGTCATTACAATGATGATGTATTGGAGGCACAGGTACCCCCCCCCTCTCTGAGCAGGAGGCCCGTGGCAGTGAATACCCCTCTGCATTACACACACTCTGTAGGATTATGGAGGGGAAATGTCTTCATGTAACATCTCTCTTCTGTGGTTCCTTGTTAAGATAATAAACCTGTCAGGTGTTGTGTAATGTAGGTGTGGCTATAATTTACCTGATACATAAATAATTTATTAGTATAGTGCTCAGAACTTACTTCCCAGTGCTGTGGAACCCTGCTGTTGCTAATGTATATTTTACATTAAATGTTCATTCTGTTTATTTGTAAAGTAAAATACTTTGATGTTTAGTGACAGAACATTACAGCTGCTGTGTTATATACGTAATTATTATAATTATCATATTCAGTGCTGAAAAACTAATCTGCAAAGAAGCTATGAAAAAATTGCCATCGATAAAGCTCTGAGCATTTGCCGGTCCTCCTCCGCCGCATCAGAGCTCTTTGTCTTCGCCTCGGCCCTGGGGTAAAGGTGAGCAGCGGCGACACCAACAGCTCCGCGGACAACAACAAACTCTAAAGTAACACTCCAGCTGGGACGTCCCACAGTCCCGTCTCCCATTAATGGTGTTTTAATTGCTACAATTGCTGCCATAGTTCGAATTCATAATCAGTTAAAAAATACGACAGTAAATTTCTTTTATAAAATTTAAAATAGCATGTAATATAATAGTAATATGCATTATTAAAATATTTAAGATACAAACTAGTTTAAAGCTTTATACTGTATCATTATTTTAAAGCAGTGTATAATTTTATTATTACAAGAGAAAAAGATGAGCTGTGCTGTGACGTCATCAAGCACGCTGCTGTTCCAGTTCACAAGAAACCGTTCTGTGTGCTCCCGTGCTCCCCAAGTCCGTACTTCCAGCGTACTCGGCAAGTACGTACT
The DNA here is from genome assembly GCA_020698575.1 of Bostrychus sinensis. Classification (NCBI taxonomy): domain Eukaryota; kingdom Metazoa; phylum Chordata; class Actinopteri; order Gobiiformes; family Eleotridae; genus Bostrychus; species Bostrychus sinensis. Next base: position 43,672,608 of record CM036242.1, read on the forward strand.
TACCAAGAACACAAGTACGTACCTGCGTTCTTTGGTATTGAGAAACGGCCACAGTCCGGCAGCCTCAGTATAAAAACCTCCCTGTCTTCTTTCTCCTCAGTTGTGTGGGAGAGAAGCCAGGGGACAGAGCTCGTCAGTTAGTACATTTAAGTCTTTCTATTTATGTATTTCTGTTTGTGGAACTAAACTGATTTCACTTGCCCTTGTTAGAGCCAGACCTTTTTGTGGGAAGTGTCATGTGTGCTGGGCTTTTATGCTTTCTTGACTGAACTGGTAAGTTTTATTTTATGTTAGCCTTTTGTTGTAGTTAGCATTTATGCTAATTCATGCTAGTCATGCTAATGGCTAACATGTGGGTCAGCCATTTTGATATTATCATGTTGATTACCATGATGTAGCTGATAGCAATGCTAACTAGCGTTAGCATGCTAACGGTTAGCATGCTAAATGCTAACATGTGGTATTTTTGAAATGTAGAATATTGCATTTTGTTTTTGGTTGTGCTAGTGCTAACATGTCTTGAAATATTGATACTGGGCACACCAATGTATTAAGAAGTTTTATTATGTACACAGGCCAGGTGCCCAAGTACTGGGCTCAAACTGGATGGCGAGTTAGGAACCAACCTGAGACGCACCCGGTCTGGTAGGAGGCCACAAGCCTGCCTTTGGACTCTCCCATACACTCACCTACACCGACTTGAGCTATATTCATTTTCAGAATCTAAGAAATATCTTGCGCTTGATGGACTATATTTATCTGCAATAATACTCTACGGAATCAAAAGCTCAAGCTTCGGGTTTTCATGTCAAGGAGAACCAACCGGTCTAATTGTCTATTCAGGACATTTGATTAATTTTGTTTTCTTTGATTATTTATGGTATTTGTTTGCTACAGCCTTGTATATATTTGGTTATTTCACTTCTGTTGTTCAATACACCATTATTCATACTCAAATCACACTTGTGGTTTCATTTACTGCCCTGCCCTCCAGTAGCCGAACTCAGTGTCTTCTAATTAACATTCATAGTAATTGGCCCTTATTACAGCTGTTTACAATTGGTAAATAGTAACAAGCGAGTGGTTGTTATATTCGTGTCATAGGCAAACCAAAAATATTTTAAGCATCACAAAAAAATTACTAATATCTAAGCAGAAATAAAGTTACATGTGCTTTATCTGAATAAGCATCTTTAGTTCTGATCTCATTTCAACTCTTTATACAAGAATACATCAGTAAAATCATATCAGTTACACTGTATATGTCTAAGCTTTAAGGATGAGAGAGAAAGGGTCCGGCGTCAGTAGAGTTGTACTGCTAAATTTTATGACTAAAAAGAGGAAAGCGGACTGCTGTGTTCAAATGATACAACAGGCACAGCTAATTCTTTTTGGGCCAGACCTAATGCTGGCCATTTGGGCGCCCTAAGCAGAATAATTGCTTGGAAAGAAGAAAATTGGCAATAGGTCTCAAGATAAACAACTATATAAGATCAAACTCACATATTGCATAAGTCCACACAAAATTAGGGCAAATTAACAGGCACCAATTGCCAAGCAGTGCATAGTTATTACACTCAAAAAAAAAAAATTCTTGGTCCTAGTAAAATATAAACTATGCAATAAAGTAACATTTAATTAAGTGTTGTAAAATCTTTATTTGTTCTATATGAGTAAACACAATGTATTTTCTCTAAATGTATAATCTACTTAAACCAAAAATTTTGCCTTTAACTGAATAGATCACATGAAGCGTCTCTGCGTTCTCTACTCCATGAAGCTAGGGGGCAACAAGGGGCTCTTATAGTAGATGACAGCCACCACCCCTGGACTTTGGCATGGGTGAACCCTTGCATTTTCAGCACGTGGCATTGTGTGAAGGAGTGGGACCAACAACTGGATTCTTTCTGTGAGTTTCAAATGCTGTTTTCTAGTAATTATTAGTAAATCTGTGTTTACAAAAGTAAATGAAATTATCTCACCATTTTGTAGAAAAACTTGAGTTTGAAACTTTTATGCTCAGTTCTGGATGTGACTTGCTAGCATAATGTGGAGTTAGAGGATCTTAGTTTTACTAGCAGCCTCACTGCTTTAGCTCAAAGTTTAGCTTGAGCATAAAAAGTAGACATAATGCTTTCAAAGTATAATGGTAAAGACTTCATTAACTACATGATTGTATTCATGTGAAGTAATGACAATCAAATCAGTTTTAAATTATAGCCTACAAAATACCAGTCTTGGTCTTTAAATGCTATTACTTCATTATTACTTTTTTAATATTTATTCATGCTATTAGCAGCAGTCCACCACAGTCCTGGTTGGTAGCCTCCTGAACTGGGTGAGTGTCTTAATGTTTCATAAAATTATGTATGATACATAATTGCACACTGCACACAAAAACTAATTGTATTGTACATATCAAAGCGTCGTGTATGCTGACTTATTTGTTATTGTGTAAATGTTCATAATGTATAATGCACCCACAGTCACATTTATTATCATTTTTATGTTTAGATAAAGTGTCTAAGAGCATGTTTTCTCTTTTCTTCTCCAGGTAGACAGTTGTGAAGGTGTCTGGAAATATAAGGTGTATGAAACATCAGTACTTCACTGCAGTAAAAGGGCTTAGTTTGTTAATGTACTCATTTGTAAGAAAAATGTGACTATTTACTCTAAAGCAAATGTGTCAAACTCAAGGCCCGCGGGCCAAATGTGGCCCGCAGGATAATTTCTTTTGGCCCGCGAGATCATTTCCATTTTATATTAATAATGGCCCGCCGATATATTGTGCTCGATCTGTTTGAACTACATCTCCCATAATGCACTGCAGAAGCGGCGCCGCTGCGCGCCGGCACTGCCCCTCCCCCGCTGTTTTAGCGAGCAGCATTTAACGAGCCGCAGGAGCAGAGAGAGAGTGAAGGATTCTCCAACAGGAAATTTAACTTTCCACAAAAGAAATGGACAAAGAGGGGTCAGTGAGAGCAGGAGCTTCTTAAACAGGTGGGACTCTCTGTAAACGCTCTACACTTTGTTTGTTGAGCTAATGTAGCAGTAATAAAACCACGCTCCAACCGCACAGCATTGTAAGAACATCTCCTTTACAAACCGTACGTCTTTAAAAACAGAAAACCAAGTTGTGTCAGTAAAACCAAGTTATCAGCAGAGAGTTGTCTAAGTTCATTCACAGCACTGCCCTCCGTTGCTCTTTTTCCTTTCTCTCTGTCGCTACTTGTGCTCTAATGCACTCATTAACACACAGCGAGCTAAACCTGCCCAGAAAGAGGTATAATCCTGCTCACACTGTGTCCTGCAGAGGACAGAGAGGTGGACAGTAGTTTGCTCAATAAATGTTAAATAAGCCTATAATACGTGTTTGTGTGTAGGAGCTGACTCAGCTTAAAGTTGTGCTGGGCTTACATAAGGGGCATGACATGCACCTAAATATTTATCTGCTGGTAGTACCCACTGTCACAGTAAAACAGAGTGGACCTGATGAAAACACCTGTCTTATATGAGGAGTTAGGTAACTGTGGCAGTAAATAATACTTAATAAATAAATAATTGGCCAGTGTTAGTAGTCTGTGGCCTATTTGTTGTTATTTGTTGAGTTCTAAGTTCTGATTTAAAACAAAACTACAAAGCCCGTTAAAACCACAAATCTACACCTGTAGTTCTGTGGGGAAGTATTATTCTATGTTAAAAAGCCTATTGTAGCCTAACTGAGAACAAAAATACAGTAGGCTGGCTTTATTATTTATACAATTCTCTTATTCGGCCCACGACCAAGACTGGTTTTCTAATTTTGGCCCCAGCTCCGATTGAGTTTGACACACCTGATTTATACTGTCTTACAGTTACATCTGGCCCTTTGAGGGCAACCATTATGCTGATGTGGCCCTCGGTGAAAATGAGTTTGACACCCCTGCTCTAAAGCATACTTTGAATGAATCAACTTTATCAACAGATTCACTAACAAATGTGTCACTTAATATATGTATATGTATATGTATATATATACTCACACGTACTCTTACACCACTGTAAACAATGACAATGTCTAAAGGGCCATGTTTGTTTGTTTTTAAGCAAAATTCCTGGCAGAGGTCAACATTTGCTGAAAAGCTAAAGTCTTCTAAGAGGAAGAAGGCATTGTTGGAAACAAAATTCCCCATGGCTCCAATTCAAAAGTAAATGCATAAACTGAGAAAGAATATATTTAATTACCCACAACATTTTGCAGCCACCATGTTGTCCCAAGTCCTGTCCAGTTTTTCTTTATTTACTGCACACATTTTACTGTAGTCTCATAATATTTATAAGTAATGTAGAATGTTCAGTTTAATTTTATTGTTTATTTTAAATAATTTTTAAGTTTTTTTATTTAACCTTTATTTAACCAGGAAGTCCCATTGAGATTCAGAATCTCTTTTTCAAGAGAGACCTGGCCAAGGTAGCAGCCAATCCACAGAAACAGATACATACATACATATTAACAGTACTTTACATTTTCATAATAAAATAAGTACAGTATGTTAAAACATCTCAAGAAAAGCAAGCACATGTGTTTATTACCAAATTTTTTATGGAAGCTTATGGTATACTTAAAAACTGAGTCTTGTGTGTTGTTTATTACTGTAATGATAAGTGTTTAACCCTTTTTCTTTAGGCTCTACTAAAGGTAGGGTTTCAGGTCCCAGAGGAACACCAACCATGGCTCCAGTGTGCACCGTCAGAAGAACTTGGACCATCCTTGCGCACACTTAAGGATCCAGGCCTCGTCCAAGCTTGAAGAGGATATTGCAGTGATGGCACGGCGTTGGATCCAAAGAACTTGGTAGGTGGTGGTCTTTTGGTTTTAGAAGGTTGTACAGGAGCTTTAAACTGGTTTTGTGACTGCATGCCATGGTTTTAATGTGTTGTTTGGTGGTTGGCCTAGCACAGGCACATGTCCAACAGTTCCACAAGCACCAAATTACACAAATGAAGCCTAGGTTTAATTGTACTGTTTTGTTCATGTGTGTTGGTGTTTAAATTTGGTTTGGTATTGTTTACTGGGGGTGCACCTCCAGTCTCTGTTTAACTGTTGTATTAACTGCTCGACCAGGCCAGGCCAATTCTATGGTCTGGTTAAGGATTTTTGTCACTTTAAGGAAAGGGTCATATTTAACCTATTTTGAGCAATGTTGCAGGTTTAACCTTAATGTAAAATGTAAAGGGGATTACAATGTGTGTTTAATGTGTTTTTGGGTTCAACTCTTTCAGGTGTTTGCTTTGAGGTTGCCTGTGTGTTTTTATACAGGGTTTGGGTCCTCACTGGTCTAACTGTGGGACAGATTCTGTTCTTGTGGAAACCTGATTGTTCTAACACTAACCTCTTTAAATCTCCAGGTCATGTGAAGTATTTTGTCAAATCCCAACCCTTTCCACAAGTTGAACTGGTTCTTTCAAAGGGCCTTAATGCCATAAAGAGTTAAAACTTAAAATATTCAAAACTGGGTTGACTTATTGTTCTGACATTGTGCTCATTGTGTCATCTTAACAACGGTAAACTTGGAAACTGGGTGTTGCGTGCTATTTATTGGTGTAATAATAAATGCTTAACCCTTTTTCCTTCAGCTCCACTAATGTTAGGGTTTCAGGTCACAGGTCCCAGATGGCTCCAGTGTGCACCAACGTCAGAAGAACCTGGAGCATCCTTGCACACACCAAACACTTAGTATTTTTTCCTGTAGTTTTTAAACTGGTTGAATAGAAACATCTTGCTAATGCTACTAACTGCTGCTACATGTTTCAGCTAACTCTAGTCAATGCTAATGCTAAAAAGCTCATCTGCAGCAACTGTTGCAGATTTTAACTCCTTTTACTCTTGTAGCAGCTAATGCTAAACAGCTAATCTGCAGCAACTGTTGCAGATTTTAACTGGCTGGCCTGGGAACGCCTTGGGGTTCCTCCAGAGGAGCTGGAGGAAGTGTCCGGGGAGAGGGATGTCTGGGTGTCCCTGCTTAGACTGCTGCCTCCGCGACCCGGCCCCGGATAAAGCGGAAGAAGATGGATGGATGGATGGATGGTGCAAAAACCGACACTTTGCAGTGACGTCACCATGACGTCAGACGCAAGCGTCCCACGCATGACGCAATATAATGAGGAAGTGAGAGTGGCGCTCTGTTTGACAGTGGATACTCGTGAATGTGAGGTGAATACTGGCCAAATGTTTGTGAGCGGACAAAGCTATGGAACGAACAATGGTTTAACAGTTGTCAAGTGTGCACCCAAGACTGCTGCGATGACTGGCAGACAGTAAAACAAGAAACCAGAGCGAACGGACGAGGGGCGAAGCAAATAGAAAAAGGGAAAGCGGTAAGTATGTGAGTATGTGTGCGTGCTTAGAAGAGCGGCAGTGTTTTTCCCGCGGGACTTGACGGGGCTACTCCGTCACACAAATACACACTGTTATCAACACATACTTACCAACACACACATTATTAACAAATACACACTGTTATCAACACACACACACTGTTATTAACACATACACACTGTTATCAACACATACACACTGTTATCAAAACACACACACTGTTATTAACACACACACACACTGTTATTAACACATGCACACTGTTATTAACACATGCACACTGTTATTAACACATGCACACTGTTGTTAACACATGCACACTGTTGTTAACACATGCACACTGTTGTTAACACATGCACACTGTTGTTAACACATGCACACTGTTGTTAACACATGCACACTGTTGTTAACACATGCACACTGTTGTTAACACATGCACACTGTTATCAACACACACGCACACTGTTATCAACACACACGCACACTGTTATCAACACACACGCACACTGTTATCAACACACACGCACACTGTTATCAACACACACGCACACTGTTATCAACACACACACACACGCACGCTGTTATCAACACACACGCACGCTGTTATCAACACACACGCACGCTGTTATCAACACACACGCACACTGTTATCAACACACACGCACACTGTTATCAACACACACACACACGCACGCTGTTATCAACACACACGCACACTGTTATCAGCCCTTTCTCTGTGTCCAAGCCCGACTTCAGTACTCTGAGGCTGGGCAGACTTGCCACTGAGTCACCGCTAGGACCCTCAGTACACAGACGCGTACAAGCCCCGTCGATCTGACACAGTTTTCAACCATTGGTGTAGTCTACATTTTTGTAGTGGGTATACCATGATGATTCCCGCCACATATATACCCGCGTTAGTGTCACTTAATAACATTTTGTGGGGTTGTGTTTTTTTTTAGTGTATAGGGCCGACATAAATTATTTAGCCAAATGGGACTAATCTAGTGTTAAGAATCTGAATCAGAAAAACTATATTTATCCCCAAGGGGCAATTAATTTGTAGCTTACCAGTCCACATTCATCTTTCCATAATGACAAAAATTGAATAAATAAATCAAGGATACAAAGCCCTGTAGGAGTGCACTGAGATAAAAATGTGTATAAAATATACCATGAAAAAAGAGCTTTAAATCCAAAGGTCTTCTGTGGAAAAAAAAACTACAACACAAAGATCAACTAACAGCACTACACCAAGACCCAGGGCCAGTGGAACTATGGGTAAATGGTGATTTTATACTAAACGATGCAGCACAGAGAAGTGCTAAAGCAGCCTACTTGGCCTGCTTTGCGATGGTACAAGTAAAATAAAGATATATAGGGTAGTTTATAGTTTATAACTATTATACAACACAAATCACCTTATTTTTGAATCAACTGTAAAACTAATCACTGGACAGTATTCTGGGACCACTCAGTCTCACAATAAAATGCTAAATGCATCTCTCGGTTACTTAAACTCCTAAAACCAGTCAAATAATCTTAATACATACAGTAGTCTAAATTAGGCCTCTGCAAATATCACAAAAATTGCAAAGTCATATATGTACTGTACAACACCTACAAATGCAAATAGGCTACTTTCAATAAAAACTGTCAACCCCTAGCCTACTGTTATGTGATGAGCCCTAAAATGTGGGTACGAAGAGAGAAGCGAAGCAGTGCTCAGTAAAAATGCCAACCTTTTCCTGAGTCAGATTTACAGACTGTCACTGTTGATACTGAGCTCCTTTAGCATCTTCTGCTGTAGCTGTATTGTCTTTAATACTGTGCATTCTTTACTTGTCAAAATATTCAGTTTAATGAACAGAATGAAAATGTTTGGTCAGTGGCTTAAGTTTAGATGCTAATTTGATGATTATCAACACATACACACTGTTAACACACACACTGTTATTAACACATACACACTGTTATCAACACACACACTATAATCAACACACACTTATTAAATCACACACTGTTATTAACACATACACACTGTTAACACACACACACTGTTATTAACACACACACACTGTTATTACCACATACACACTGTTAACATATACACACTGTTATCAACACACACACTGTTATCAACACACACACTGTTATCAACACACACACTGTTATCAACACACCCACTGTTAACACACACACTGTTATCAACACACACACTTTTATCAACACACACACTATAATCAACACACACACTATAATCAACACACACACTATAATCAACACACACTGTTATTAACACACACACTGTTTTTAAGACACACACACTGTTATCAACACATACACACTGTTATCAACACACACACTGTTATTAACACATACACACTGTTATCAACACACACACTATAATCAACACACACACTGTTATTAAATCACACACTGTTATTAACACACACACACTGTTATCAACACACACACACTGTTATCAACACATACACACTGTTATCAACACATAAACACTGTTATCAACACATACACACTGTTATCAACACATACACACTGTTATCAACACATACACACTGTTATCCACACACTGTTATTAACACATACACACTGTTATCCACACACTGTTATTAACACATGCACTGTTTTTACACACACACACTGTTATCAAGACACACACACTTATCAACACATAGACACTGTTATCAACACATACACACTGTTATCAAGACACACACTGTTATCAACACACACACTGTTATCAACACACACACTGTTATCAACACACACACTGTTATCAACACACACACTTATCAACACACACACTTATCAACACACACACTGTTATCAACACACACTGTTATCAACACACACTGTTATCAACACACACTGTTATCAACACACACACTTATCAACACACACACTGTTATCAACACACACACACTGTTATCAACACACACACACTGTTATCAACACACACACACTGTTAACACACACACACTGTTATCAACACACACTGTTATCAACACACACTGTTATCAACACACACTGTTATCAACACACACACACTGTTATCAACACACACACTGCTATCAAGACACACACACTGTTATCAACACATACACACTGTTATCAACACATACACACTGTTATCCACACATACACACTGTTATCAACACATACACACTGTTATCAACACACTGTTATCAACACACACACTGTTATTAACACATACACACTGTTATCAACACACACACTGTTATCAAGACACACACACTGTTATCAAGACACACACACTGTTATCAAGACACACACACTGTTATCAAGACACACACACTGTTATCAACACACACACTATAATCAACACACACACTGTTATTAAATCACACAGTTATTAACATACACACTGTTATCAACACACACTATATTAACACACACACTGTTATTAAATCACACAGTAATTAACATACACTGTTATCAACACACACACTGTTATCAAGACACACACACTGTTATCAACACATACACACTGTTATCAACACACACACTGTTATTAAATCACACAGTTATTAACATACACACTGTTATCAACACACACTATAATAACACACACACTGTTATTAAATCACACAGTTATTAACATACACTGTTATCAACACACACACTGTTATCAAGACACACACACTGTTATCAAGACACACACTTATCAACACATACACACTGTTATCAACACACACACTGTTATCAACACACATACTGTTATCAACACACATACTGTTATCAACACACATACTGTTAACACACACACTGTTAACACACACACTGTTAACACACACACTGTTAACAACACACACTGTTATCAACACACACACTGTTATCAACACATACACACTGTTATCAACACACACACTGCTATCAAGACACACACACTGTTATCAACACATACACACTGTTATCAACACATACACACTGTTATCAACACACACACTGTTATCAACACACACACTGTTATCAACACACACACTATAATCAACACACACACTGTTATTAAATCACAGTTATTAACATACTGTTATCAACACATACACACTGTTATCAACACACACACTGTTATCAACACACACACTATAATCAACACACACACTGTTATTAAATCACACAGTTATTAACATACACACTGTTATCAACACATACACACTGTTACCCACACACACACTGTTATTAACACATACACACTGTTATCAACACACACACTGTTATCAAGACACACACACTGTTATCAAGACACACACACTGTTATCAACACATACACACTGTTATCAACACACACACTATAATCAACACACACACTGTTATTAAATCACACAGTTATTAACATACACACTGTTATCAACACATACACACTGTTACCAACACATACACACTGTTATCAACACACACACTATAATCAACACACACACTGTTATCAGCACACACACTGTTATTAACACATACACTGTTATTAAATCACACAGTTATTAACATACACACTGTTATCAACACATACACACTGTTACCAACACACACACTGTTATCAACACACACACACTGTTATCAACACACACTATAATCAACACACACACTGTTATCAACACACACACTGTTATCAACACACACACTGTTATCAATACACACACTGTTATCAAGTTATCAACACACACACTGTTATTAACACACACACACTGTTATCAAGACACACACTGTTATCAACACATACACACTGTTATCAACACATACACACTGTTATCAACACATACACACTGTTATCAACACATACACACTGTTATCAACACACACACACTGTTATCAACACACACACTGTTATCAACAAACACACTGTTATCAACAAACACACTGTTATCAACACACACACTGTTATTAACACATACACACTGTTATCAACACACACACTGTTATCAACACACACACTATAATCAACACACACTGTTATTAAATCACACACTGTTATTAACACACACACTGCTATCAAGACACACACACTGTTATCAACACATACACACTGTTATCAACACATACACACTGTTATCCACACATACACACTGTTATCAACACATACACACTGTTATCAACACACTGTTATCAACACACACACTGTTATTAACACATACACACTGTTATCAACACACACACTGTTATCAAGACACACACACTGTTATCAAGACACACACACTGTTATCAAGACACACACACTGTTATCAAGACACACACACTGTTATCAACACACACACTATAATCAACACACACACTGTTATTAAATCACACAGTTATTAACATACACACAGTTATCAACACACACTATATTAACACACACACTGTTATTAAATCACACAGTAATTAACATACACTGTTATCAACACACACACTGTTATCAAGACACACACACTGTTATCAACACATACACACTGTTATCAACACATACACACTGTTATCAACACACACACTGTTATTAAATCACACAGTTATTAACATACACACTGTTATCAACACACACTATAATAACACACACACTGTTATTAAATCACACAGTTATTAACATACACTGTTATCAACACACACACTGTTATCAAGACACACACACTGTTATCAAGACACACACTTATCAACACATACACACTGTTATCAACACACACACTGTTATCAACACACATACTGTTATCAACACACATACTGTTATCAACACACACACTGTTAACACACACACTGTTAACACACACACTGTTAACAACACACACTGTTAACAACACACACTGTTATCAACACACACACTGTTATCAACACATACACACTGTTATCAACACACACACTGCTATCAAGACACACACACTGTTATCAACACATACACACTGTTATCAACACATACACACTGTTATCAACACACACACACTGTTATCAACACACACACTGTTATCAACACACACACTGTTATCAACACACACACTATAATCAACACACACACTGTTATTAAATCACAGTTATTAACATACTGTTATCAACACATACACACTGTTATCAACACACACACTGTTATCAACACACACACTATAATCAACACACACACTGTTATTAAATCACACAGTTATTAACATACACACTGTTATCAACACATACACACTGTTACCCACACACACACTGTTATTAACACATACACACTGTTATCAACACACACACTGTTATCAAGACACACACACTGTTATCAAGACACACACACTGTTATCAACACATACACACTGTTATCAACACACACACTATAATCAACACACACACTGTTATTAAATCACACAGTTATTAACATACACACTGTTATCAACACATACACACTGTTACCAACACATACACACTGTTATCAACACACACACTATAATCAACACACACACTGTTATCAGCACACACACTGTTATTAACACATACACTGTTATTAAATCACACAGTTATTAACATACACACTGTTATCAACACATACACACTGTTACCAACACACACACTGTTATCAACACACACACACTGTTATCAACACACACACTGTTATTAACACACACACACTGTTATCAAGACACACACTGTTATCAACACATACACACTGTTATCAACACATACACACTGTTATCAACACACACACACACTGTTATCAACACACACACTGTTATCAACAAACACACTGTTATCAACAAACACACTGTTATCAACACACACACTGTTATTAACACATACACACTGTTATCAACACACACACTGTTATCAACACACACACTATAATCAACACACACTGTTATTAAATCACACACTGTTATTAACACACACACTGTTATCAACACACACACTTATCAATACACACACTGTTATCAACACACACACTGTTATTAACACATACACACTGTTATCAACACACACACTGTTATCAACACACACACTGTTATCAACACACACACTGTTATCAACACACACACTGTTATCAAGACACACACACTGTTATCAACACATACACACTGTTATCAAGACACACACACTGTTATCAACACATACACACTGTTATCAACACACACACTGTTATCAACACACACACTGTTATCAACACACACACACTGTTAACACACACACTATAATCAACACACACACTGTTATCAACACACACACTGTTATCAACACACACACTGTTATTAACACATACACACTGTTATCAACACACACACTGTTATCAAGACACACACACTGTTATCAACACATACACACTGTTATCAACACATACACACTGTTATCAACACACACTGTTAACACACACACTGTTATCAACACACACACTGTTATCAACACACACACTGTTATCAACACATACACACTGTTATCAACACACACACTATAATCAACACACACACTGTTATTAACACATACACACTGTTATCAACACACACACTGCTATCAAGACACACACACTGTTATCAACACATACACACTGTTATCAACACATACACACTGTTATCAACACACACACTGTTATCAACACACACACTGTTATCAACACATACACACTGTTATCAACACACACACTGTTATCAAGACACACACACTGTTATCAAGACACACACACTGTTATCAACACATACACACAGTTATCAACACACACACTATAATCAACACACACACTGTTATTAAATCACAGTTATTAACATACACACTGTTATCAACACATACACACTGTTACCAACACACAGACTGTTATTAACACATACACACTGTTATCAACACACACACTGTTATCAAGACACACACACTGTTATCAACACATACACACTGTTATCAACACATACACACTGTTATCAACACATACACACTGTTATCAACACACACACTATAATCAACACACACACTGTTATTAAATCACACAGTTATTAACATACACACTGTTATCAACACATACACACTGTTACCAACACATACACACTGTTATGAACACACACACTGTTATGAACACACACACTGTTATCAACACACACACTGTTATCAACACACACACTGTTATCAAGACACACACTGTTATCAAGACACACACTGTTATTAACACATACACACTGTTATCAACACACACACTGTTATCAACACACACACTGTTATTAAATCACACACTGTTATTAACACACACATTGTTATCAACACACACACTTATCAATACACACACTGTGATCAACACACACACTGTTATCAACACACACTGTTATCAACACACACACTGTTATCAACACACACACTGTTATCAACACACACACTGTTATCAACACACACACTGTTATCAACACACACACTGTTATCAAGACACACACACTGTTATCAACACATACACACTGTTATCAACACATACACACTGTTATCAACACATACACACTGTTATCAACACACACACACTGTTATCAACACACACACTGTTAACACACACACTGTTATCAACACACACACTGTTAACACACACACTGTTAACACACACACTGTTATCAACACACACTGTTATCAACACACACTGTTATCAACACACACACTGTTATCAACACATACACACTGTTATCAACACATACACACTGTTATCAACACACACACTATAATCAACACACACACTGTTATTAACACATACACACTGTTATCAACACACACACTGTTATCAACACACACACTGCTATCAAGACACACACACTGTTATCAACACATACACACTGTTATCAACACATACACACTGTTATCAACACACACACTGTTATCAACACACACACTGTTATTAACACATACACACTGTTATCAACACACACACTGTTATCAACACACACACTGTTATCAAGACACACACACTGTTATCAAGACACACACACTGTTATCAAGACACACACACTGTTATCAAGACACACACACTGTTATCAAGACACACACACTGTTATCAAGACATACACACTGTTATCAACACATACACACTGTTATCAACACATACACACTGTTATCAACACACACACTATAATCAACACACACACTGTTATTAAATCACACAGTTATTAACATACACACTGTTATCAACAAATACACACTGTTACCAACACACACACTGTTATTAACACATACACACTGTTATCAACACACACACTGTTATCAAGACACACACACTGTTATCAACACATACACACTGTTATCAACACATACACACTGTTATCAACACACACACTATAATCAACACACACACTGTTATTAAATCACAGTTATTAACATACACACTGTTATCAACACATACACACTGTTACCAACACATACACACCGTTATCAACACACACACTATAATCAACACACACACTGTTATCAACACACACACTGTTATTAACACATACACTGTTATTAAATCACACAGTTATTAACATACACACTGTTATCAACACATACACACTGTTACCAACACACACACTGTTATCAACACATACACACTGTTATCAACACACACTATAATCAACACACACACTGTTATCAACACACACACTGTTATCAACACACACACTGTTATCAATACACACACTGTTATCAACACACACACTGTTATTAACACATACACACTGTTATCAACACACACACTGTTATCAACACACACACTGTTATCAACACATACACACTGTTATCAACACACACACACTGTTATCAACACACACACTGTTATCAACAAACACACTGTTATCAACACACACACTGTTATTAACACATACACACTGTTATCAACACACACACTATAATCAACACACACACTGTTATCAACACACACACTGTTATCAAGACACACACACTGTTATCAAGACACACACACTGTTATCAAGACACACACACTGTTATCAAGACATACACACTGTTATCAACACATACACACTGTTATCAACACATACACACTGTTATCAACACATACACACTGTTATCAACACATACACACTGTTATCAACACACACACTATAATCAACACACACACTGTTATTAAATCACACAGTTATTAACATACACACTGTTATCAACAAATACACACTGTTACCAACACACACACTGTTATTAACACATACACACTGTTATCAACACACACACTGTTATCAAGACACACACACTGTTATCAACACATACACACTGTTATCAACACATACACACTGTTATCAACACACACACTATAATCAACACACACACTGTTATTAAATCACACAGTTATTAACATACACACTGTTATCAACACACACACTGTTATCAACACACACACTATAATCAACACACACACTGTTATCAACACACACACTGTTATTAACACATACACTGTTATTAAATCACACAGTTATTAACATACACACTGTTATCAACACATACACACTGTTACCAACACACACACTGTTATCAACACATACACACTGTTATCAACACACACTATAATCAACACACACACTGTTATCAACACACACACTGTTATCAACACACACACTGTTATCAATACACACACTGTTATCAACACACACACTGTTATTAACACATACACACTGTTATCAACACACACACTGTTATCAACACACACACTGTTATCAACACATACACACTGTTATCAACACACACACTGTTATCAAGACACACACACTGTTATCAACACATACACACTGTTATCAACACATACACACTGTTATCAACACACACACTATAATCAACACACACACTGTTATTAAATCACACAGTTATTAACATACACACTGTTATCAACACATACACACTGTTACCAACACATACACACTGTTATCAACACACACACTATAATCAACACACACACTGTTATCAACACACACACTGTTATTAACACATACACTGTTATTAAATCACACAGTTATTAACATACACACTGTTATCAACACATACACACTGTTACCAACACACACACTGTTATCAACACATACACACTGTTATCAACACACACTATAATCAACACACACACTGTTATCAACACACACACTGTTATCAACACACACACTGTTATCAATACACACACTGTTATCAACACACACACTGTTATTAACACATACACACTGTTATCAACACACACACTGTTATCAACACACACACTGTTATCAACACACACACACTGTTATCAACACACACACTGTTATCAACAAACACACTGTTATCAACACACACACTGTTATTAACACATACACACTGTTATCAACACACACACTATAATCAACACACACTTATTAA
The DNA here is from genome assembly GCA_020698575.1 of Bostrychus sinensis. NCBI lineage: Eukaryota > Metazoa > Chordata > Actinopteri > Gobiiformes > Eleotridae > Bostrychus > Bostrychus sinensis. The sequence goes on from CM036242.1 coordinate 43,690,255, forward strand.
ATCACACACTGTTATTAACACACACACTGTTATCAACACACACACGTATCAATACACACACTGTTATCAACACACACTGTTATTAACACATACACACTGTTATCAACACACACACTGTTATCAACACACACACTGTTATCAACACATATACACTGTTATCAACACATACACACTGTTATCAACACACACACTGTTATCAACACACACACTGTTATTAACACATACACACTGTTATCAACACACACACAGTTATTAACACTTACACACTGTTAACACATACACACTGTTATCAACACATACACACTGTTATCAACACATACACACTGTTATCAACACACACACACTGTTATCAACACACACACACTGTTATAAACACACACACACTGTTATCCACACACACACACTGTTATCCACACACACACACTGTTATCCACACACACACTGTTTTTACACACAGTTAACACATACACGCTGTTATCAACACACACACACACTGTTAACACACACACACTGTTATCAACACATACACACTGCTATCAACACATACACACTGTTACCAACACACACACTGTTACCAACACACACACTGTTATTAACACATACACACTGTTATCAACACACGCACTGTTATCAAGACACACACACTGTTATCAACACATACACACTGTTATCAACACACACACTATAATCAACACACACACTGTTATTAACACACACTGTTAGCAACACATACACACTGTTATCCACACACACACTGTTATTTACACATACACTGTTATTACACACACACACTGTTATTACACACACACACACTGTTATTAACACACACACTGTTATCAACACATGCACACTGATATCCACACACACACAGTTATTTACACATACACTGTTATTACACACACACACTGTTATTACACACACACACACTGTTATTAACACACACACTGTTATCAACACATACACACTGATATCCACACACACACTGTTATTTTCACATACACTGTTATTACACACACACTGTTATCAACACACACACTGTTATTAACACATACACACTGTTATCAACACACACACACTGTTATTAAATCACACAGTTATTAACATACACTGTTATCAACACACACACTGTTATCAAGACACACACACTGTTATCAACACATACACACTGTTATCAACACACATACTGTTATCAACACACATACTGTTATCAACACACACACTGTTAACACATACACACTGTTATCAACACACACACTGTTATCAACACACACACTGTTATTAACACATACACACTGTTATCAACACACACTGTTATTAACACATACACACTGTTATCAACACACACACTGTTATCAAGGCACACACACTGTTATCAAGACACACACACTGTTATCAAGACACACACACTGTTATCAAGACACACACACTGTTATCAACACATACACACTGTTATCAACACATACACACTGTTATCAACACATACACACTGTTATCAACACATACACACTGTTATCAACACACACACTGTTATCAACACATACACACTGCTATCAACACACACTATAATCAACACACACACTGTTATTAAATCACACAGTTATTAACATACACACTGTTATCAACACATACACACTGTTATCAACACATACACACTGTTATCAACACATACACACTGTTATCAACACACACACTATAATCAACACACACTGTTATTAAATCACACACTGTTATTAACATACACACTGTTATCAATACACACACTGTTATCAACACACACACTGTTATCAACACACACACTGTTATCAACACACACACACTATTATCAACACATACACACTGTTATCAACACACACTGTTATCAACACACACTGTTAAAAAGGCCAGTTTGTTCCTGTTTTTGCGTTCATGCGCCCCCTGGTGGGCAATTGTATTCAGGCATGTTCATGGCCACCTAAGAGGACCACATTTAGGACCCACGTAAATAAGACTAAAGAAAACATGTTCCTTGTTTCTCCTCTGAAGCTTCAAACATTATCTGTGCGTGCATTAGCAAGTAAGTCTAAAGTTATAAGGTATATATGGACGTTTATAAAGTTAAATGTATATGCACTCCTAATAGTACAAGTAGCCTATTGTTTAGAATTATACCTGTTGATATTATAGGCTAGCTAGTGTGCTGAGTGGTACTACGAAGCACAGTGAGACATGAGTATGAGATATTTAGTTTGTTTACTTTATTTGTTGTATGTTTACAGAAAACCACAGATTAAATGACGAAATATGAAGCTGGTCTGATTCTTTCATAAGTGGACAAATGAATGTTCTAACCGGACATACTGCAGCGGTTATCACCTAATCAACACCAAGTTATTCATAATCAGCCAAATTCAGAACATGGTCCTTCGAGCTGGATGATAAATACTGCAGACCACAACATGTCCACCCAAGATGAATCAGTCAGACCTCTTCGTTCAACTCGTCCTCCATCTTACCTAAAAGACTATGAGGTTAGACTTGAACATAATGAGGAAGAAACAGAACAATCTGAAGAGATGCAGTCAACAAATAGACCATCCTCTCCCAGAGATCAGTTATCAGACGGAAGGATATTTCCCTGCTCTGTAAATGGGGAAGAAGTAGACAACATATCTTATTCTACAGTATGTAAGAGAGACTTACAGAATGGAGAAGACAAGCAGCAACCTGTACTACGGAGTGGTGAGGGAAATAGTAATAAAGAACCATTAGCAAGCCACCGCCATAAGTCTCCGAGTCCACTCCACCGTCGTGAGCCTCCGAGTCCACGCCGCCGCCTTGAGTCTCCAAGTCCATGCTGCCGCCACAAGTCTCCGAGTCCACGCCGCCGTCTTGAGTCTCCGAGTCCACGCCGCCGCCTTGAGTCTCCGAGTCCACGCCGCCGCCGTGAGCCTCCAAGTCCACGACACCTCCGTGAGCCTCCGAGTCCACGCCGCCGCCTTGAGTCTCCGAGTCCACGCCGCCGTCTTGAGTCTCCGAGTCCACGCCGCCGTCTTGAGTCTCCGAGTCCACGCCGCCGTCTTGAGTCTCCGAGTCCACGCCACCGCCGTGAGTCTCCGAGTCCACGCCGCCTCCATAAGTCTCCGAGTCCACGCCACCGCCGTGAGTCTCCGAGTCCACGCCGCCTCCATAAGTCTCCGAGTCCACACCACCGCCGTGAGTCTCCAAGTCCACACCACCGCTATGAGTCTTCGAGTCCACGCCGCCGCCATATTGAATTATCACGACATCAACTCTGCACTTCACCTCAATATCAAACTGATGAGTATGTCCACCACCACAGACATTATGACACACCAAGAATGCACAATGAATTCCCATCTGCCTATTATCACTCTAGCCATCATTGTTCTCCTGCCTACCATCAGTGTGAGTCATGTGAACCCCAGAGGTCCATGTCAACCCGCCATAAGGACTATAGATTAACTGACGATCCTAGGCACAGACATTCCAGCTACTACCAGCAGCACGAGTTCTCTGTACCACGTGGATATGAATATGGCATAAGCCATAAAACATCATCACTACCACACAGTGAACCAACATATCGGGGACCAACCCCAACTATTCCCTATTTTGTGAATGAAGATCCAAGAGAGTTCTCTCGATTGAAGGTTGCACTCGATAATCTGCTACCCCTGAATGCCACACAACAATTTAAATACCAGATTCTACTAGATCACCTCAAATTGGAGGAGGCATTATTGATTGCTGATTCATATTGCAACAGTCGTTACCCTTACAGTGACACTATGTATGCACTGAACGAACAATATGGTCAGCCTCATCAGCTGGCATTAAAGCGCATAGCCCAGCTTATGGATGAGCCAAATATCAGGAGTGGTGATACTAAGTCATTCCGAAAATTTGCCCTAAAGGTACGAGCTTTAGTAGGAATGTTGGACCAGTTGGGAGATATTGGCGGAACAGAGCTGAAATGTGGCTCACATGTTTCAAGGCTACTAACCAAGTTGCCGCACCATCTTAGAGCTGATTTCAAAAGGCACATCAACCCTCTTAAGACACCAATTCCCACTCTATTACACTTGGCAGACTGGCTAGAATATGAAGTCAGAGTGCAAGAGGATAGCCCACAAATCAGTAACAGCGCCAGCAAAGATCGCCCAGGCACCAGAAAGGAGCAGACAAGAGAACTCAAACCCAAAAGTACCTTTGTATACCATGGGAGTGACCAGAACCAAGCGGACAAGAGACCTGTAAATCACGACGTCCAGGAGAACACAAGAAAACCAAGCAAATTTTGTCCTTTCTGTAATACACCACAGCATTTCCTTAACCAATGCACTAACTTTAAAATCCTCAGTATAAGTTCACAGCCACTGTCAGATCGTACAGCCTTCCCAGCCTTCAGATACTCTACTTCTAGGGGAAAACTGTCACCCTGAGCCCTTCTAAGAGCAGTTAGTTCAGCTTGCCTGAAGTCTTCTGCTGAGGGGTTGCAGTCCTCACTAGCCGCCCCGTGAAGACTATACACGGTGGCTTCCAACAGATCTTGGAAGTTATCAAACTGGTGAGGGTCTGGCAGAGGTGAGACTGTGATGTCTGTAATTTGGCCGCAATATGGATTTCCTCATCTCTTCAGAAATGTCATTAACCACGTTATCTGGTTTGACTGGCCATTGTGACTGTTGCTGTCTCAGGAATTCTGGTCCCTGACTCCAATGATTATTCCCTTTAAGATAGGTTAGGGTCTTTCCCCGTGTGAGGTCGTCTGCAGGATTGTTTTGCGAATCAACATAACGCCAAGACTGTGGAGAGTGACTCCTGTATTTCCTATTCTTGTCCCGACAAATCTTTGTACTTACAGGACTCGGACTGCAGCCAAGCAAGAACTGTTGTTGAGTCGGTCCAATAGATGTACTCTTGGATGTCTAATGTGAGCTCTTTCTTTAACACTGCAGCAAGTTGAGCTCCGTTAAGAGCAGCACAGAGCTCTAGTCTGGGCATGGATAACTGTTTTTTGGGTGCCACGCGTGTCGGTGCTGCTAGGAAAGACACCTGTATTTGACCTTCTTCTGAATTGGTGCACAGGTACCCTACTGACCCGTATGCCTGCTCTGACGCATCACTGAAGATGTGAACTGTTCTGCTACAGGCAGAAGGCTTGAAGTTAGAGTCCGTGTAGCATCGAGGAAGGGAGATCTCAGTGTTGGGGAAGTTCATTCTCCCAAGTAATCCAAGCTTTAACTAAGTCCTCAGGCAAATCAGGGTCATCCCATTCTCGTTTTTTCATCCAGAGTTTCTGCACTAATACTTTGGCTCTTGTAATATATGGACTGATGAATCCCAATGGATCGAACTGACTTGCGAGCACTTTGTATATGACTCTCATGGTGGGTCGCTCTCTGATTGATGGGGCTGGCTTGTAGCTCAGTGTATCAGATCGGCAATGCCACATCAACCCTAAGGCTGACTCTTGTGGGTCATGGCTGCTTTGAGTGACCAAAGTTTGGTGCTTTCAGATGTGCATTCAACTGGTAAATGACTAATCACTTCTGGGTGACTGGATGCCCATTGACGGAGGTCAAATCCCTTCTGCCAGTAGACACCTTAGTTTGTTGGCCAATGTTTTGGCTTGTTTGATTGTAGGTAGACTTTGTAGCCAGTTGTCCACATAAAAAACGCTTTCAACTGCTGTGCGTACATCCTCGTTAGGCTGACTGTGATTGGTCACATGACTTTGCAGGGCAAACATTGCGCAGCAGGGACTGGAGGCGGTTCCAAATGGTAGTACTAACCACTGGTAGACTGTAGGAGGCTCTGTGTTGGTGTCCCGCCAGAGAAACCTCAGGTAAGGCTGGTCCTCAGGCAAAAGGCGTACCTGATGGAACATCCTTTCACATCACTACTAATGGCTACCACATTTTCTCTAAAACGCAATAACACTCCCAAAAGAGTTGAGCCGAGTGTAGGGCAGCGAGTAGATGGTCATTCAGTGACAGTCCTTTGTATTTGAATGAACAATTAAAGACGACACATTCTTAGCATTGGGGGTTACCATGTGGTGAGGATTTACCACCCTGGACTTGAGTCGGCTTCAGCTGGTGCAATCTTCTTCACATATCCTGAGTTGAGGAGCTTGTGGATTTCAGTTTTATAAACTTCGATCTTACTAGGGTCACTTGCTAACCGTTTCTCTGCACTGCATAAGTGAGAAAGTACAGCCTCTTTAGGAGACTGGAGCTGAGGTAAGTTCCCCTCCACAACAAAGGCGTGCATACCTTTGGACGCCATCCACTTCGACCCTAACAGTTTTCTCCTCCAATGTCCTGATTGCCTCAGAGTCCTCCCTTGATCTCGTAACAACCTTCTCACTCCGATACGGCAAAATGTCAAGCTGCCATAAACGTTCAACATGAGTGAAGAGGTCAGCTTGTGGCAGATGAGTGGATGTGAACAAGCATTGTCCTGTAAGAAGGGAATGCCTTAGAAACCTTGAAGGACCTTGAAGAGTCCAGCCCATTGGCGTCTTGACTGCTGCCGTCCATCTGGAGGGCCTCGTCGGACTGGTTTTGTTGGGAGGATGAGATGTGGATGGTCAGACCCTATTAGGACAGTGGCTGTGCATGTTCTATAGCAGGATTGGAGGTCTTTAAGGTGGCGGTATTTTCTCTTGAGAGCAGCTATTGGGTATGTGTGACTTCCTAATGCTAGCTCCTTAGCAGTAAAGGCGTGTTGGATCTGGTGCTCATGATTAGGATTACTAACAGAAGACACTGTGAATGATACAGAGGCACCATGGACAATACAGATATCTTGCCGTACTGTACGCAGGTGTAAGTTCTCTGGACTCCCATGGAGGCCAGTGCCTGTGCTGCTTCATGAAGTAGAATTGTACGCTCATCCATCGTCGAGCACTGCATAGGTATCAACAGATGCATCTCCACTTCTCAGAATGACTCGAATGACTTTAAGTAGTACTTTTGTGCTGCTAGTGGGCCTGTCAACATACAAGGTTCGATAGCAGAACTGACTGTGGGGGTGGTTTCGTCAGCGGCAGGACTACTGGATGCGGGATTAAAGTTATGACTGGCATTCACCTCATGGAGAACCTCTAAATGTTTCCCTTTACATCTTTTACATCTTGCCTTTAAAGTGCATTGTGATGATGGGTGATCTCGTCCACATTTCCACATTTCTTGTTTGAACGAATCCAGTTATATACTTGCTCCTTTG